>OX155957.1:24397030-24548252 GCA_944548615.1 Micropterix aruncella
GTATGTATGTATGTATGTATGTATGTATGTATGTATGTATGTATGTATGTATGTATGTATGTATGTATGTATGTATGTATGTATGTATGTATGTATGTATGTATGTATATATATATATATATATATATATATATATATATATATATATATATATATATATATATATATATATATATATATATATATATATATATATATATATAATTAAATAAAGGTTCTACAGTTATAGTGAGGGATTATAGAGTAAAATGATGAAAATTAAACAGTTAAGAAACCTATCAATCCACCTAATTCACAGCCCGGTGGCATAGTGGTTAGGTCGCCTGATCTTACATTGTAAGGTTCTGGGTTCGATTCCCGACTGGGTCACCAGCCGTTGATTTTCCGTTGGGATAAAATTAACGGAATTGCATTTCAATACTGTCGAGCGAATGAAATAACAAGACACACACTTACAAACATGCTACACGCACACATACATAAACACTTTAATAGGCTGATTGTAAGAGATTCTCGTAAGACGATAAACCCGCTCAGTGTGAAATTTCACAATAAAAAGTAGATTTTTTTCAACGGAATTATTTATGACGCACAATGAACCTATAACACCACTGCTAAAAAATGGAGTGTAATATATTCAGAGTTCATCTATGTATGTTTTCCGTATCAATATTCCACTATAACTTCTAAACGCTTGAACCGATTTAAAAGTGTGTGGTATTATTAGAATCGTCATGCCATCCCAAGTGTCATAGGGTACATTAATTGCCCAAATATTAGATAAGAAGTTGTGTAAATGTCCAAATGTCCAAATGTCAATAAATTAACATAAATATATCGTGTTTATCGTGAAATTAAAGGTCTGATTGAGTATATTCCGAAAATATATATTTATATACATATATGAATAAATAAACAAGCAAGAAATATTTTTTAAAAAGCAGTTAAAAGACATATAATATAATTACAGTAGTTCACTTTTTGTAACGACAGACGTGTTTTTTATTCATTTTAATATATTTACTTGGTAATATAATTTCTGGTTATTTTTTATGGTTATTCATTAAATTTTATTGTGATGTATGTAAATATATAAAAAAACATTTATTTTATTTATAAGAAAAACCGCACCTAATAAAATAGGTAGGTACCTAATGATTATATTGGTTTTATTGATTATTGTTAGATATTATTTGGTTTATTTTCTTGATAGTTATTGTTTTTTTCAAATGTTTTGACAGTTTACATGATCTGATTCTACAAAAGTAATAATAATTTTTAGTAATTTTGTTCACTTGTGATACTGAACTCATTAGATTTCCTATTTGTCATTAAGTTAGTTAAGATACTCAAACTAAGATACTTAATAACACTTTAATATAGGTTTTATTGATTATTTTTGAAATTTTTAGATACCATTATTTGATGTTTTCCTGATATATTGCTTATCATTTTTTCCATGTATTTTTTGACAGTTTATTTTAACTGATTCTACCAGTTCATTATTATTTTTAATAATTTTATTCAGTTATGAATTCATTTGAAAATAAACGGTGTATTTCATGTTGTCGCGAGGGTTTTCGTCGTAGAAAGAAACTCGCGATCGATATTCAAATTGCAGTAGTTTATTCCAAAAATTCGTGTACAAAGTGAATTGATTACGCTTAAATCCTATCGCCTATATATACTAGTCGCCGGGCGGCGATCGCCCCGTCTCCCTCTTGTCTCCGCTGTCTCCTTCACTCGGGCCGACCGCCCGATATACACACCGGCGGGGGGCACCGTACTTCAGTCGTCCGCCGTTGGCCCCCGCGAGCTGACGTCCCGTGGGCGGCGCTTGAGCTGCAATTGTGTCGTGTTTCGCACATTAGATTTTCGCACGTTTACCGCTTTTGGACGCCACCGGCGATCCCTCCCCCGACCTACTTTGCATTAAGTAGCCACCGGAAGTAAGGCTCCCGTCCGGAAAGTCGCTGGAAGCGGTCGTGTGAGCGCGCTAGTTTTTCGTGTTTTGAGTTCGTACTGCGTCGCGGCGCCCTCAGTTGAAACCTTCCCCTTCACCACCAGTCTCCGGACTGCCGTGGCACAAGATGAAAAGCTCTCTGCTGAGAAGTCGCTGCGATGTGGTTTTCGTTGTTTGTGGTGACGTTTTGCGTGCGAAACACGGCGGTTAGATTCGCGACGGTTTGTACTTTCTCTCTCATTTATCTCGATGTTTGCCTTTAGCTTCTCGTTGACGGCTTGATTGTGATGATTAAAATAAACGCCTCGTTGGAGGCACTTAAGACGTGTGTTGATTATTGGGCGTTCGGGGTAGGTAATCCTAGTGATGGCATTGCACATCGCCATCTCCTTAATTCCGGTGTCGCCATTGCACCTCGGTGACACCACCTTCCTGCCGCTTTCGGGTGGAGTCTTCTTCCGGTCCTTTCCTTTTATGACATTTTGAGTAGGTGGGTTCTGTGTGTATTGTTGCTCCGCGACATGACTTTCCCCGTTTTGAAGACGAAACGTCAACGTATTTAACTGCCGTGTGTGCCGTATAACTCTGCCGTACCTCGATACAGTTGTGTAATTGTCATTTTGTTGCGTCGTTGGCTGAGAGGTTTCGTCTTCCCTAGACATGTAGCACGGCTTCAGCCTATCCAGAGAGACAGTGACTATTCTCCTGTTTTGTTCTGTGTCGAACGTTTTTTCTCGTTTCTTCACCACTCTAAAGAGTCCTTTGTATGGCGCTTGTAGTGGCCGCCGTACAGTGTCGTCTCTTATGAAGACGTGGGTTGCTTCCTTCAAATCCGGGTGCACGAATATCCTCGCTGTGTTTTCCCGCTCCCTCTTCGGTCTTTGCTGCTCGAATGTTTCCCTTAATTGCTGGAGGACTTCTGGTACTGTCGTTTTTTTCCCATTTTCAAAAAATTCGCCTGGCAATCTTATGTTTGTTCCGTATAACATTTCTGCTGGACTGGCGTTGATATCCTCCTTTAAGGCTGCTCTTAGGCCCATCATGACGGTTGAAATGTCGTTTGCCCATTCTTTGGTATTCATTCTTGCCATTAATGCCGCTTTTAAAGACCGATGCCACCTTTCCACTAGTCCGTTTGCCTGTGGGTGAAATGGTGTGGTGTGAATCTTTTTTGCACCCAGTAGTTGTGCTAGTTTCGTAAAGAGCTCCGATTCGAACTGTCTCCCTTGATCGGTCGTGATTCTTGCAGGAACGCCGAATCTCGCTATCCATCCCTCGAAAAAAATTTTTGCGATTGTCTCGGCTTGTATGTCTCGTATAGGTATCGCTTCCGGCCATTTTGTACCTCTATCCAACATCGTTAATAGGTACCTATATCCGTTGGATATTTCGAGCGGGCCCACGATATCGATATGCACATGCTCTAATCTGTCGGCTTCCATGATTTTTCCTATGGGCGTACGCGTATGTATGTGCACCTTCGCTCGTTGGCACGGGATGCATGTTTTAGCGTAATCTGCGCTGTCTTTGTTCATGCGCGGCCAGAAAAAATTGTCAGCTGTCATTTTTCTTGTTGTTCGAATTCCCGGGTGACTAGGGTTGTGGATTATTTTTATCGCTGTTTGCCATAGTGCTGCTGTTATGTATGGTCTTGGCCTGCTTGCCGTAGTTTCGCACCAGATTTCGGTTTCTTTGTTGTTTTGTTTGAGTAATTCGAATTTAAATTTTCCCTTCTGTTGTAATGCCTTTAATTCCTCGTCCGTTTCTTGCTGTCTCGCCAGTTCGTCGTAGTCGAAAGTTTCAGGGCATCCTACTTCTTCAATACTGGATAAGGCGTCTGCTACCACGTTCTTCCTTCCCGGGAGATATTCGATTGCCGTTGCGAATTGTGCGATGTATGATGAGTGACGAATGCGTATCGGCGTTTCTGTTGGCGTATCTTTTAATTTTTTTAAAGCGTGAATGAGCGGTTTGTGGTCTGTATATACTACCAGCTCTATCCCCTCTACCATCTTCCGGAAGTGTCGTACTGCCAGGTATATCGCCAGTAGTTCTTTGTCGTACGCCGCATATTGTTGTTGCGCGTGTGACAAGGCTTTTGAAAAAAATCCTAATGGCACCCATTTTTCTCCTTGCTTCTGTTGCACTGCTGCGCCCGCGCATGTATTTGACGCATCCGTCATTAGTGCCAACGGTGCATGTGCGATTGGATGCGCCAGTAGAACCGCTTCCTCTATGCTCTGTCTGCATTGGTTAAAGGCTTCGTTGCTCTCCTCTGTCCATTCTATTTCTGTGTGATCGTTCTTTTTTGTCCCTTTCAGGAATACGTTTAGTTTGGCTTGTCGATGTGCTGCTTCTGGAATGCTGTGCCTGTAGAAATTGACCATGCCCAGGAAGCGTCGTAGTTCCTGGACATCCTTTGGTTTCGGAATTTTTTTTATTGCCTCCACCTTGTCGGCTTTTGGTCGTATTCCTGTTGAGTTGACTGTATATCCTAGGAAGTCCAGCTCTGGCTGTGCGATCTGACATTTCTGTAGGTTTATGGTGATGCCTTGTTTGTCCAGCCTCTCCAGTATCTCTGTGATGTGTTCTTTATGGGTCGTTTCGTCCTCTGACGCTATAAGGATATCGTCAATGTAGGCGTATGCGAACGGTAGGCCCCGGAGTACCTGATCCATGAATCGTTGCATGGTTTGTGCTCCGTTGCGGAGTCCGAAGGACATCCTGGTCATTTCGAATAATCCGAACGGGGTGGTAATGGCGGTCTTCTCAATATCCTCGGGTCTTACTGGTATTTGCGTGTATGCCTTCACCAGGTCCAGTGACGTGAACATCGTTTTTCCTTGCAGAGCGTGAGTGAAATCGTGTATTCTGGGAACAGTATACCGATCCGGCACTGTGATGCTGTTCAGCCGTCTGTAGTCTCCGCATGGGCGGAATTCACCGTTGCTTTTCTGCACCAGATGCAGTGGACTTGCCCATTGGCTTTTCGAAGGTCTACATACACCTGCCTCTATCATCTCATCGAAAACTTTCTTCGCCGCCGCGTATCTTTCCGGATTTAGTGGTCTCGGGCGCGCGAATACCGGTCTTCCTTCAGTTTCGATGTGGTGTACTATGTCGTGTTTAGGTTGTCTTGGTTGTGACGTGTTCGAGAGTATGTTGGGGAAGCTCTCGAAGATCTTCTTAAATTCTTGGTTGGTCTCGATTGGGAATACCGCCGGTTGCGGCATGTGGTTTTTCTCGACGTATTTGTTGTACTTCGTTTTCATTAGGAGCCTCTTTCTGTTTAGGTCCACCAGCAGGTGGTGTTGGTGTAGAAAGTCCGCTCCTAGGATGTGTTGTTTCACATCAGCGATGATGAAGGTTGCTTGTAATTGTTGGTCGAATCCGAGGTCCAGCATGATGGTTCTCTTTCCGTACGTTGCTATATTTGAGCCGTTGGCTGCCAGTAAGAGAAGCTCTTCTTTTTGTTGTGCGTCGCATCTTCGTCTGGGTATGACGCTGACGTTTGCTCCTGTGTCGATCAGGAACCGTTGTTGTGTTCTCCTGTCGTGGACGTATAGGCGGTTATTTGTTTCGGCGCCAAGCTGAGCTATTCTTGGCGCCTCTTGTAGTTTTCCTGGTCCTGCGGTGTCTGTTTGAAGTCGCACGGTTTCTGGCATTTTCGTGCTGTGTTCCCGAAACGCTTATGGAAGTAGCAGGTGCTTTGTTCCTCGAGTCTTCTGGTGTTGTGCGTGCTGGAGGTATTTTCATCTGTTCTTCTCGCTTGTAGCCGTTCGATCTGTTTTGCCAGTTCCTCTAGCTTCCTTTCAATCGCTGCCATGTTGGTTGTTGTCGCTTCGATCTTGTTGATGTCGCTTTTTTCGTTTGCTGTGACTTCCATCATTCGATCTGCAAGGTTCGCCATTTTGTCCAGTTCTTTTTCCTCTGATGTTGCTAGTACCGCCCGTATCGTTGCGGGTAGGTGCCCGAGCCACAATGTTTTTAGTGTACCGTCGGGTAATTTTCCCATGTTTAGCGTTCTCATCCTTCGTATTAGTTGCGAAGGTTTGTCGCTTCCCATTTCTGTTTGGTAGAGGAGTTTCTGCAGTCGTTGCGTCTCTGATTCCTCGTAGGTTGTGATTAGCCGTTCCTTCAATGCCTCGAATTTTTCTTGCTTGGGCGGTTGCAGCACCAGGTCGCTTACTTCCTGTAATGCTGTTCGATCCAGTTGTGCGATTACGTATGAGAATCGGTCTTGATCGCTGCATTTCTGCATTTCGGTGCCAGGATCTGCTCGGCGAGCGCGAACCAGAGGCGCGGTGCGTGGTGCCAGAATGCAGGTATTCGCGAAGCGATGCTCAGTGGCGCGATGTCAGGGTTTGGCTGCGTTGACTCCGTTGTGTCGTGGAATGGTTCCATTTTGAATTTTTCGTGTCTGACTCATTGGAGAAGACGTCCAAGTTCGCTGGTTGTTGGTGGTCCGTGCCGTTGTCCGTTTAGCGATTTGTCCGTTTTCTTGCCGTGGTTGTGAGTTCTTCTGTGGGGTCACCAGTGTCGCGAGGGTTTTCGTCGTAGAAAGAAACTCGCGATCGATATTCAAATTGCAGTAGTTTATTCCAAAAATTCGTGTACAAAGTGAATTGATTACGCTTAAATCCTATCGCCTATATATACTAGTCGCCGGGCGGCGATCGCCCCGTCTCCCTCTTGTCTCCGCTGTCTCCTTCACTCGGGCCGACCGCCCGATATACACACCGGCGGGGGGCACCGTACTTCAGTCGTCCGCCGTTGGCCCCCGCGAGCTGACGTCCCGTGGGCGGCGCTTGAGCTGCAATTGTGTCGTGTTTCGCACATTAGATTTTCGCACGTTTACCGCTTTTGGACGCCACCGGCGATCCCTCCCCCGACCTACTTTGCATTAAGTAGCCACCGGAAGTAAGGCTCCCGTCCGGAAAGTCGCTGGAAGCGGTCGTGTGAGCGCGCTAGTTTTTCGTGTTTTGAGTTCGTACTGCGTCGCGGCGCCCTCAGTTGAAACCTTCCCCTTCACCACCAGTCTCCGGACTGCCGTGGCACAAGATGAAAAGCTCTCTGCTGAGAAGTCGCTGCGATGTGGTTTTCGTTGTTTGTGGTGACGTTTTGCGTGCGAAACACGGCGGTTAGATTCGCGACGGTTTGTACTTTCTCTCTCATTTATCTCGATGTTTGCCTTTAGCTTCTCGTTGACGGCTTGATTGTGATGATTAAAATAAACGCCTCGTTGGAGGCACTTAAGACGTGTGTTGATTATTGGGCGTTCGGGGTAGGTAATCCTAGTGATGGCATTGCACATCGCTATCTCCTTAATTCCGGTGTCGCCATTGCACCTCGGTGACACCACCTTCCTGCCGCTTTCGGGTGGAGTCTTCTTCCGGTCCTTTCCTTTTATGACATTTTGAGTAGGTGGGTTCTGTGTGTATTGTTGCTCCGCGACAATGTCATTTCAGGCAGGGGGTTACCTTGATAGTCTCAGCAGTTTTTCAATTACACATATGTTTAAATACAGGAAAAAGTAAGATATACGTATTTTTTTGTTTTGCCAAAAAAAAATCCTGGCCCGAGACAGGTCGCCAAAAATGGCATTCCGGAACCATTTTCTCAGTTGTGAATTTCGACAAAAATTTTAAATGCTTTATCTCTGGAATGAGGAAAGATATTTCGTTGCGGTGTTTTTTATTTCATTGCTGATACTTTTGTGTTTAGAATGATAAACTCAACTTTAAAATATGTGTCTAACTTTTCTTGCTGCAGCTTTCAAAAAAAAAAAAAATGTTTTTATTAAAAAATGAGAAATGTTGACATATTTTACCATTTTCGATGCTTTATCTTTGGATTGCTGCAAGATATTTCGTTGCCTTTTTATAGTTTAAAACTATTACACTTGTTTTTTAAATAATGCACTCTATTTTGACATATGTGCGTATTTTTTTTTTGTTGCAAAGTTCAGAGTCACGTTTTCCAACTTATAAACCAACCTCTATAGCAGCATTTTCATTGCAAATAAGTCCCGGTATAGAAGAAGACCACCGGTATCGGTCACGTTGACCAATTTAACTTTAGCGAAACATTCTACAAGTAACTTATTGAGGGTGTGATATAATATATTCATGAGTAGGTAGGGGAATTTCCACCACCTATTTCCTCCCAGTATATTGCGAAGCAGTTTCGAGACAAGATCGCCTGCAGGTCATGTTTCAGGTAAAGAGTAAAGTTTATGGCAAAAGTTTTAATCACTGTTGCTCGACTTGTGCATGGGCGGAAATGTAGAACGTATAAGCAGCATACAGCCCCTTGCTATATTATTAGACCTCCATGCATTTTACTACTTATTTACTCTTTATAATATCCGTAAACTTTAAAATATTGTTTTCTTTTTACACAACAGCCCAACAAAAAAGGAGCGTAATGTGTCCAGGGTTCATCTATGTATGAAACGATAGAGTCTGTGCAGAGGAGGTATACGCGGATTCTAACCTTTAACATCGGTCTAAATCGCACTCACTACTTTTGTGAAGAGCGTTTAAATTACTTCCTAGACGATCAAAATTGCTTGTGAAGCATTTACGTGCTTGACAAGCCTGGCGTGGCTTAATGACACATTAACCTTGCTCGTCAAGCATTTACGTGCTTGACAAGCCTGGTGTGGCTTAAATGCTCGTCAAGCACTTATACACACTTTTGCCGGTGCAGGGTCGCGCGGGCATGCTGGAAAAACGCGTGCTTGTCAAGCAGTTTTTACTTTTTTTTATTTGCCTTCGCGGCGTCTCCGTGCCGCGCGCTGGGAGAGAATCGCAAACCTCAGGAAACACGCAAATAATCTTTTTTTAATATTTACCAAAAATTATTTTTTTTCCAGTTTTATACCAGAGAGTCACGTTAATTAGACGTAATTTACGTTGAGACCCCTATACGTTACGGGGATAGAATGACACGATATTATAAAAAAAAATTCAAGGAGATAGGCCAGAAGACTTTAGCCAGAATTTTAAACCTGAGTATTTTTAATCTTATTTTTTTAAAAATCTAATCTTAAAATTTCTTGTATTCTCAGAAACCGTGGAAAAAATCGTACAATTTCTTTGATTCAGAAGGACAGACCCTGTATTAGTAGAAATACTGGAAACTCGGAATGTTTGACACCACTGGATGTGAGTTGCTTAATAAGTATTCCACTAGACAGTCAAGCAAGGATTCACAAGCATTGCAAAAATATAAATTTTCATCAAGCATTTTCCACAGCCTGAAGTTTGATTATCAAGCCATCAAGCTTATTTCTAGATGGTCACGTGATTGACAAGCGATTTTGGTCGTTTAGGAAGTCTTTGAGATATTTCCTCTCAAGAAGAGGAGAGAGTGCTGAAGTATAATTGATACAATTAAGAACCTAGGATTAACTCTAGACTATACACTGGAGTGGAAAGAACATATCAGGAGCACTACAACAAAATTGAGAAAATTGTACATACATTCAAGTTAATAAGAAATGCCGTATCCAGAGATTTAGTACCAACTATATATTTCGCATTGGCTCATAACTTACTAGCATACGAAATCATAGCATGGAGCTTCGCTGAAAGCACTTGATTCTCTAATTAAGGCTCAAAAATCGCTAGCCGTTGCGGTATTCTTCTGAGAGTTTGTACAAGGAATCTAAAGTCCTAGACTTTCGTCAGATATACACTAAGAGAGTCCTACTTTATTATTATGACCATGACGATTATCATCTTTATTAAGCACACCATAAAGTAACACGAGTAACAACAAACGGCGTAGAAGACTTGGGACAAAACAGACCACCATCTAGCTACGCCACAACCCGCAAGAGACCAACCCTTTAACCGCGAGATAGCCAGTAATGTTACCTGGCGGGCCGACTCTCGCGCCCTTGCTTCCAATTGTGACCAGATTTCTCCGGTCTCTCGATTGGTTCCGAGTTCGAGGTTGCTTGCGCGGTCCTCTCCCTTACGAAGCGGTGAAACGGTGTATACCCAATCTATCGCGGACCACTGGCGTCCTTGGAAAGTGCCAAGAAAGTCGTGTTTGGGGTAGTTTATTTTGTTGTCATGGGTAATTTCCATTACACATGACGACGAGAGTCTGAGATGGAGCCGAGAGATTGCCACTGGAACTACCTGATGGAAAGTAACGCTTGTTTTTAAAAAATCTTTTTGACTTTTTATTTGTTAGTGCGACAAAATATTTCTACGTAGCTCGTGAATAATGTTGCCGAAAATTTAAATTGCAATTGTCCATCGTTTTACTCCTAAATTGTTTGTTGTTTGTTTGTTTGTTTATACTCTTTATTGTGAAATGTCACAATGGGCGGGTTTATTGTCATATGACAATCTCTTACAACCAAACCTACTATGACGTGTTATATGTATGTATGTGTGCGTGTAACATGTCTGTAAGTGTGTGTCTTGTTATTGTATTCGATCGACAGAATTGAAAATGCAATTCCGTTAATTTGATCCCAACGGAAAATGGTGACCCAGCCGGGAATCGAAATCGGGACCTTACAATGTAAGATCAGGCGACCTAACCACTATGCCACCGGGCCGTGTAACGTATTTCAATACTTAAGTAACAACTGGACAGTGTCTTATAATTAAAAATTTTTTTTGTAAACTTGAGTGGCCTGGTATAAACAAAGATCAATACTGCGTGTTCTTTACTATAAAAACAATGAAATCACAACTTTCATACGGAGGGACTCAAAGAGGTAATAAAACAAAGGTTGCGTGTGGGCCAATACTCATACACAGCCGGGACGGCCATCTCTATATTCCTAAGAATCAATCATGGCTTGCTGGATGCGATATCAAACGTGGCTCTATCGACAGTCTCCTCACGCGCCAAAACGTCCTTCGCTCATCATAAATACGCACTGGATGCGTCCGCGAAAAGACATATTGCGGTATAATAACGGACGCTACGTCTACAGCACTCTGTGACTTGACATGACCAAGCTCGGTAACAATTTTAACTTTACTCTTGCCACATCTGATCACATGTGTTGTTTTCAAAATAACGTGCGTTGCAACCGATGCTCTACAACGTATCCCGCTTTCTTTGTCGAATACTTAAAATCTAGCTATTTCTAACTATTTAAAACTACTTATACTAAGGAACTAGATGCCTATCGTGGATTCCTCAGTTTTATTTTTCACTTTCCTGGCTAACAAGGAGGGAAAGTATTGTGAACGCGCATTTTTTTCGATATAAAGACGGAAATATCCATTTGAGCCCCCTTGAGTCGATTAAGACCGTTTCCAGAAGGAAGTCTGTCTGTGTGTCTGTGTATTCCTCCACGATAACACCCAAAACGCTTAATCCGATTGAGCCGAAAGTTATCTTGCAAGTATCATTTGGTTATGGCAAGAGTTAAAAAGGTTGTGGTTGAAGTCGGTCCACCAGGGGGCGCGCTAGTCATATTTCAGTCTCTAAATATTGGACTTACTGACCTGAAATTTGATACACAGATGCCTTGTTGGGCCGAAATCACGTTGAATTTTCTCAGGTCAGTATAATTGCGTAAACGATTGAAGCCAACATGTTTAATACGTTGCATTCTCACTATCGATTTTTTGTGACCGTCCTTCTTGCAGGGCTGTCCTACACTGCGTCTGTCTTTTCGTGCTCTCCACCTTCATTCCCCGACGTCTATCGGTTCTGCGAGCTATATGTCATACCCATTGCCACTTTAACTTGGTTCTTCACGCAGTGAAACTCCAAGCATAGCTCTCTCCAGGACTCGTAGCGCGACTTTGAGCTCGTGTATAGAGGCCAATTGTGAGTGACCACGTCTCAGTGTCAATTACTACGGACGAACTCAGCACCCTGGGGAGTTATAACGACATCATGCCATTCTGTCTCCCATGGAGTGAAAGCAAAGTCTTTCTGAAAATATTACAACCCACAGTTAAACTACGCCAACAACCCGTAAATGTCGAACGCCTTACTACGAGGCATTGGGTAGTGCCACCCAGGCCATCCTCACGCCGTTACGTGACTTACATGTCAATTGCTACGGGAAAACTCGCCACTACAGGGAGTTTTAAGACATCATGTCATTATATATCCCATGGAGTGAACGCAAAGACTGTCGATAGCACAACCCACGGTCAAACTACGCCAACAACCTGTAAATATCGAACGCCTTACCGCGAGCCATTGTGATGTGCCAACCAGCGGGCCATCCTCGCGCCCTTACTACCAGATTTGAACTAATTTATCCATTCTTTAGTCTGGTCACAGATTCGAGCTCGATTAGTACGATTAGTACGAGTTAGTACGATTTTGCCGGCATAAGCATTTTAAATCATCTTTAACACGCTTTTATTAAGTCGACCTGTACCTATGTAACTATGTAATGGAATCTAAGGTTACTAATTTAACCATCTTCCAAGGATCGTAGCGTCATGAAAATTAACAGCTGTATGTAGTTCTGATGACAATACAATAATATGGTACTGTCGAACTGATCTGATGATGGAGTCGGAAGATATGAACTGGAACTTCATGATGAAACATCGTATCATCCCAGCTGTGTTTGGACTTGTTTGAAAAGTCTTGGAATGAACTTTGACCACGATTAGGTTTCAAGGTCTGATGATGAAGCACTGATAGGCACTGGAATTCCATGATGGAATATCGTATCATAGCCGTGTTTGGACTTGTTAGAAAGGTCTTGTAATGAACTTTGACCACGTTTTAAGATCATTTATAAAAGCGTGTTTTTAGTGTTTTTTTTAATCTTATCCATATTGTTAAGAGACGGTCCTATCCTAGTAAATTTCTTATAAAATGTGCAGTATACCGAGAGAACAGTAGACGAACTCTCGAGCGACAGGGTATTGCGGGAAAAGGGTGCGAAGTTAATGAGCAGAGGAGTACGTCTCGACGAACGCCTTTAGTTAGCTTTACACGCGTGCGAAGGTTGGCGAATTTCTCTAACGTTTGAACGTATGGGTTGGTAAAGTAGTACACATACGGCGCCATATACGAGCTTTTGGACTCGTGACGTTGCTCGCGTCATTTTCATTTTTGTTTTATGAGACGCTACTGTCTGGTATACTGTGTAAAATGTGTCTAGCATCCGTAAATTGGTATTCTAGTGACGTTGCTCAGCTTCCCGGCCCGATTTGGTAGGACGCGCAGTGCGCACGTCACGCGCATTCCTGCCGGCCGGAGCCTGCTCGTAGTACTACGGCGCGTACGGGCCGAGCGCCACTTTTTCAGGTCTACCCTCCATATGGAGCGGTCGTGTGTGCGGCGCGGCGCGGCAACCGGGGCGGTTATTAAATATTAGCTGATCTCCGACGCACAGCGCCAACTATAGAGAGTTGGCTGAGCGACCCCGGCGCGTGACGTGACTAGCCAACCTTCTATTTGCCATTATAGCCACCCGTCTCGCTTACCTGTTACTTCTAATACCGCCAAGACTAACTGTCCCCTCTACGCTACGGTAGCTAATAATTCTCGCGAAATTGGACCACTAAGACCTGCTTGTTAACTCTGGTCGGCTCAACTCACGGTTCAGCTCCTATCCAGTAGCTTCCTTGAAGAGGAACTACCGCGGTGAGGACTCTGTTTTCCATGCCTAGGTAGGTGGATCAGTTTCCCCTGGGGTTTGGCCTTCGGGCGCTACTTGGCGATTTGCGCACCGTGCGGCGTCAGCCAATCGAGTGCGCACTCCGTACTAACATTTAAGAAACGATTATCACCCCAAGAATTTCCCGGCAAGTAGCCGAAACCTGATTTCATCTGAATATTAACTTCATAAATAAATAAAATCGATGAGTGCCCTCTCTCGGCCGGCGGACGATCCCGTTTGGGTTCCGTTACACAACCGTCTTGGGCGAAACGGTTCATTTCTCGGCTAGCCTCGGGTGGCGCGTTTCATTTCTTGGCTAGCCTAAGGAGGCTTGGCGTTTATATTTAATCAAAATGTATGGCGGCATTTCAATATTATTACTGCAGATTATATATGAGATATTCTAACCAAAATTTTACAATGTGATTTCGCCCCAACTCTACCAAAATTTAAATCTCTAAGTCTAATAGGTATATCGAGATTGAAATATGGCTAGTGCGAATAACTGAATCAATTAGAGGTGTCAACTACAACGGGCGAAACCCGTCACCTCAGGAAGTTTTAACGATAATGGTCGTTCTGTCTCTCGTGAGGTGATCGTAGAAAACTTTAGGATGATACAAATCTGACATCCAGCAAAGCCACGAACCCGTCAGAGTCTAAAGCCTTACGTGGGACCACGTCGCCCCTTGGCTACCAGTTTTGGCAGAATATCTCCGTCCGGATATAACTGAATCAGACCTGAAATGATATACTGTTTCCTAAGCAGCGGAAGTGGATGTTGACTTGTTATCAGCCACTCTTAAAATGACCAGTTGCCCACCGATCCCGAGTGAAGACGCCAAGGACACCACGGTCCTCGATAAATTGAAACCGAATTACCGCTAAACTAACAAAAGTAGAGGCCGCGCAAGCGACTTCGGACCCGTAGTCGAGAGGACGGAGAAATCCGGCCAAATCTGGTAGTGAGGGCGCGAGGCTGCCCGCTGCTTAACTTCCCAGTGCCACGGGTTAATGCGTTGGTCTCTCTCGAGCTAGTTGGATTAGCTAGACGGTGGACTGTCTTCTTCCCTAATGGGCCATGGAGCTAATGGTCCCTTGCTGAGTTGGCCACGAAGACCCATTTTGTTCAGGGTTGGTCACACTCACGGGTCAACACCCATCCGGCGGCCTCCATGCATTAAGTGCGAGCCCGGGCAGGAGTATGGCCTTAGGGCTAGTTTTCCCTAGAAGTCAACCTTCTGGCGCTCCTGGACGGTCTGCGCACCGTGCGGCGTAAGCCAATCGATTGTGCACTCTGACTAACAGTCGCGAGAGTCTGGAAGTAGTATATACTGTTTCCTATAGAGCAGGGGTGATTGCGGACCTTACGGCGACTGCTCTTGAAACGTCCATCGGTTACCCGATCCTGGGTGAACAGCCGGGAAAAGGATGCGGTGGTCCGCGATAGATTCGGTTTACACCGTTTCACCGCTTCGTAAGGGAGAGGACCGCGCAAGCGACCTCGAACTCGTAACCAGTCGAGAGACCGGAGTAATCTGGTCGCAATTGGAAGTAAGGGCGTGAGTGTAAGCCCGCGGATAAGGCGTTGGCCTCTTACGGGTATGTGGCAGGGCTTGACGGTGGACTGTTTTGTCTAAGTCTTCTGCGCTCACTTCACGGGAGATAAAACGACCAATCGTTATTCCTTCCTGAAGTGACGGATTCGCCCGTTGTAGTTGACAACTTCCCCCTCCTCCGTCTCCTCTACGCAGGAATTTATCCAAAAGCTTTTTTTATCTCCTGTACAGGTTCCTAATGGTTCCGTGCAGTTTGGGCCTGACGGCCTGCATGTCTTAGGTGTTTAATGCGTTGCATTCTTACTATCCGCCCTTGTCGTCCTGTGAAAAATCGATACCACGCTCAGGATCTACTGAACCGATTTGACAATTCTTTTACCAATAGAAAGCCACATTACTTGTGAGTATCATAGGGCTATATATTTATGCCAAAAATGAAAAGACTTTTTCGTGGTAGTTGGATTTGCAAAGTAAGTCGGAGAAAAAACGGTCGAATAAAAACGTTTCTTACGAACGCTGCTTTAACGATGAGAGATATATGATTGAGTTCTAGAGAAAAGTTGTAGAGCTTAGTAATGCCTATAAAAAAGTCAGCGACAGCAAATGCCTAAATTTTATATTTAAGTCACAAAAAGTAGTTTTTTTATATTAAAAAAATAATTTAAATCGTTAGGTCATGTTTATTGATCATATTATCAACAATTATGAATTCATATCAAAATAAGTAATTTATCGTCTCAAATGTTTAAAACAAAAGACTTTTCCCTTTTACTACATATAATTTCCCTTTTACTGCATAAATGGTTAAAGAGATAAGACACTCACAAATAAAACACTCACAAGAAGACACTCACAAATAAAGGTAATATAGTCAAATTGGCATGCAAATACATATACATGTGCAGTAAAAATATAAACCTTCTTTTGGCAGCCAGGAAATAAATCATAGCACTCAGTACTAACCGAACCACACTCATAATTTCATCACAAGTAAAAAGTTTTACCGCCCAACGAAGTGGGCACCGGTCAGCTAGTATTGTTATAAACTCGTCTAAAAGTAGAACGTGGTTAATCTTTTGGAAATTTAAGTTAATAAACTGCTGTTGAAATTTTTAAAAAGTTGCTGTTTTCTGCAGTTTGTAATTTTAAGATATTAATCTTCCTCTAAAAATCGAACAAACAATGTGTCTGACGAGGTATCAATGCAATACGATTTTTTTTATACAATTTAGTAAATTTTCAAATGTATTTTTTTTTAGTTTATATATAAAAAGCCAGTCGGTAGAAATCCCTACTTGTCAAATTATTCTACATTATTTACCTTATATGGTATAATAGTACTATAATACATTTGTGTACAATATTTGTTAAAAAATTGTAAATTCAATTAATAATTAAAAGATAATGGGCATTTTGGGCCCACTTTTCCAGGCGCTGTAAATCATATAACAATGGAAAGATCTCTTTATGTAGACCATTTATTACTAGAACGACTGATCTCAATTATGCGCCTTTTCTGAGTTATATCCTATGAAATATGGCTAATCACCTGATATCCGCTAGGGATATCTTCTAACACATCCAGGCATTGTATTTTTCGTTGCAGAATACCCTTAACCAAGGGTTTTCAACCCACGGTGGTGTTCTTGGTGGCCCGTAAACGCTCGCACCCGCCCGTTTGGAAAAGCGTTTGAAATTGTGAATCAATCAAAAAAATGTTACCACGCATTTTCCACATGTGTCGTCTTGCCAAATTTCAAACATGTACAAATATGTTACTGCGCTGCAAGATCTGAAAACACAATTCGACTCACGTTTTACCGATTTCGGGAAAAATTAAATGAGTTTGAATTTGTTTGCTCGCCCTCTGTCAAAGATGTCACTGAAGAAGTTCAGATGGAATCGATAGTTGCATTGCAACTCTACTTTGAAAGCTAAATTTAATTTAGGTTTGCGCGAGTTTTATTCATAGTACATCCCTATTTCTGATTTTCCTAAAATCAGAGATCATGCACTGAAAATGACATCGCTTTTTGGCAGCAAATAGCTATGCGAGCAGTTATTTTCTCGAATGAAAAACGTAAAGTCCAAGGCAAGAATCAGAATCACCTATGTTGACATTAAGAACTTCTATAGAGGCAAATATTGATAAATTAGTTAAGAGTAAACAACGTCAAACATTTTAATTTAATTTTATTAAAATAATTTTCTATTTGTAAAATTTTGTAATAAATAACTTAAATGTTTAAGTCTTTTTCAATCACTTAAGTTTATAATGAAATGTTTTCTTAATGTTGCGGCCCATCGAGCCAAAATCAAAATATTGTCGGCCCTTGATTTCAAAAAGATTGAAGACCCTTTCCCTGAACAATAAAGTGCATACGCTGTGTGAGTACATACTATATATTCCTAAGAATGCTCGAGTTTGTCAGCAATATGAATGGGAAATACTGGGATATGTTGCTTAAACTCTGTAATGTGGCATGATTTAATTGTTGCTCTGTTTACTGATGTATGTAATATGCTAAGGTCAGCTGTCCAACATGGTGTTCCGTGACTACATCATAACATAGGTACTATATTTTATCGATCTTCCCTGGAAATAATATATTTTACGTGAATAATTGGCATTGGATTTTTCGTGTAATTAGCCATATTTAAGAAGATTCCGAACTTTAAAACTCCGAAACGGCTCATAATTGAGGTAAGTTGTAGTAGTCCTAAATATTTTTATTTGCTTATTTATTTAAGGAAAACCAACAGCCATGTAAAATATTAATTAACAATCAGAATACTAACTGATAGCCAATAACAGGTTCTCACATGAAGAAATAATTTTGAAAACATGGGATGCCAGCAGAAACTCACGTCAGGGTCAAACACTATATGTTAGTGTATTACGTGATTTACATTACGTACTTGGAAAAGAGGTAAAAAACACAAAACAGGATCAAGAAATTGAATACAAAGCAATAATAACATTAAACAAGAGAAAAAGAGGATTAAAAGAAGTTGTTACTGAGGATACGTCTCGCTGTTACAACGTTAGTGCTAAATAGATCAATATCACAGTCGTCGCAAATCAGTTTATTGAGGTTATTACTTGCACGCCACATAAAGGTGTTTTGCATGTAATTAGATGATGCCACAGGTAGCCGAATTGGTTTGTTGTGTCTTAGGGTCTTAACGGGGACATTGAAATAGAGATTTGACAGAAGTTCGGGACAAACCAACGAACCTTGTGCATTTTTTGCCAAAAATTAAGGTCAGCAATCTCTCTTTCAATATTCTAGATAAATAGATATTTTCAATGGTAAATACGTTATTGTTATTGAAAAGGTGGGCATAGCGCCCATATATTTTTGTCCATTCCCCTTTATAGTAAAAAAATATAAAATCTTTTTATAATTTAATCTACTGAAATACCTAATTATGTGAGAATATACTTTGGTACTATTATGCGCTCATATACATGACATTTTGGAGAATGAAACTTGAAATAAAAGCGCAGCTCCTATTTGCTGTGAGTTACGTACTTTTGGAGCGCGGGGTCACCAGTATGGCAATTAATCTCCCATGCAGTCATCATCCCGCAGTGGAGCACTTTATCTCGCACATTCAAACGTTAAAATGAAGTCCGCTTAGGGGCCGCGCAGCCTCGATTACTGGGCCGATGTCCATCTGTCAACGACAAGCGACCGCTGAAAGTGTTCAATTAAAAATGGCGAGTGGCTCGTGAATAATTCACGTCTCGACGGGCATTGTTTACGGCGTGCGCGGCGGCGGTTGCCGACGGAGCAGTCGCTGCGGACGCGCGGTTGGCGACTATTAGGTAACGTCTAAGACTCTCTGCACCTTAAAAGGAGGAATGACAAAACAAGCGATTAATCAAAGCTGTATTCCAGTATGTTTCTTAGAGCTGGAAGCTAATGGGCCCTGTTGCAGATTGGCCACTAAGACCTAGTTGTATAGGGTCGGTCAAACGCACAGATCAACACCCATCCGGCGGCCTCCACGCAGAAGTGCGAGCCAGGGCAGGACACTGGCCTGCGGGCTAGCCTGCCCCAGGAGTCAACCTTCGGGCACTCCTGGACGGTTGTCGTACGATGCGGCGGCAGCCAATCGATTGTGCATTCCGGTTAACAGCCGGGGTAGTCTGGTAACAGTAATGCTCCTAAAACGACCATTCGGCCACCCGATCCCGGGTGATGATCGGGCAAAGGATGCCTTGGTCCGCGATAGATTCGGTCGACACCGAATCACCGCTATTTAAGCGAGAGGACCGCGCAAGCGACCTAGATCCTGTAATCAATTAGGAGGTAGGAGGTATCCTGAAGGTTAATTCCATACGGAGATATCCTTCCAAACTGGTAGACAAGGGACTAGGCTGCCCGCTGGGTACCTTTCCTGGTGCCTCGTCGTAAGGTTTTGTCCTCTGTCGGGCATGTTTCCATACCTAGAGAGTAGATTTGTCTTGTCTTTAAGTCCCATCCCACTGCTAAATATAGGATCTGAATTGTGTGCTCGGCGAATTTTCAAAATTCGCGCGCTTCGAAACCGCCGCCCAACATCCGACATTATAATCTGCGAAGTGGCAGCGGTTTGTCGCTTACCCGCGGAACGGCGATTATGACGGCGCTTAAGTCTACTCTGGACAACGGCGGTTCCAACATCGCTAAAACGTCGGATTCACGCGGTAAATTCGTTTTTAAACTTTTTTATTATGTAACACCAGCGATAGTCTTCAATTTCATAGGTTGTCTAATGTTTTTTAGAATTCTACTACGGAGCCCAATACTACTAATAGTATTGGGCTCCGGAATATGACTTTTGCAATCAGAATCTACAGCAAACTCAACCTGCTCGTATGCACTGTCGTAGATCCGGTCTCACAGTACTAGCAGCGGCGTTTTGCACTTAGCCGAGTGCGTCGCGTTGCGTCGACGCAGCGCGCGGAAGAGAGAATGCATTGTGCATGGGAGTGTGCTTGTGCTACCGGCCACCACTGACCCCGCTGGCTCCACGCGCACCCGTATCTGATGACATCTCGCGGGAATTCAAATTCTCGCTTAGCAAATCGTGTATCAGCCGCAAGAACTCTGTTAGGCCGCAATCGGCTGGCATCTGCGCCGACATCTTCCTGCTTCGCGAGCAGCGTTAATCGGCGCCGTTAATTACCTGAACCACAGCCAGACATATTTAACTTATTAGACAGGGGAATACGATATTTTATAGCAGTTATTCTGCGCGAAACAGCTGTGCTTTTGCAGCTGCAATAACGATTCGAACCAACGTTACTTTCGTAGGACACAGTAGGGCGGTGTCGACTAGTACCCGTCACCCTAGGCTGGTATAACGGAATTAATCATTTTTTCAGCCGTGGGATGAACGTAGAAGAATTAGAGACGAGATAATCTACTGTACCTCTGTTGTAGATGGTAAGCTCAACTGAAAGAACCACCAAAAAGGACACTACACCAAAAGTTTTCCAACTTATCCATATATTAAATAATATTAATAATAATATTTAAATAAGTTAAAGTTTGCCAATCATTCCGATTTCTATCTTGGTATCTTCCGGTCTTATTTTTAGTAAGTTTCACGTCAAAAAGTGACCATGAAATGAACTAAGCGAAGGTTTCGTCTATTTTATATATTTATTTATTATTAGATCACAATATATTACATAGCTTGTATTTAAATTTAACATTGTCTATGTTGATCCTAACCAAGCAGATACTGTTTTAAGGAGAACACAAAAAAAATATTATTAAAATAGATATCTTCTAAAACAAAATTTTGTATAACATTAGGTTAAAATTTAAACTTTCAGTAGACAAACATTTTACAACTATGAAAAGGTGATAATAAATAATAATCAGTGATAGGTACTATAATAACTATATATGTTATATTATATGCAATTAATACTTGTGTCTGTGTCTTCTCCCGACGAGTAGACAACCCCCTCCCCTCGCCTTCTCCCTGACATCCCCCCCCCCTCCCCCCTAGCGCAAACCCATTCTCCCCTCGCGCGCCAATTCGTAGTATATTTGTACTATTTCCCGTTATACATATATATTAGTATCCCAAAAATGATTTAAATATTATTTGCGTGGCTTGTATACAAGATATTCCAATCATAATTCGAATTTCGTACGAGCGACACAACGCAATGGAGATTTAAATTTCGGACGTTACGTCGCCGATATCAAACACGCGACGCTGCAAATTCAAATATTTGATTTCCTCATACATTTGTAGGTCGAACTTTAAATATTATTTGTGTCTCTTGTATATGAGATATTCCAACCAAAAATGCGTTGTTTTCACAACGCGATTTCGGTCCAACGACTCCGCCCCCCCCCAACCCCTCCACCTCACTTCCTACTCCCCCCCCTCCGAAACCCCCTTTGGAATTATCATAAATGTTTTTCCATTCACTCTTCTACCATGGTTAGTCAACTAAAATGTAAGGCAATGTTTTTTGCTGTTTTTCTTCTTATTCGGAATATTTGCTTATTTGATTTATATTTTTGTTAGATTCAATCTCGTGTTCAGTTCGATTTAGATTCAAAATACTTCTAAATCGTCATTTTACGGCCGTTCCCCGTAATGTATGCGTGAAGTCGGTAGCGCGTTGTAAGTGAGCGCAGAATATGCCCCTCATTTGCAAGTGAACAATGCAAAAAGTGACGCGATCCGGCGGCCGCTTTCGGTAAAGGCTCGATGAAGTCATGTGCTGGGGGAAATAAAGTACGCGGAGACGGCGTCCGCTGCAAATTAATTGTATATCATTACCATAGGACTGCGACACCTGCACCTAGTCAAGTGGGCAGATAGTACATAAAATGGTAATATCATACCGCGCTGACTATGGCACCAGATGCTGCGTGGCCTATTGATAATCCAGCCTAACCGTGGATTCATAAACATATTTATTTATTTTAATTTATGTTATTTATTTATTCAAACACACAAAAAATACATATCTGAAAATAACCCATATCAAGTTTTAGCCATAAACCTGTATTTATAAATAATAATAATAATAATTAATAATAATAATATGTAATTCTTTATTGTGAACTGTAAGTAGGTCGTACAAAATGGATAGGTACAATATGTGCTATACAGTTTACCAATCAGGTGTACAATATGTATTTTAACACGCTTTTATTAGGTCGACCTGTATGTAACTATGTAATGGAATCTAAGGTAACTAATTTAACCATCTTCTAAGGATCGTAGCGTCATGAAAATTGGCAACTGTATGTAGTTCTGATGACAATACAATAATAATACTGTCGAACTGATCAGATGATGGAGTCGGAAGATATAAAGTGGAACTTTATGATGGAACATCGTATCATAGCTGTGTTTGGACTTGTTAGAAAAGTCTTGGAATGAACTTTGACCACGATTAGGTTTCAAGGTCTGATGATGTGGTTTTTACGTGTATTTATAAAAGCGTCTTTTTAGTGTTTTTTTTAAACTATTAATTTATTCTATAATTAAATACATGTTCACTTCGCAGCTGAAGGAAAACAAGTCGGAAAAGTATAACGTTTTAGACATAGGACATAATAATAATTAGAACTATTATCTACAAATTAAGTAAATTTCCTTTACTATATATAAATCAAATGTCAGTTTGTTTTTAAATTAAAATGTCAAACTGGCATTATTTGGCTATCTACGGTTTATCAGATTTAGAGCTAGATTTAAATATAAATGTTTATAGTTTAAAATGTTGGAGAATTACAATAAAAATATGTTATATTAGTTATTTGTCATTATCGTTTAAAAAGTCATTCACGCTGTAATAGCATTTATTTTTGAGCCAGTGCTTTAATGTATGTTTGAATCCTGGTTGTTGCATTGATTTGATGTTTTGTGGAATAGCGTTAAAATATATATATACAGTGAAATACGATGTCGTATGTCACTCCACTAAGCTAAGCTTGTGCTAGAGCGGACATTACACTGTATTAGATATATAAAAATATTTATAAATACAATAGTTCACTTTCTGTAACGGCAGTCGTGTTTTTTTATTCATTTTACACGACTGCCCAACAAAAAGGAAAGTATTGTGTTCAGGGTTCATCTATGTATGTCTTCCGTTTCTATATTCCACCATAACGTCTAAACGCTCGAACCGATTTAGATGTGTGTAGTTTTGGTAGAATCATTATGTCATCCCGAATATCATAGGGTTCCTTAACTGTACAAATATTAAGTAAGTAATTGTCTAAATGTTCAAATGACCAAATGTCAATAAATTAATATAAATATATCGTGTTTAGCGTCAAATTGAAGGTCTGATAAAGTGTATTCCTGAAATATACTTGTATTATCTATATGGATGAATACATAAACCACAAATATTTCATAAAAAGTAGCAACAAAAATAATTATAAATGCAATACACTTTCTGTAACGGCACGGAAGTCGTGTTTTTTTATTCTTTTTAATGGATTTACTTGTTTGATAGAGTACTGTAATACTCTTGAATATCATTTGAAATTAATAAATAATTTATCGCACGTTTAATTCTAATGGCCGGCAATAGTATCAGCTTATTATTACTTTCCCGGCAGAGAAAAAGTATTGTGAACGCGCTAAAAATTTTTGTCGAGTTTAACACAGATATATACATTTGGACACCCCGCTAGACGATTGGGACCATTTTCAGACTGAAGTCTCTCTGTGAGTCTGTATGTGTGTCCGTGTGTCTGTGTGGCTGTGTTGTCGTATATCTGTGTGTATTCTTCCACGATATCGCTCAAACGCGTCATCCGATTGAGCTGAAAATTGGCATACAGGCATCATTTTGAAGTATGACTAGCGGTCCACCAGAGGGCTCGCTAGTCATACGTCAATCTCAAAATATTGAGTTAGAGACTTAATATTCGGTACACAGATATCTTGTTGGACCGAAATAACGTTGTGAAAAATTTAGTTGCATTATCTCCTATACAAGCGACGCAAATAATATTTAAAATCTGCCATATTTAAAAAAAATACTACATAATTTTTGAAAAAATACCGCGGATAAAACTGCAAATATACTACAAATTGGCGCGTGGGGGGAAGTTGGGTTGGCGTGCGAGGGGGGGGGGGGGATGGAGGGACGGTGGCGGAGGCGCGTGTCTACTTGCCGGGTTAGTCCTGGGGTGACACAAGCGATTTTTTAAAATTCCATCTCATCTGTTTTACAGTATCTTAGGGGCTCTCTAGATGATCAAGCATGCTTGTCAAACATCGCGTCGCGGGCTGAGAGGGGATCGTAGACCGCAGGAAATATGCATTTTTTTTTATATTTACGAAAAATGCCTAATTTTGTAGTTTTTATACCAGGGAGTCACGTCATTTGTCAATCAATTACGTCTAATTAACGTGAATCCCTGGTATTATCAACAAAATTAAGCGTTTTTGGTAAATATTACAAAAAAATATTTGCATATTTCCTGCGGTTTACGATCCCCTCCCTGCCCGCGACGCGAAGCTTGTCGAGTATGCTTGATCGTCTAGAGAGCCCCTTAGGATAGAATATTTTATTAACTAATCCAAAAAACAGTGTTGTCAATTATTAATGTAAATGTAACCACCAACAAGTAGTAGATTCTAAACCGAAAACTCTTCAGTATATACGGATAGTTTTCTTAGAAAGTAATTTTTTAAATTTCTTTCGTTACAGGAAGAACACTCTCTGCCTTCCTCGGGAGCAGAAAGTTGTGACGAAAGCGGAAGCGACTCTGACTCTCCTCCACAAGTCCTACGTCAAGCAAGATCAGCTCCAGCATCACAGTCGTACTTATCGGAAGGGAATATTTCAGATGCTAGAATTAAAAGGTAAGCATTACAAAAATGGGATATGTTTATTATAGCAGTGATAATAAATAATTTAAAACAATCTTCTGTCATCTTGCTGCGAAGATATATCTTCATTCGCCGTAAGGTGGAGAAATATCGTTACGCAGTGCTAGTTATCACAGGAAAAGCACACAGTAGTTGTCACAATGTCACAAATATAAGAAAGACACTCGCCCTCATTAGAATCATTCAAGACACCCCAAAAAGTACGATTTAAGAAGTAACTAATTGTTCTCATTCTCTCTCCTTCCTCTCTCAATTTCTTGTCATCGGGCATTCTTAGTTTTAAATATATTAGTTTGAATATCATTCAGGCAAAGTTATTTGTTTAATAATGCGTATTTCCACAACGCGCGCATGCACCACTGCACCAGGATTGGGTTAGTTGAAAGATATTGGCATGTGACAATAAGCTCGCCTTTTTGTATTTTAATGTTTAAGTACAAATAAAAAGTATAATATTATTATTATTGAAAGTGTACAACGGTTGCTCTTTTATATGCCTTTGCTCAGTTTGCGGAATATTTTCTCTCGTCGGTTGGACATTTGCCCTTCAACGCTAAAATACAAGGATAGTCGCCTTTATACAGTATGTTCGCTCCTAAAATTCTCTAACCTTTTATCATAAACTGTGTCAAAATCTTCACAAAAACCCATAACCTTCAAGTCGTTTTTTTTTGTTTTAAATTTATAAAGTTTTGGAATGTATTTTGGAAAAAAATAGTTTTTACTTGACGGCCACTATTATTCAGTTAATATTTAGCAAACTACTATTAATATAAAGTTGAAAGTCCCGACTACATTATTGTATAAAATATTTTTAATCAATTGATAGAATTGTGGTTATTTAAAATACT
This sequence comes from Micropterix aruncella, assembly GCA_944548615.1. Classification (NCBI taxonomy): domain Eukaryota; kingdom Metazoa; phylum Arthropoda; class Insecta; order Lepidoptera; family Micropterigidae; genus Micropterix; species Micropterix aruncella. The sequence goes on from OX155957.1 coordinate 24,422,906, forward strand.
AATAGTTAAAGATTTGAAAAAAAAAGTTTTTTTCATTCTATTTACTCTAACTTCTAAACTTGGATAACAACATCATTTTATTAATAATTCATTGCATTTTGCGACATTTTCTCTATAATTAACTACACCACTTTGAACCTTCACCTCTTTTAGATTTACTGTATTCGTTTACTGAACATAGCCATTTCTTATTAGCAAAAATACACGGAGCGGATGGCTAATCCCAGTGATTAAACACCCGATCATGATGCACGTGCAATTTAAGTAATCGGGCAGAGTTCACATTGGCCCTTCCAGGTTAGTCCTTCTTCGAGGAGGTTACCGGATGAGAGCTGAACCGTGAGTTGTCAACCTAAGAAGACACACAGAGGCTATCAGATCCAAGCTGCACGGAAACATTAGGAATCATTTTATAGCCACAATTTAACTAGTTGATTAAAATGTTTTGACTTAATCATATAGAGCAGACTTTCATCTTTATATGTATTGTAGTTTGGTAAATAATGGTTCTTAAGTAGAAATATGTTACTTAAGTAAAAATTAGACAACATTTTTTTCAAAATACATTTTAAAATCTGAGAAATCTGAAACTACAGAAGTTCGCACTACAAGTCGACTTTTTTCGACGATTGACTTTATGCCGACAGAGTTTGAGCATTTTAGGAGCAGGCGCATTGTAAATACTTCAGCACCTTGCGAAACACCTCTTTATCTTCGTCACTGAAGTTATGCGAAAACAACTGGAGAACAGTTTATTAGGTAACAAGTAGGTAATACAGAAAAGGAATTTCTACTGACAGTCGATGATACTCTTTAACACACTGAGTCTTCGACAACCTTGCGATAACTTGTATGCACGATACGACATATGATGATCTGAAAACTTTTATTACATAAAGCTATTAGAAATATGCTTATTTTACAATCGGGTTAAAAACTTCCCTATTATTAAATGATTTCATAATAAATATAGTATTTTACGCTCGTCGAATTCAAGCATAAATGTCTATGTTTTTTTAAAATCATAACGGAACGGGGAAACGACCGAAAGAGAAAAAACCTTCAAAGAAAGAAATGGTAGGGCAAATTATCGTTTCACTTCTAAAGGGAAAGGCAGTGACGCAGCGAAGACACCAACCCTGTCATTCGCTGTCGCTTCATAAGCAGTGCCTTTTGATTAGCGCATAGAGTCTAATGACGTAAGTACAACACGGAGCATACTAATAAAATGCGAGCGTGTATGTACAAAAAGTAAAAATGTAAAAGTATGCGTGACCACTATGTACATCTACCGCGGTGAGCACCGGCATGACAGTCTTAGAGCCATATTCCACCAGGACACCATGGTGACGCAACCAGTCGCGCAACCGTGGTGTCTTTGAGCTACCAAGTAGAGACACCAGTTAATACACCAGATAAACACCAGAATCGCGACATTTATTTTCAAATCTTTATTAGAAAAAAATCCGAAGAGGAACTATCGCAATTAGGTGGTCTGCTTTGAATTTCGATAATAAACTTTTCTGTATTGAAATTATTCATCGTAATAAAAACGTATTGAAAACAACAAAATGGCAGCGCGACTGGCTGCCGAGTGAGTGGCATGCCACACAGAGCTATACTAAGAGCTATACTGGTGGCGCTTACAGTAATAATCTGTGTACGCGTCCGTGCTGGTCGCGCCACCAAAACGATTGCGCAACGGTTGCGACACCAGATGAAATACCCTCCGAGCTGTATATATTTTGTTGGTGGCGGCAACTGGTTGCGCAACCACGGTGTTCCGATGGAATATGGCTCTAAGACCGCGGATGGGTGAGCGTGCGAATCGCGTATAGTTATAATTAAAAAATGTAGCAAGGTTTGACGACTAGGCAGGCAGCTCCGCTGGTAATAACCGTCTTTGTGTATTAGCAGTTCATCCGAAAATTGAACTTTTTTCTTTTACAGAGAACATCAAGAGCAGAATCCAGTGTGCTCAGTGAACTTATCCATGTCGGGAGGTGGAATGAATCAGGTACCGCAGGCGGTTCTATGCCGTCCTAACGTCATGGGAACTGTTCAAGGTATGTATGTGATAAGGATTGGTAATAATTTTGGGATTTGGTGAGCAGTTTTTGAATGTTGTCCATTGCTGCGGGCGAGACCACCATCCCAGGATGTTATAACGGTCATGTCTATTTGTCACCCTGAGATGAGCTGCAAAGACTTCGAGAGACGGAAACAATCTTCTGAGCCAGTTCAGCCACGGCCCGACAGAGTCCATCCTCAAAGCGCGAGGCACTGGCAAGTCAGAGGGGCTTCATCGCCCTCCCTCTCTACTATTTTTTGATGGATTACATCGCCCACTAGAATGTCTGCAGTTTGAAGTCGTTTACGCGGACCTTTACTTGATGTTAGCGTTAATTTCACCAGGGACCAGTGGTGCCCTTTAATTTAATTTATTTTTTAAATTAAAGCATTTCACAAGTATTACAACTTGAAATATCAAATAAAATATTATGTAACTAAGTTACTTAATCCACAGCAAGATATTAAACTCAATTATTAAATGATGTTTACTCATCATGATAGGGTGGACATTACGTTATTTCTATTATATAGATAGGTTACATCAGTTCAATGTCCACCCCGCTGTCTTAAGAATCATACGTTTCCAGACTCCACTTGTAATTCGCCGTATTCAATGATACCGTTGCAAATACTGGGCGGTGATGTTCGCCAAGAGCCAGCCCGAAGGAGTTCCCTCAGGGCACTCTCTAGATACACTACTGCTTACACGTGCAGGATACAAAAGAAAACACAATTCACTGAAGCTTTCCGGTATAAATCGTCTTTTCTGTGAGGCTACCGGATGGGACTTTTTCTACGAGTTAGGCCGACAAATGACACAAACTAGCCACCGTGGTCCAAGTTGCAAGGAACCGTTCAAGCCTTAACGTAACCAGTAGTAGAAATATGCAGAAACGGCTACAGTAGTTAAAATATGCGGATACTAAATAAAGTATCGTTAAGCGCCGAAAGCAAACATACCGCATAATAAAAATTATGTAAGTATTACAAATCTTTTTATAATAAATGCTATTTGAATAGTGTGAAACCCCATGTGATAAAAGTTTTATTTAATTATTTAATAATCTTCTATATTTTACGAGTAATTTGCGGAGAAATATCGATAGAAATAAGCCTGAATAGCTTTATGATTTTTAGATTACAGTTTTTAATATAGAATATCCCTGTGTCAACCTCTAAGTCAGTAAGTGGGTGAACTATCTATAAAAGAGTTAAAAGAGTTGGGGTTCTGTCACCCCAAGACTTTTCCGGTAAGCAAATAATCCCCCCCCCCCCTACGCGCGCCAACAACCCTCCCACCCCTCAACTCCTCCTTCCCCCGTCAACTCCTCTCCACCGTGCGGCAGCCCCCTTCCCCGACCCGATTGTGTCGTAATATTGTAGTATATTTGTAGGATTTTTGTAGTATTTCTGTGGTATTAAAATGGCTATTTTCCAATACGATGTAATATTATCTTACATACAGCGCTTTTTGTATCGCTTGTATGAGATATTCCAACCAAAATTTTACAATTTGGGTTTCGGCTTAACGACACAACTGTGCTGGTACCGAATTGCAAGTCCTTAAGTCTAATATTTCGATATTAAAGTATGACTAGCGCGCCCCTGGTGGACCGATGTAAACCACAATCTTTTCAACTCTCGCCATGACCAATTGATGCCTGCATGCCAAATTCCAGCTCAATCGGATGAATAAACACACACACTCTTTGGGTGCTATTGTAAAGGAATACACACACACAGACAAACTTACAACACACCCTGAGACTCACAGACAGACTTTAGTCTGGAAATGGTATATATCCGACTATATCCAAAAAAATATTCCAAAAAGTTTTCTTTCAATAACATAATCCAATTGATCGAGCTTTACATCTCGTTTACAGAAGAGGAGAATAAATAGCACCTCGCCATTTACATTTTGAGGTATAGTGATAGATTCTTAGGTATAGCGATAGGCATAGAAGTTTCTTTGTCGTGATGAAATTAAGTAATGTCAGAGAAGTGTCTTCATATTCAAGAAGTTAAATAGTAAAGCAGCAGTATATCCGCCCACCCGCAGAACAACAGTAGACGACTGACAGCACTTTAGTCTACCCTGGAAAATAGGGGTTGTAACATCGCCGAAATATCGAGTGCCTTCACGCGGTAAAATCCGTATTGTCTGATTTATAATAGATCCAATCGTGATTTTTTTATGAAATATTTACATGATTCTCCCTTACGCAATTTTGCGACATTGCCCGGAGGCGTAGATTACGTAATAGACATTAGTTTATTTAAATGGGTATATAGGGATGCCACGTGTTCAGTTGAACCTAGTACGTCTATCGAACGTCAGCACAATGAACGTAATGGGCATAGAGATCTTTCTACCTTTTTATTTTCCTTCTTGTTTTCACCGTGCACGTGCATGTAAATATTTCAAGCTTATTAAGGACACGACCCGCTGGCATAGTGGTTATTCACTGGATCTTACACTGTAAGGTTCCGGGTTTAATTCAGCATTTCCTGTTGGGATAAAATTGCTGGAACTAAATTTTGTTTCTGTCGATTGAACGCAATAACAAGATACACACTTGGGAAAGCAAGGAACAGACAGACTTCCATCTGGAAATGATCTAAAGCTATGTCCCCATTCATGCGCTTTCGTCTTCATCTTGCGTCGTCACTTTCAGTTTCATCTTGCGTCTAGCCCATGCTTTATTAAATGCCTCAAGACGCATGCAACTATATGTCTGCACAACGATATGATGCGATTTCGCCTAATCAATTGCGATCACTGACAGTACCCGGTGGAGATTACGATGAACTAGTGTGAGCTTGTAGTAATCATAGACGTACCTTAGAGAAGTATGACCGCAGGCTTTTTATCTTGTTTTTGACCATATTCACATTAAAATTGTATTTTTGGCCCAAAGCGGTCAAAGCGTCGTACTTTTTTATTTTATTATAATGTATTATAATTTTGATAATGTTCTATAAATCGTAACGTTTTTTTCTTTTTCTTCCGCTGTGTTGTGTCGCAAGATGCACGGAGGGACGCACGCCCATCCACAGGGTGCCGGATCGGCGTGCGCTGAGGCATGCGCTGTCGTTCAACTAGTTTTGACGCATGCGCTATTGCATGCGATATGGACGCAAGCGTCAGAGGAAAGTCAAAGGGCCTCAGAGGGCCTGACAATCGATAATTCCGTCTTCATCTCGAAGAGAACATTTTGCGCGTTACAATTTTTTCCCTCTTCTTCGGTTGTTCTGCCGGGAAAGTATATATTTTTTAATGCTCACTTTGAGGAACAATAAAGTGCTATTTGGCCATTCATTGTATCTTTTTTTTTTCATTTCGTAAACTTGAGTGTGGCTCTCGTAAAAACAAAACGAACACCGTATATATGATATGTATATGAGATGTATTAGATATATTAGTGTAGTTTGTATATGAGATATTCCAACAAAACAAAATCACAGTGTGATTTCTGCCAAACAAGGCATCTCACCGCTCGGAAGCCAGTCTTCACACGCAAAAAACGGCGCTGCATCTTTTTGGTCGATTTTGTGAATAAATATCGTTTTTTCATGAATTCCCTCATGTTACCTAGTAATTAATCATGTTAGTCATTTATATTTTATATTTATCTAGACTAATATTATAAAGAGGTTAAGTTTGTGACGTTATAGGAAGTAATCTCTGGATCTACTAAACCGATTTTGAAAATTCTTTTACCAATATAAAGCCACGTTATTTGTGAGTGTCATAGGCTACATATTAATCCGAAAATTGAAAAGACTTTTTCGTGGTAGTCGGATTTCCAAAGTAAGTCGAAAAAAACGGTCGACGAAAACGTTTCTAACTAACGCTGCCTTAACGATGAGAGATATATGATTAAGCTATAGAGAACAGTTGTAGAGCTTAATAATGCCTACAAAAAAGTCAGCGGCAGCATATGTTTAACTTTTATATTTAAGTAACAAAAAGTAGTATTTTAAATTAAAAAAAAATTTAATCGTTAGGTCATGTTTATTGGTCATATTATCAACAATTATAAATTATTATCAAAATAAGTAAATTTATCGTCTTAAGTGTTTAAACCAAAAGACTGTTCCCTTTTACTGCATATAATTTCACTTTTACTGCATAAATAGTTAAAGAGATAAGACACTCACAAATAAGACACACAAGAAGACACTCACAAATAACGGTAATATAGTCAAATTGGCATGCAAATACATACATATATATGCAGTAAAAATATAACCCTTCTTTTGGCAGTCAGGAAATAAATCATAGCACTCAGTACTAATCACACCACACTCATAATTTCATCACAAGTAAAAAGTTTTACCGCCCAACAAAGTGGGCACGGGTCAGCTAGTATAATATATATGGCGCCGGCCGAAACGACTACGCGCGGATATGTCAAACGACCCAAAATGCCTATAGGCACTGTCGGCTTCTGATGGGTTAAGTCCAATATGTCGAGATTGAAGTGTGCTGCTGGTGGACCGATTTCAACCAGAACTTTTTAAACTCTTGCCATGAGCAAATGATGCCTGCATGCCAAATTCCGCTCAGTCGGATTACGGACTTACAGACAAACACACATACTTCCTGGAAATGATCTTAATCGGCTAAGTAGGGCTCAAAAGCGATATTTCCGTCTTCATTTTGGAAAAAATAGTTTGCGCGTTCACAACACTTTCTCCCCCTCGTCTGTTTGTGGGCCAGGAAAGTAATTGTATTAATGCTCACGTAGAATATTTTGAGAAACAATGAATCGCTTCTTGGTCATTCATTGGGCCCGATTGCGTTTCTTCGTGAACTAAAGTAGGAACTTAGTTCAACCGAACGAGACAGAGCAATACTTTTGACAGGAATATGAAATGAACTGTCGTCGATTTTCCCACACCAAAACTACATGTGGACAGAAATAACTTTTAGACGCCCCAATAAGTTTGAATACATTTCGTGCGGTGTTAGGTTTAGCTGCATTATCGTCGGTGGGTAGTTTCAATCCGGTTAAGTGACAACCGTTCATTTCGCATTCCGCTCTGACGTAATGATGTGTCTCGTTCACACGAACTAATTTTAGTTCAAGAGAAACGCAATCGACCCCATTGTATTTTTTCTTTTTCATTCCGGAAAGTTGAGTGTGGCCCACGTAAACAAAAAAAACGAACACCTCTCAAAAGATAAAGGGAACTTTTCTCCGCATTCTTCAGAGTCCTTCGCATCCATTTGCAATACTTACGACGGGGACCTTGAGAGTCATTACGGCCGAGGCGAACAAACGAAGTGGTTTTACCCCTCGACTTGAACAAAGTAAAGTTTCTCCCTCGCGACGCCCGAATGGCATATTGGCCACCCGATCCACCTGAGAGAAAGTAAATAATACTATTCAGATATTGGCAAATACATCAGCAACTTCGACGCGCTCCGCAGGAGCGAATGAAAGATCAGGGGAGGAAATATCGTATTGTAAAGGAGAGAATCTTCAAGGCTGTTTCTTATAACCTAGCTTCAAATAGGAAATGAGGTCGTAGTCGTGTTTATTTTTATTTTATTTATTTATCCATAATTAAATATACAAGGTACAAAAAAATCCTTATTCTAATCCAAAACTTTTTTTTATAAGTATACCTATTATAAACCTAGCTCGGAAAGGAGATTTATCTTTTTACACGACTGCCCAACAAAAAAGGAATGTAATGTGTTCAAGGTTCATCTATGTATTTTGACCGTTCCTTTATTCCACCGTAACTTCTAAACGCTTGAACCGATCTAGAAGTGTGTGGTATTGTTAGAATCGTTATGTCATCTTGATTGTCATAGGGTACATGTCGTGACCTGTTTTTTTTAAATATATCAGGTTTTTATTGTTTTCTTATATAAATTAGTTATTTCTTTTGACTGTTTATATGATATGATTCTATCGAATAATGATTATTACACGACTGCCCAAAAGGAGTGTTATGTCTTCAGAATTCATATATGTAACTTTTAAACGCTTGAACCGATTTAGAGGTGTTTGGTATTGTTAGAATCGTATGTCATCCCGAGTGTCATAGGGTACATGCTGTGACCACAATCTTTATCTCCATTTTATTATATAAATGACTGGATTAAACTTTAAGAAATTGGTATATTTTTTTCCAAGCTTTTATCTACCTTTGCAATGTTTGTTAGTATGTTGAGGTCAAATCTTGCAAGCTAAATTAGAACCACTTTCTTTTATCCTATGAAGTTGAAATTTTATATGTTGGTTCAGTTCTGATGACAATGCATTTTTATGGTGAGCTCGATCTGATTCTATACCCTGACGACTTCCGACGAAGCTCCTCTTCCACGGGCAACAGCACAGGCGCGCAATTTTGTATACGCTCTCAATTATGATAGCCCCTTCAAAATTTTACCATGACATGGCTGCTGTACACAAAGTTGGTTCCTGACGAAGGGACTCCTCAACAGTCAACAGCACAGAAACAATTTTTTTTATACGCATTCAATTATGTTAGTCCGTTCTAAGTTCCAATATGACATGGCTGTTGCACCAGGATTGGTTCGGCGCAAAGCATTTTAATAAAAGCTTGTTTTTAAGAATGTCTTTTTACTATTAACTTATTTTTCTAGATTTTCCGACAAAAATAATGAAAAGTAGTCGGAAACAACACTATGGCATTTATAGACAAACATGATCCAAAATTCCTCAAAAACTTCAGGTATTTTCTTTCGCCGTAATTTCTTTCCGAACCCAAAATTTATTTTTGTAGCGCAAAATTTTCTTTTTGACTCACAGTGCGTCGCCAGAGTAATCCTTTGTCCGTATTAATTTTCTTATTATTCCTCAGGTGGCGTGGGCAACTCCATCTATCCGCACGGCGTGATAATCGGTCTAACTGCCGCTCACTCACAAGACAACGGTAAGTAAGAAAATGAATGTGGATTATGTAGATATTTCCATTTTGCTAATTACATTTTCCAGCTTGCTTCGTGCCGTCGTACAGTCATGGAAATAGACAATTGCTGATATTCTGTTAGACAAAGTAGGCGAATTACTTTTTTCGAACCTCGCTGCTGCACAAACCAACGCTAAAACAAATATACAAAAATTTCTTTTTTATTTTTATTAATTTAAGCCCATAAAAATACATTTTATTATAAAAACATCTATGAGCCAACATAATGATTCATAATTATATATTTTTCAATTTATTGTCTAACTCGGAAAGAGATTCAGATATGATAGTTTATGGTTTACCACCTCACTGTTATAGTTTATGGTTTACCACCTCACTAGGAATAACCTGTATCGAGGTGGTACCAACAGAAATTGTATATTTCCTGCCGAAAGGGCATGATATCTCCGCTCTTTTTTTTTTAACTTCATATTGCAATGCCAATTTAAATTTAATAATTACAAGGATGAAGGTATGTAGTTAAGTTTAAAATTTAAAATCTTGGAGACACCAAATAAAACAGAAGGAATTTTTAGTTCAAATATTTATAAATGTTCTACATACTAAATAGAATAATATATACATACGATAATCACACATTCTTTATATGAATATATATTTAAAAATATTTATAATATTTTTATAAATAAGTATTTGCATATAATACGATACCTACAAAAAAATATATAATTTGATAGATAACACATATTTACTTTTGCAAAAGTGACTTCATAATAATTTATAAAAGAAAACGACAATTTGCGATGCTAATTTTTGATATTTATTTATTTATTTATTTTAAGGAAAACCAACAGCCATATAAAATATTAAATAACAACTTAAATAATAAATGATAGCCAATAACAGGTTCTCACATATAGAAACAGTTTAGAGAATATGGAATTGCCAGCAAAAACGCTTGGCAGGGTCCGGTACTATAAATTTAAAAAACGCAAATAAAAATTAAACAAAAGGGACAAGAAGGCAAAAAAAACAATATCGAGAAATCGAATACAAAAAAATAATAACAATAAAGAAAAGCAGAAGAGTAGGTACTAAAAGAAATTGTTGCTGAGGATACGTCTCGCTGATACAACACTAGTGCTAAATAGATCGATATCAACGTCGCCGCAAATCAGATAATCATAATATAAAGGGTTATTATTAATGTAATACAATACAGTATAGCCGTAAATTTGCATAATATACGTATATAGAAATGTTCTCTTGAGGCTTTGACATTACTACTTAAAAGATTATGAAATAAACGTAGATCAGATTTTGACATTATGAAGTAATCGTAGTTCAGCGGATCTCATTTCTTAGTAATAAATTTGAGGAATGTTCAAGTTGTCTGACATATATTCATATATCTATAACCGAAAGTTATTTAATATTAGTTCCTTACTTATACTATTGCCGTTCTATGATATTTTTTTTTATTTTTTTTTTTTTAATTTTATAGCAAACTTACAGATATATCAATGTACCATTGTTATCGATGCACTTTTGCCATTTTTCATTGATTCCGTTGCTTTAAGAATACTGGGAGCTTTGATTTCATAAATTAATGAATTCTTCGAAGGCGGTTTTGAATGCCTCATCGGAATTAGTTGGAGCATTGTCGAAAGTGGAGAGTACTTTGGGTGACGAAGAGTTTCCAGTTGCAGCTCCTCTAATGTTGCGACCGTCTTTGCTGTTTGCGTGTTTGCTGATAGGGAATTTATGCGGTAACCACTTTTCGAGTTTTTTCACTTTCCCAATTTGACACAAATGAATTAAGATTGTTTTGTCACTCACGCCAAAGCTGCTTTTAACTCTGACATGGTTTGTGATGATTCCGCTTTCACGATCGTTTTCAATTATTCGTTGCGCTCGATGGCGTTTCTCTGGAACTAAAATCGGAAATTAGTTCATGTAAACGGGACAGAGCAGTACCTCAGAGCGGAATGTGAAATGAACGGTTGTCACTTTTCCGCATTAAACTACCCATCGAAGGTAAAGCAGCTAAATCTAACACCGCACGCAATGTGTTTAAACTTATTCGGGCGTCTATAAGTTCGACAGGTAGTTTTGGTGCGGCAAAATCGACGATAGTTCATTTCATATTCCGTTCTAACGTATTGCTCTGTCTCGTTCGGTTGAACTAAGTTCCTATTTTAGTTCAAGAAGAAACACAATCGGGCCCATTATCGACTTGCGTTTCCATCCTTCCTCGGGGCTCGTTCTTTAAATGAAAAATTCCGGAACGGTCACGTTTGAACCAAAAACGCACCGTGCGTTTGTTAGTGGTGGCTAGCTTGAACACATCATTGAATCTCCGAGCTGTATCTGCAGCGCTGGTGCCGCGGCGGTACTCATAATCGAAAATAGCGCTTTTTTTAACTTTTCCATAGTTGTGAACAGATTGATTACAGAGTAAAATCAAATGCCGCGAAAACTCACTGATTTCGAAACAGAACTTCACTAGTTTTAATTTAAATTTGGAATTATAAAATAAACGCTAAGTCTTTGAGTTCAAAGTAGCCAGTAATATAAATAGGCAACTTCATAGGTACGGACCTAATAATTTGGGTAAGATGCACAACGAGAATCTTTAAAATCGCCCATATTAGTTTTGTTGGGATTGTCTATGCCCTTGTTTTCCTTCTATTCTCTGGAATAGAAAAAAACAAGGATCTATCCAATTCCTTACTATAATAAACTTAATTTTAGTCACGCTTGAACTTGTCACATACTAAAGATTATTTTTTTGTATTTCAGTAAATCCCAATCAGCCCCAATTCATCACTATCCCTCTATCCATGGCGATGGCTGCGGCTGCAGCATCAGCATCGCAGACAACCAGCGCGTCATCGAGCCAAAGCACCAGTCAGAGTACCTTAGTCTCGGATGACGAATCTTCTCAATCACAGAACGGTCTTCAAGATCTCTCAAGGGGTTGCAGGAAGTGACGAAAAAAATCAATATTTTGTTCGTACTTAACTTACTCGATTCACGACTTTTTTCCAGCAAAGATACGTTTGAGTCTACTAATTCTCTCATTGTTTTTAAAAAGTTATCATTGTATTTTGTAATAATTAAACTTGCGAGACTGTCTCTGTAATCCGTTAAATACAAGGATTTTGTATAAACGTAAACTTCCTCCTATCCTTTGTAAATTATCTGGTATTATTAAAATATTGGTACCTCTTCCACGTTGTTGATATTTTAACGTAACCTACGTCACTACGCTTATTCCGAAATTGCAATAGTCTAGTTTGGTCCTCAATAAATAAGCGAGATATAAGCATTTTAAGGCGACAAAAAACCGCATAAAAATATCCTAAATAGACGGACACGCGAAGAAATAGGCGGGGTCAAATTTGTAGGGTTCGACCAATAAAAATCCAGCGTTGACGAAGCGTTAGGTACAGATTCCACGTCCTAAACTTTCTATCACAGAATAACTATCTTTGCGCAGTGGTCGTGTAAGGGTGTCAATGACAAAGCATATTTAGCGTAACTCTCATGCGCTCTCACATTTTAATTAATTGCAATTAATTTAGGGCCTAAATAAAAAAAAAGTGACTAAGCGTGACGCTAGAGAATTAACCAGTCAATTTAATGAAGTTAAAATAAAACACACTCTCCGCTTACATTATTGGAGTAATCGCGCCTGAAAGTTTTCGAAATCAGTTTAAAGCCTTAATGTCCAAGGCAATCAGCAACTTTTTTGAGTCTAAATAGTAAGTTGGTTCCTTATTGAAGGAGTCGCTTAGATACGTTTTAAAATGAATAAAAATCATAAAACTAAAATTCCTCAGATATGGGCTTTCCCAGGTATCATGTCACCTTACAGAAGCTTCAAACATCTACATTTTGGTAGGTTATGTTAGTATTTTTTAAAACAATTCATAAACACCTATATAGTTGTAGATTAATGTAGTTTTTTTTAACTATCTTGAAAAGTAATAAAAATAACTTTTTTTTCTATAACAATTTGAAAATTGTATGTCTTGAAATATTACGTGTCTGATGCTATGTCCTATCAGATTTAGCATTAATATGATCAAATCCAGTAGTTTTTTTTTTTTGATAAATGGAAAAGGTACCAATATCATATAAATTCCAATTATCTATCGTTATAGATAAAACTACTGTTTTAGGGTTAAGTTTAAAAATATTCAGACAGCATTTTTGTGTGTTAACGATATTATTTAATTTTGAAACGAACGAATCACGACGCCACACTTGACTAGACTAACAAAATTGTAATTAGCAATTTGTTTCTTAGACGTAAAAACTAACTCGGAGAGGAAATTTTTGGAAATTGCGTTTTGTTATTATTTCACGTTCGTATTGGATTTAATAAATAAATATATCGTACTTCCGAATTTAGTGTTTTTTTTTGTAGAACAATTAAAAAAATAGATGTCACCACAAGACTTTCCCGACAAGCCAAGCACTGATTTCATCTGGATATTAATTTCATAAATAAAATCGATGCTCGATGATAGCATTGATAGGCCATTCCTCGTGGAAACCTATCATTTTTCGTTTTAACTCTAATCATTAGGGCTCCTTGAACATTCGAATTGCAACGCGCAAATACAAACTATGCACGAAATGCCCTTATTTATCTTCTTATGGCCTTATATAATACTAGGTTCCAACATATAGGTATTAATTTATATAATAAATCTGCTTTAATAATAGAAATATATAGAACAATAAAAATGGGCACAGAGTTTAATTTAATATTTAATTTTTGTAAACTTATGTATGTATGTATTTATTTTCTGTATTAATTTTATACGTACATATTTTATTGATCTATGTATTTGTGTATGTATGTTCATGTATGTATGCATAAATACAAGACATTTCCCGTCAATCCCTACTCCACCCAACCCTCCACTTTTATATAAAATTCATTAAAATTGCTAATCATTTATAGTATAAAGTTGAAAACAAGTAAACGACCTTATATTCTTTGTTACCATCACCTATGTAAAATTGTTTAAAGCAAAGCTGTATGTTTTCTTGAGAAATAAATAAATAAGTAAATGATCCCTCTCTCGTCCGGCGGGCGAACCCGGTTGAGTTACGTTGCGACGCCTCAGGCGGTGCCGTTCATGTCTTGGCTAAGGGCGGATTTGGGACAAGCGCCAACAGATGGCGTTAATATTTAAATAAAATAAGTTGCCTAACTATTTATCTCGTTAAAATTACAAAAGAATATATTTGGAGTAATTAATTTGTAAAAATAATTCTATCATAGGTTAGTATAAAACAAAAAGTTGATACACGTTTTGTTTATTTAATTGTATCCTCCTGTGCAAACCCTACCAAAATAGGTAAAAATTGTGTACGCTCTAATTGTGTACAGAGACAAAGCTTCTAAAAGCTTTGTCTCTGTTTCGTTTATTTACTCATATGTTGGTAGGCCGGTAGTAAAATCCGACAAAACGCTAAGGATGTAGAGATGAGGAAGAAAAAAATATAGGTATGTTCCTGTGAGTTCCTGGTTTGTGAAGGTGTAATACATGGCTCACACAGAAGTTTTCGGGAACAGGAAAACTAACAATCAGACAATGGATGTTGTTCCCGCATCATCACCCATACTCTCAGACACACATACACAGACAGCTCAATCATATTAAGCGTTTGGGCGATATCGTGAAGAAATATACAGACACACAGATAGACTGCAATATGGAAATGGTCTTAATCGTCTCAGGGGCGCTCATAATAAATATTTCTGTCTTAATCCCGAAAAAAAATATCTGCGCGTTCACAATACTCTCCCTCCTGGTCGGTTGGTGGACTGGGAAAGTAAAACCTCAGTCTGCACGACTGTTTCGCCGTGACCAGACGTGCGCTCCTGCTGTTTTCTCTCAATACGAACATTAAATATGCGCGTCTCGATCGCGCGGTTTTAATATCGCCAATAATATTTATATTAACTGCATTCAATCGGGTAATTATCGATATTATGAGGTCATAAAGTCGATTGTCATTCGTCGGCCTGTCGAGTAGACGCCAAGTATGGCGTTACTGTTTCCGGTTCGAGCGTCCCGATACGGTATCGCTTCGTCCTCCATATTGGATATATGGAATTTGTACCCGGCGATGAGGCCTTTTTTCACAATTGTCACGTTTCGCGTCGTATCCGTGATGGCTCGTAAGTTATCGTAATGAGAATGCTAATCAATATGACTTATGTTAATCCTACTTATGAGATCCTAACCTACGAAGTTGCAGTTCTATAAAAAAAATTGGCAGTGTCACCCCAAGACTTTACCGGCAAACAGAAAACCCTCTCCCTCCCTCAACCGCGCGCGGTAAACCTCTCAACTCCCCAACCCCCCCCCCCCCCTTCCCCCCGCCCCTCCCGAAGGTGATTGTGCCAAGTAACTATGATAGCAAAAGTAGTATAAATTATTATTTTGTAGTATTTCCGTGGTAATAAAATGGTATTTTTCCAAAAATGATACATTGTTTTCTTAAATACAGCGGTATTTAAGAATTATTCTATGTTTATATTCGGATATTTAGTTAATTATTTATATGACATTTGAACAGTTTAGGTATCTATGATAGTCGGAACGACGTAATGATTCTAACAATATCTCACATTTTTCCATCGGTTTAATTATGGTGGAATAAAGAAACGAAAAACATACATACATGAATCCTGAACACATTACACCTTTTTGTTGGGCATAAAAGTAATAAATTTGTAAGAACCAAAAACGGTTATTTAAAAATCGGTAACATTTTGTGGAGAGTAATAAGTATAGACTTTGTAAAACTTATTTTGCTAAATTAATATTTTTAATACTTCTCTTCGTTACTTGACCTACCGGGTTTATTTTTGCAAAGAAGGAAAAAGAAAAAACGAAACTTTCAAATTATCACTAACAAGACGATAGCGTCTATAGCGCAACACGACGATTTATATTGAAGACGCTGCTTTCTCTTTTTATATGGGATCAAAAAGGGTTATGGCACGTACCCTACGACACTCGGGATGACAACGATTATAACACAACCACACACTTCTAAATCGGTTTAAGCGTTTAGAAGTTATGGTGGTATAAAGAAACAGAAAACATACATACATGAATCCTTTTACATTACGTTTTGTACACATTACACTATGTTTTGTTGGGCAGTCGTGTAAAAAACAAACGTCATCGTTATTATTATTATTATTTATTCCGTAGCCGGCGATTGGGGAGGGGGTCGCCCTCGCAGCCAATACGCTGCTGTCGGTGCCGCTGGATCTCGTACTCCATTCACGATTCGGTTCCATTTTTGACGATTTTTTGCCACGTCTCGAGCATCCCTAACCGATAATCGTTGATTCTTAACCCTTAGCCACCTGACGTATATTTCAGATACACTACCACCTGACGTCGGTCCTAGAGACCGCCTGCGTATTTTCCATTTTATGTTAAAGTAACTTAAAATATTGGAATAAATTAAAGTCACATCCTTATTTTCATAATATTGTTAATCACATTTGAAATTTAAACAATGCAAAAGTATGCTTAAAGATATCAAAAATCAACACTTAACAAATGTTTATCAATTTTAAGTAAAAATCTAGGAGCTTGGAAAATCTGAGATCTGAGTATAAAAAATCTTTATAATATAACTATTTTTACTTATTTGCGACAAGGTTGATTAATTTTCTATGAGATGAAATAGTTTTTGACATGAAACAATCACAACTTTTGCAAAATTACAAGGCACGAATAATGACAACTTACGGCGACAATCAATGCACATTTTCTTACTACATTCACTGCAGCAAATTGGATTCTTACATAGAAAACATATATAGGCTATTTTGCGTTTCTTTTTGGGGTCACAAGACATCATCGTCGGAAGATAAATATTCCATCGGCGACCTGATGTCGTTTTCCTGTTCAGTGAGTTGAAGGTCAGGCCCATCACCTTTCACTTCAGAGTCGGACTGACATTAGCCTTCAACGTCACTGCAGTCTTCATTCGAAAGTTCTGGTATAGTCCAGTTTTCCGAGTCTGTGTCAACTTCCTCTAACCATCGACCTATATTTTCATCCATGCGATTCATTGTTAGCCATCAAAAATATAATTTAACAAAATTACGTAACCACCTGACGTCGGTCCAACGGACCGCACGCAAAAAATAATTACCTGTAATTTTCAAAAGCGCGCACGTCCAGAGCTGCTAAGGGCACGGGACGAACTGGCGGGGGAAGGGAAAAAGTACATAGACTCACGATTGTGTCACGTGCATAATAACGGAATAATTTGAAAAATAAAATCGCTGGAGTCTCTGAGACCGACGTCAGGTGGTTAAGGGTTAAGGTCGTCTTTGATGTTATTTAGTCAGGTTTTCTTCGGTGCCGATCGCTGAATTCTCCATTCTGTCGGACGGTCTCGCCAAAGAAGTTTACGTGGCAAGCGATTATCGTTCATTCGGCAAACATAGCCGAACCATCGTAGTCGACGTTTTTGTACTTCTTCTTCGATCGTTGTTACTAGATCGCATCTTTCTCTAATTAACTAAACGTCATCGTTGACGCCCTATGTAGACTAAAAACTCGGAAAGTGATTTCGGACTAAAGATTTTTGAAACATTGCGAATAACCTAACAACTACCTCTAACCTATATAACCTCCATTGCATTTGACGCAAATTTAATTTCGTGGATAATTTACAGCCTTTGCCTGGTTCGCAACCGCGGAGAATTTACCTCGGAATTTATTGCACGATCCAAGGCGGTCTGGCGAATTCCTTATTTTCCACTCTTGCGGAATTTAATCTCGCCTCAGACGCTCCAAATTCTAAAAAGTATCGTTATTATCTGGTCCACTCGAACATATTATACGTAGATATAATAGACACAAGTAAATATAATAAAGGGAATAAAAAACACGATTGCCTTTGCAAAAAGTGATTTACTGTATTTATAATTATTTTTATTACGATTTCTTTATGAAAAATTTGTAACTTATGTATTTATCCATATAGATACATACATATTTTTGGAATGTACTCAATCAGACCTTTCATTTAACGCTAAACACGATATATTTAAGTTAATTTATTGACATTTGGAGATTTGGACATCTAGACAATTATTTACTTGATATTTGGTAAGGTAGGTATGACATAGCGGTTCTAATAATACCACACACTTTTAAATCAGTTCGAGCGTTTAGAAGTTATAGTGAAATAAAGAAACGGAAACATACACAGATATGAACCCTAAACACATGGATCGTGCAAAAAATGAAAAATTTTAATATTATTTTACCATACAAGGCCAATTCATCCTCAACGGTGTGAAGGTCGCACGTAAAATCTACATTTTCGTACCTATCTCTATTTCCGAAACAGATCGAGTCGGTAACCCACGAAAGAAAAGCGTAAACCGCAAGAAAGCTGTATTATACATTATTTCTAAATCATTTTTTTGTGTAGTATTATCTCCCGTAAAAGAAAAGCACTGACCCATATCCACAATTATTTGTGTTTCGTAACAGTAAAGAAATCATTTGCTACCGGTATTCAAAAACGTTATGCAATACGGTGCATATCACACGATAAAGTCGTATCGCTCGTCGTAGTCGTATCAGATTATACGCCTAGATAAATGCATAATATTTGTATTATTTAATAATATACATATTATTAAAAAAAACTTTTTTTTGTTTTCATGTTTTATTACAGCCAAACGTTGTAATAGTAAATAACAAAACTAATTAACCAGCTTATCTTATCAAATCAATATACATACATATACATATATACCCACATATATACATATAGACTTACATATGCAATACATATGCACTACGGGTAAGCAAGTATACCTATTTATACAAAATAATAAATATAACACTATAAAGTACTTAACCTAACATAAATATATAGCACTATAACCTAGCACATTTGTGGCGGACCAAGAAACTAGAACAAGTTGGCACCTGGCTTATACAAAACTGGGACAGTGAAGTGGAGATCAAGACTCGCGTCGAAATTGCACGCAGCGCCTTTGGAAAAATCCAGTGCTACATCTGGCCCTTAGTTCTATAAGGATGTGAGGCCTGGACTAGTGAGAAAAATCTCAGGAAACGTATAGAAGCATTCGAGAGGTGGGCATACAGACGCAAGATATCGATATCTTGGACTGAGAAAGTCACCAATGAGGAAGTTCTACTGCGTGTCGGCCAAAAACGCAAGGTTTGGCAGACTATCAAACGGCGCAAGGCTACATACTTGGATCACGTGATTAGGCACGACAGGTACGAACTCCTGCAACTCATTATGGTGGGAAAAGTTGTAGGGAAGAGAAGTCCTGGCCGTAGACGGAATCTTGGTTGCGGAACCATTCGAGAATGGACCGGGATTACACGTGTGTATCCGAATTGTTTTGCCTGGCGATGGACAAAAAGAGCTGACTGCCAACCTTCACTAGTTTGAGAAGCACCCTTAGAAGAAGAAAAAGTACTTATTGGACTGTCTGATAAAACAACAGTCATGGTTGAACCGTGAACGTTCTCGTTTTTTGACCGAAAGATGAAGAAACCGCGGGTCCGATCACCCGATCACTGTTTTATTTTTTATCGAAATTGCCGCCCATAAATCTAAGCAAGCTGTTTACCTACCCATCTCTAAAAGCATTGAACTTACATATGGGCCTGGCTAACATCTCATGAATTATTCAGCGGATGGCTTCAGTAGGTGCATAGATCAATAAGGAGCGTCTTCGGCGAATAGTTTTTCATTTCGCAACGTAGATATATATATAAGAATATGGTAATTTAATATTTTTAATATGAATTGAGTATGCTAAAGCTATGGATAAAGTGGGTGGCAGCACAGTTGAATGAAGCCATACCTAAATATATTATCTTGAATTATGTAGGTTCAATATGCTATATGGCGATATAATAAATACAAACAAAGATGCCATGGAATTCACCGATCGGGGTCGGGCCCATCATAGTATTTATTCATATGTTTTTATATTAATATTTTTAAACTTTAGGAGGCGGACTGGTAGTGGAAAGTTTAGACCAGGCTTTCAACTTTTTCTTGGCTTTTAGTTAAGTCTCTGCGGCGGACTGACGGATTTAGGATGGGGGGGGGGGGGGGTACAGCCCCCCCTTACGTCGTGGGCGATTAAAACAAATAATTACTACGTATTTTATATAGCAATATTGCACCTGAGACCTTTTCATACTCAATCTATATATATATACGAGTGGTATTACCCGGCGTTGCCCGTGTTATATCTGTTCTCAAATACCAATGTATACCAATTTTCATGGCGATCGGTTGAGCAGTATAGAAGTTGGTGTGCTGCAGCGCCGTCTAGTTGAAAGTTGCAACAAAGCGGATATATATAAAAACCTTAACCATGAAAAAATACATATATATGCCAACTTTCATGGTGATCGGTCAAACGGTTTCGGAGTCTATTAAACTCGGACAGACGGGCATACAGATATACCAACATCCATTTTTATATTATATTATTTTGGCCTGTTTTTAAAATTTAAACTTTGAATGCCTATATCTCGCTTATTTATAGCGACCGACACAATATATTTTAATTAAAGAGTTTTGAACAATGAAGCACAAATAATTAAAAAGCAGGAATAATTTCACTGTATTACCTTCACATTATTTTGAATTTAGAATAACGCTTGGCCGACTATGACGTTTGTAGGTTTAACATAGCAGCGCCATCTATGGATTACTCAATAGATAACGCCATCTGTTAAAATCGTTTGGAACTAACAGATAATTGCGAATGTCAAATAATAGACATTGCAATAAAATAATATCGCGACTATAAATTAAGACGTAAGATATCCTATCTTTCAAGTTGGATCAAACTGCACATTGTGTGCAAATTTGATTCAAATCGGTTAAGTAGTTTAGGAGTCCATCGCGGACAAACAACGTGACACGTAATTTATATATATTAAGATTTTAAAAATGAGGTCTATCAAATGTTCATCAAATGTAGTTATTTATCTAGAAATTCGTCATGGACTTCGTCGTCGTCCTAAAATCAAAAACTACAGTAGGTACCGTGTAAATTAATTGGAACAAATGTTATTTTTTTCAAAAGTGCTTTATTGGACATTAACATACAAACACAGTACTAGTAGGTAGTTATAGATCGCTAGTTTTAATATATAATATATCCTCTTTCTGCGTTAACACCTTTCACTATTGTAGGCAACGATTTTCCAGTTTTTGACAGCTTCCTTTCAATTCATCATCGTGAAATTAGACTTGACTTACTACACTGATCATCTTGGTTTTCGTTGTACAACCCATTTTGGAGAGCCGTTTTGTGCAAATGGCCGAGAAGTTTTTGATCGGGTTGAGAACGGGGAAGTTTCCGGGCCATTCAAGTAGGTACAGTAATTTGGTTTTGTGTGAAAAACTGGTTCACTTTTTTGAAGAATGGCATGGGGCGAGATCTTATTGAATAATTCCCTCGTTGGAAGGATAGACCTTGTGAAATTACCGTATCATATGATTTGATATGTCAATATATTGGTCTGAATTAATTATTAGACAAATGTTATCTACAACTGTAATATAGGTATTCCAAAACGTATGAAAAAACACATAGACACCGATTTCTAGTCTTTCGCCTCGTATAATGGAAACATGAAAAAGTTGCCAATATTAATTTTGCCTTTCTACAGAATTAATTTATCGACCAATATTTTCATTTTATCATATTAAGCTAGCATATTCTCATTTCGCCCCTGTATACTTACATTTAATTTATTTATATGCTCAAACAAATCAGTCTTGAAAAACAACTGTGTGCACCAAGTTCCTTTTTTTTCATACACATTTAAATGCATGAGCACAACAGAAAATGAATTTACAATTAAGAAAATGCTATTAAAGTTAGATACACACCTGTCTGAGCCCAGGTTACATAGCGCATATATTAAACGCAAATATTTATCTTTCTATTATTCTAACCTAAGTGCAACCGAGCCCGCCTTGCTAGGCACCATTGTCTAAGGCGAACTAACTTTAAGAATCCCACTAGAGTGCCATGGTTGTATCAAAAAAAAAAAGAGAAATATTTTTTTTTGTTTTCGTAACCAATTACCTAAACCGCAGACTAACATCTATTTTTATTTATTTATATTATTTATTTATTTAAATCCAAAATAAAAAAATACAATATTGACATAAATAATACAGTGTAGAAAAGAGCAAATACTTAATCATTGTTTGCGAAGCAAAGAAAGTACAAATTTGATGGATTTTATCAGCTCCACTAGACTACAGTCTGTTTTGGAGTGATACCAGTCTTATATTTGTTACATAGTACACTTTTTTTTATAAATTTTCGGGTAAAATAATGGAAGATTTTAGCAACATAATTAAGAAAATTTGAAGAAAAAGACATCTAATGTTAGTAAGTAAAGCGGTAATAATAAAAGGATAAAAGGATAATTACCTACATAGGCATTAAAATAAATATATACATTTAAATACACACTCATATATATAAAATATATATACACATATATACACACATACATACAAAACGTATATACCTATATTCAATAAATACTTCATATATACGTACATAATAATATATAAATAAACAATAATAAATAATTGCAAAAACTTTTCTTTATTTATTATTTTAAGACACAATTTCCATGAGCTGCCTTTCGCATTCGCCTCTACTTTTTGCACGTAACCATTTTGTGACCTCAGCTTTGAAAGTGGTACTGGTTCTCAGCTTCTGCCCTTCGGTGAGTGTCGCAAGGAATGCATCATACATCCGAGGGGCCAGAAACAAATAATGTCTCTGGGAAACCTTGTGTTCTTCCGAATTTGTTCTGCGTTTTCATTTTTCGTGTGTCGTGTTTGTGGTCTCGGCTGGAATGACGATCTGTGTCGTGGTAAAAATAAGTGACAATTGATTTTATGTAAAGTTGTCTCATATCAAGTATCTGGAAGTCATTGAATCTACAAACGCGAATTCCCTCTTTTGCCGTATAGAGGTGACCATTGCATCAAATTCATACGAACTCCGCCCGTTTCACTGTAAAATTGCTATTCATAATGCAAGTAGACAGATAGTTTCGTGTTGAACGAACTGAAATGATCTTCCAATTATGAATTTGTTTCTTTAAAATAATATGTATCTTTAAACATTGCTGAGTAAGTCCACAAATGTAAAAGTTGCGTTTTCTTACATGACAAAGCCTGGCGCCACACTAGGAGGATAATCGCGGCACATCATTGTGCCGCGTGACACCTTTTGACAACCACTGGTTTAGACACTGTTGTCTTGCTGTAGCCTGTAGGCAAGCGTTTACTTTACCAACCATTCACTCCCTCTTCGAAGGCACAATACTTAGATGCGGATATCGCGGTTTTAGTTTTTTTTTAGAACGAGTCGATTATTTTCCTAGAGACCGAGATCTTCAAAGAGATAAAACAGAGATTTGGCTGGCAGGCCAGGCGCGTGAATGTGAACAGTGAAGCCGTTTCGGGTGGACACATTTGCGAGAGCAGGATATTTATTTAGTTTGTGCCCGCGGTATTTATGGATGTTTGACTCCCACGGAATTGTTAATTCATCAATAAGAGCCATCTTGCGATATAGAGTGTAAAGAGTTGTATCTAGACAGAGAGCTGTGTAAGAAATATTTATATACGTTGACAATCAACTAGAGTCGACTACAACGGGCGAACCCGTCACCTCAGAAAGTTTTAACGATATTGATCATTCTGTCTCCCGTGAGGTGAGCGCAGAAGACTTAGGACAAAACAGTCCACTGTCAAGTTCCGCCACATGCCCGTAAGAAGCCCTACGCCTTAGAGCGAGATAGCCAGATAAGTCAACCAGCGGGCCGACACTCGTGCCCTTACTACCAGTTACAACCAGATTACTCCAGTCTCCCGACTGGTTACGAGTTCGAGGTCGCTTGCGCGGTCCTCTCCCTTATGAAGCGGTGATTCGGTGCCAACCGAATCTGTCGAGGACCACAGCATCCTTTGCCCGGCTTATTCACCCGGGATTGGGTGGCCGAAAGGTCGTTTCAAGAGCAGCTGCCATAAGGTTAACAACCACCTCCGCTCTATAGGAAACATTACTGCTCTCAAACTCCGCTGGCTGTTAGTAGAAGTGCACAATCGATTACCTGAGGCCGCATGGTGCGCAATCCGTCCGGAAGCGTCGAAGGTTTACTGAGCCTCTCTTCTGTGTATAGGCCGCCGGATGGGTGTTGACCCGTGAGTATGACCGACCCTAAACAAATGGGTCTTCGTGGCCAACTCCACCCTTTAGCTCCCTATGCTGACAATCAGTCGGTTATCACCAAAGCTCCAGACCAATCAACCCTGGAAAGAGATATTTCCAGTGCTGTTATCGAGCTCTTTACTTGGTTCTCAGCCAACGGACTTTTTGTCAATATGGATAAGGCGAAAAATAGGTTTTTTTTCCGAAACCTCGATTTGCATATTATTATAATTAATAATAGTCAACGCATTTCCTCTGTATCTAGCATTACATTCCTTGGTTTCCCAATGATTTCAGGCTACCCTGCAATCTCCACTTTGACAAGCTTGATCGCGCAGGTTTTGCTTTATGGCGACAGTCACTCCCCAAACTCTCTTAGACGGGTGTTACACGTTCAATCTGGCATCAGTTCAGTCGGTAACCTTGATCATGAACTGACTGATGAGACTAATAGAAATTATTAAAATGGTCTAAAAACCATCACTTCATTCCATCAGTCAACGCGATAAATGATCAGTTTCCCGTCAGTCTGACAAACGTTGGCTCCCGACGAGGGGACTCCTCAATGGTCAACAGCACAGTCACGTTTGTATACGCATTCAATTATGATAGCCCGTTTTAAGTTTCACCATGACATGGCTGCTGCGCCCAGGGTTGGCTTCCAACCAGGGGACTCCTCAACGGTCAATTGAACAGAACGAAATTTTGTATATGCATTCAATTTTGCTTGGTTTTTTTTACTTTAATTAGGCTACTTGTTACGTAAGTTGTTTTACTTATTTCAATTATTTACTCTGACCCGCCTAGATACGGGACATTTAAGTCCTAGTTAGGTGGGCACTGAGCATTAGCTGCATTTCGGTGTTCAATTTTTCCGAGTTACTTATAACATTGATAACAATGGGGCTAAATGTACAAACAAATAAATGAATAAAGTATTAAATCTAAAAAAAAAAAAAATTAAGATAGCCCGTTGGCTTCCAATAAGGGGACTCCTCAACGATCGACAGCACAGAAACGAAATGTTGGTTAGCATTCAATTATGATAGCCCATTCTTAGTTCTCCTATGGCATGGCATGGCTGCTCTACCCAGGGTTGGCTCGGGACAAAGCATTTCAATAAAAGCTTGTTTAAAAAATAATATTTTTACCATTAACTTATTGTATTGATTTTAATGTATACAAAATAATTAGTGCTACTACCTGTAAAATATGAGGTGTAATACAAAAAAATACGTAATCAATGAACTGATGTAACTTCCAGACCCCAGTAACCTCGCTCGTTGGAGCTTTGCCGAGGATAGTTCTTGTCCCCTCTGTAGCAATACCCCTTGCACAGCTAGGCACATTCTAGCTGGCTGCAAGGTGGCCTTAGATCAAGGACGGTACACTTACCGCCATGACAAAGTTCTCGCTTTTATTCGCGAGGTAATTAGTCTCTCAGTGGCTCGTGCCAACAAGGGTTTGACAGTATCCTCCAAACCCCCAATACAGTTTGTGCGGGATGGCTCTAAAGGCAAAAAACATTTAACTACAAAACCTTTCTCAATAATCGAGAAAGCTACAGATTGGATTCTGGAGGTTGATTCGGTCTCTAAGCAGTATAAATTCCCTGAAAGTCTCGGATGCACAGCCCTCCGTCCAGATATAACTCTTTACTCTCTATCTCGGAAGGTGGCTCTTATCGTAGAATTAACTGTTCCATGGGAATCAAATATCCCAAAAGACCACGAGTACAAATTAAATAAATACCATGATCTTGCAAATGCCGTAACCCGGAACGGCTTCACTGTTCACCTTCACGCGGTGGAAGTTGGCGCTCGTGGCCTGCCAGCTAAATCTCTATTTCACCTCTTTAAAGATCTTGGCCTTTCCAGAAAAATAATCAACTCTTTCTTAGAAAAATTATCTAAAACTGCGATTTGCGCATCTCAAATTCTATGGCTTCGAAGGGGGAGGGAATGGGTGGCAAGGTGAACGCTCACATGTGGCAAGACAGCTGTCCTAAACCTACCACAGCCGGTTCGTAAGTCCGGAATCCACTGCTCACCCCCCAGAAGTGTAAAAAAAATAGTATTATGATGGGCCCGACTCCGGTCGGTGAATTCCATGGCAGCTCCGTTTGTATTTATTATATAATATCTTTGTTTACTGTGTGCTTGCTGTCTTTGCTGTCAGCGAGCTTGCACTTCTCTCCAACCTCCTCTTCTCCCTCCACCAACGTTTTCCCCCATTTGGAAGTGGCAGTGGGCGGAGCAGGCGGGCTTCCCCGGCATTTACCGAATATGGCTGTGTTCATTTTATCGATTGCAGTCACATCGGCAAGTGCGTAAACAGGTGTGTCGCCGATGCATTTTAAAGAAGGACGAATGTTTGCATAATCGACGCGATGTGACCGATAAAAACAGTACGATAAAATAATTGACATTTCATCAGTATATACCATGTTTTGCGTTGGATGCGATATAGCGTCTGCTTCATCATCATCATCATCATCAGCCGGTAGACATCCAATGTTGGATATAGGCCTTCTTCATATAATAACATGAGCGGTCTTGAGCCATCTCCATCCACCTACTCCCTGCGACCTTAGCTAAATCATCGGTCCATCTTGTGGGTGGCCGTCCCACATTCGAGAACCTGTTTTTCCCTAACGATTGGCGATTCTTCGAGCTATATGGCCTGCCCATTTCCATTTCAAGATAGTAATTTTACAAAGTATATCAGTGAACTTGGTTCTTCTGCCGATTTACTCATCTAGGATCCTATCACGCAGTGAAACTCCAAGCATTGCTCTCTCCATGGCCCGTTGCGTGACTTTGAGCTTGTATATGATTCCAATAGCTAGCGACCATGTCTCAGTGCCATATGTCATTACTGGCACAGCGTCTACTTGCTCATCTATATTGGGAACGATAGCAGCAAGCTCCTCAGTCCTATGTATTTATTAAAAAAAAAAACAACATTTGAGTACTTCCCCGAAGTGAATTTATATCGGTCCATCAAACTTCTTTAAGCGCCTATTACCTAGTAGTTCATAATTCCTGTAATAGTATTATCGGACACTAATTGACGTCCAGGAATAAAAGGGTCATTTAATAATTCTGGGAATAATTTATTAATTCTATTGTAGGTAGCCCTAATATTATTACCTTATTAAATCTTTTATTAAAATATAATTGGGCCACAATCCCTATAATAAACAATAATAACAGTTCAGTTGTAAGAGGGTAATTTAAAATTCTGTGAAGGATTTATTCATTTCATTATAGGTTCTTTATCATAGAGCAATTCTTATATATATTTTCTTATTAAAGTTTATTTAGGCGAGCTGCGGCTAAATAAGACATTCGTCTATACATTCAACAAACATAAATAAGACATATTTTATATAGAGTTGTCAACTACAACGGGCGAACCCGTCACCTCAGGAAGTTTTAACGATTAGTCGTTCTCTATCTCGTGAAGTGAACGCAGAAGACTTGGACAAAACAATCCACCGCCAAGCTCCGCCACATGCCCGCAATAGGCCGCGAGATAGCCAGGAGTGTTACCCAGCGGGCTTACACTCACGCCCTTGCTTCCAATTGCGACCAGATTACTCCGATCTCTCAATTGGTTACATAAATAAGACATACAATACATTCATAATTTTCGTTCACACATTCATACATAGGTACATATAAAAAAATGTAAAAATATCCAGCAATTTCCTGCCATAATCTCGCCATTCCTATTTCACATTAAGTTCATTGTTTTTTTGGCGATACCTCCAGGTTTGAGATCAGAAAGTCTTTATTTTTTCAAAACATTGCGGTGTTAGGTAGACCTGTCGCTGCAATAAAAGTGTTCCACCACATTTTGGCGGACTGGATTTTAGTTTGTATCGAAGCACCAGGTGGAAAATTTTACAAAATATCGTCTTCTAATAATGGGCAAAGTGTGTGCATACATGCTTATATCTTCATTAGCATGCCGATGATATTTAATATGGGTATTATACCCCATCAAATTATGCGAATCGATTTTTTACTCTCATTGAATATTAATTAATTAAAGAATTTTCTAACCAGGTCACCGCTCACGCTCTACCTATAAGGAGGTTGTATCATGAACAGCTATTTGCCGTATATATCGCTGTGAATGCCATATATCGAATTCACATCTAGTATGTATTTATATAACCTGAAATAGTTTTAACGGCTAGCAGACCCAACTTTAGAAAAGAATAAAATATAATTATTGAGGTGAAGTACACGATCAAGCTGACAGCACATTTATTTATTTATTTATTTACAAAAAAAAATATTTAGGAATTATTTTTACATAATGATTTTGCGTCACTCCTAACTAGGCAGTGCCCATTCCAACAAAAACGCCAATTATATAAAATGGTTTTTTAAATGTTAATTTTAAAATTTAGTTCTATCAGGAAATTGTTTTAGTTAATTTAAAATTAACAAAAAACAGAATAATCATTAAATATTAAAAGTAGTAGAAAATAATTAGAATATGAATTTCAGTACAAAATATTATGTTGTAAAAATAAAATAAAACTGAATTGACTCTTGTTTATAAGTATATTGTTAGAGATGTGAGGGTTTGTATATTGTGTATGTGTAAATGTGTTGTTATTTATGAAATGTCATGAGGATACTTTCAGTTTCCGTTCTTCCTTTACTAACTAACCACTGAATAGTTTTTAGAATCACCTGTGTCAATCCTGAAATATCGAAATGTTTTCTTAAATATTCATTAAACTTATTGAACAAGGTTATTGGTGTTGTCCAAACGATGTAAATCTCCTGGGCACTATATATAGTGGTACCTGCGCCGATCTTCTGTTCTTAGCAGGAAACGGTGGTTAGTATAGTCATTGATTAGTAGCCTAGCTAAAGGCTATCAACCTCGGAATATAGAGGAATTATTATACCGCATCTTGCTAACTAAAAATATAAAAAATATATTCTACCAGATATGCAGCGACCCTGTAAAAATAATTCAAATCAGAAAGTTTTAATTCAACGTACTTTTTTTATGCGTATGTTGAAAGCGATGATAAAATTATAGCCTATTATATTTTATAACTAGCTCACCAGACAGACGTTATCCTGCCCAAATTTCAATATATTTGTTTGTGATCGTTGCAATGCGATAAATAAACGATGATTATAATGTTGCAATGCATCATCATCATGTTGCAATGCAATAAATTTGTTTATGTATGTGTGGAATTCATCCAACCGTCACACATAATCACTTCACCAACTCCATCGGTTGCTATGCAACTCCAGACCATTATACGCCTCCTTCGTGTTTCACTGTGTGGAAAACGCACTCGGGGAGATATTCCTTACCCACTCTTTTGCTTACATAAATCACACAATGAGTACCAAAAACCTGAAAAATCTGAATTGCATACTGGTGGTATGTAAAATGAAATTAAGTACAAAATATTATGTTATAAAAAAAAACTGAATTCACTCTTGTTTATATATGGCCAATCAAGTATATTGTTAGAGATGTGAGGGTTGGCGTTGCCCGTACTATATTTAATCTCAAATACCTACGTATACCAATTTTAGTGGTGATCGGTTGAACGGTAAAGAAGTTTATGTGCTGTAGCGCCATTTAGTGGTAAATTACAACAAATCGGGTAGCAAAAAAACCTTTTCTATGAAAATATACATAAATGTGCCAACTTTCATGGTGATCGGTCTAACGGTGTCGAATTCTATTAGGCTTAAATATACCAATATCAATTTCATAGTATAGAGTATAGATTATATTTGGATATATTATATAATACTTACAAATATATTGTAAATTGTGAGTGAAGGGTGGTGCTGTAATTAATATCCTCACCAGTGGTGAGGATATTAATTATAAGCTTTATATTTACTCATACTATCATCCGATTAAGATGGCATCCGATTAATCTGAAATTTGCCTTTTGTAAGTTTGGCGACAATATAATATGATGGTATTATGGAGCTGATTCGATGATGTAGGACAGTTGATGTAGGTAAATAGTAGGACAGTTGAATTTCGGCTAGCATGTTTTGTCATTATGAGTACTTTTCATTAAACATGATGACCGCGGTCTGAAGATGGATCCGGAAGACTGACACTGGAACTTTCTAATGAAAAGTGTTAATTTAGTCGAGTATGGGCTCGTTTGTTTTTTTGTCTTAAGTACTTTCCATTGCACATCATGACGAAGGTCTCTAGATGGATCCGGGAGATTACCACTGAAACTCCCTTATAGAAAGTACTAAGATAATCGAGTTTAGGCTCGTTTGTTTTGTTATCATGAGTACTTTCCATTGCACATGATGATGAGGGTCTGAAGATGAAGCAGGGAGCTTGCCACTGGAACTCCCTGGTGGAAAGTAAAGCTTGTTTTTTTTTAAATACCTTTAATTTATTCTCTTGAAAAAATCCACGATGTCTCTTTAGATCATAGTCCATACAACGAACGAATGCTCTTTTTGCAATTTTATATGATATAATAATATTTCGAGTGTCATGCGGCTCAGCCGCAGTGCATTTTGTTTTAGCGGGTCGTCTGTGGCCTATCTATTATAGGCATAGCCTGTTAACTCTTGAGGAAAGAGTAGCTTTGTCATGTTACATAGCTTGACTGGCCACTTCCAAAAGCGTAACTGGCGTACGCAACGCATTCTTCTTCCCTCTTAAGGCCTACACTGAAACTAGTTTTCACCGCGTAATGCAAGCGTAAATTCATAATACCGGGTGTTCCCTGGTATTCCAGTCAAGTTTTCTGAAAAACGATCTTTTAGAAGTAAATCGTGTCGGAAAATGCCGATTGCCCAAGTGAAATCCTTACCAGAAGTGATATATCCAATATGGCGCTCAATATGGCGTCGAATCCCAAAATCCTTTACTCCCTCTTACATTAAACTCTTTACTCCATGCAAATGTACCTGTCTTAATTCTGGAGACACTCAGTAATCTTTTTTATATTCTGCAAGTTTTTGTTTGCTAAAAAAAGTCGCTTGTTTGTTCCATTTTCGAAAAGTTTCGAGTTAATGTTTAGATTAACGCTCATTTTAGGTTATTTTTTGAAACCCTCATGTTTATAAAACATATATCGCAACACACTCGTTTTTACGACAAAATATGTCATACGCCATCTTGAAAAACCGGACCAAGGTTTTTTTACAGTGAAATTTTAAATTCAACATCCTCAAAAACATACATCTAGACCTTTTGGACGTGTTCCTATGTCACTTCACAGCGCCGATTTTGGGTTTCAGCGGGATATTGGGGGTCTTTTTGAATATCTCACTTGCGGTCGGTATTTCGTTTGGGCACCCGACATTTAACAGATTCAGCAGGGTCGAAATAGGGAGAAAAGACCTGTTGCCCAAAAATTACATGATTTGCTTCTAAAAGTAACGGAGAGCTTTTTTCGATATTTTGACTAGAATATGGGTAGTGGCAAACGTTTATGGCAAATCGGATCGTTAAGGCAACAGAGAACTATCCGCCTAGTATCTTCTTCCACGTGGCCGGCTCTGAGAATCCTGCCGATTGCCTCTCTCGTAGTTTGTCTCCCGAAAAGCTATTGACTCATCAGTTATGGTTCAAGGGACCCTCGTGGGCTTCGTCAAAACCGTCAGATTGGCCGTTTAATAAATTTAGTGATAAATTACGCGCCGGCCGAAACAGACGTGCTCCTGTTTTGAGTGTTCTTGTTTATCGTGCTGTGATTATATAGTAATTTACGCGTTCGTGAGCTGGCCAGCTGAAGATTTGGAGATATTCAGAGTGAAACATACAGCAAGGAATCGCGCGAAAAATAGAAAGGTGCGTAAACTTTGATTCCTTCTCCTCTCCACAATGATGATTATAATTCTTTAAAATAACCAACCTTCCTTACATTCCATTCGCTGTAATTTATATAAACTTAAAACCTAACAGGTAGAATTGCTAATTTGTTGAGTTGCCATTTTGGTAAACATGAATTTTGACAGTTCATATTTGGCAGTCGTGAAGTATAGACGTGCCATATTTAATATGAAAAAATATTCTCTAGACCAACGTATTTTAAACGTAAAAATACTTTATCAATATTAATTATTAGTTATTGTGATGATTAAAAAAATACATAAAATTTTAAATTTAAAGAAATGGTGATGTCGATTGGCCTCCATGTTGAAAACGTTACATAAAAATTTGATGCATCTGTAAGGCTAACAGAGGAGGACATTTAGCTGATATTGGGTCCGATTGCGTTTCTTTGTGAACTAAAACTGAAATTAGTTCAAGCGAACGAGATAGAGCAATACGTTAGAGCGGAATGTGAAACGAGCGATCGTCGATAAAAACTACCTGTCGAACAAACATATATTCGTCCGAATAAATTTGAACATATTTCGTGCGGTCTTATATTCAGATGATTTATATTTGGTAGGTATTTTTATTGCGAAAAAGTGAAAACCGTCCATTTCACATTCCGCTCTAACGTATTGCTCTGTCTCGTTCACACGAACAGCTAATTTCCGATTTTAGTTCACGATGAAACGCAATCGAGCCCATTGTCTTCGATAAGTAAATTTCACAACAAAAAAAACAGAATTAGACCATTTTGTTCTCATTTTCCATATATTTTTACAAATATAAAATAGTAAAGCCCAAGCCAATAATTCCATAACGTATCATCAACTGTGACATAGAGCGCAAAATCCACAGAAAATCCCCGAAATTATATTATTACTACTGAAATTACACAGTCTCTTCAAAATTAGTAACAAATAAACGCCTTTCAATTTAAAATTGAGATTACCTGCCTCTTGAATTACCTTACAATCAAACTCTATCAAACCGAATTGCCTTGTTACGACCTAAAAGTAATTTTCAAATAAGTTTTTATTAGTGGGATGTAGCTGAGGCGGTGGATCGATTCGGAAAGGTTGACAATTTTGCGCATAGATTGATTACGTATACGTATAGCCTATGCAAAAGGAGTCGCATCACGATTCGACACAGGTTTTCATTACCACGATAAGAATAATACAGGTAAATTCGAAAATAGAGGGAATGTCAACAACAGGATATACCCTAGTTACAGAGTCGGGGACGGGACAAGTTGGCGCGGCCAACTGGGCGCGGCTGATTGGGCGCTGCTAACTGGGCGCCGCCGACTGGACGCTAGGCCAACTGGGCGCAGGGACATTTATGATATTTTTTGATATTTTGCACTAAATTTATTAAGTATTTATTATGTAAATGTTAAATCCCATGTAAACGCTTGCTCTGAAATGGGTGTATCACAGTATAGCTACGAAGTTAATGTTTCACTATTAGTTAATTTTTATATAATGTAGTAATAAAAATATTTCTCGTCAGTCACAATAAAAATATATGTAAATATATTGCATAATATAATTTTGGCGCCCTCCTGTCCCGCGCCCACTTGGCTCGCGCCAGTTTTTCCTGCGTCCAGTTGGCGTAGCGCCCAGTCGGCGGCGCCCAGTTAGCAACGCCCAGTCGGCCGCGCCCAGTTGGCCTAGCCCACTTGTCCTAGACCGTACAGAGTCATTGGCAGTAAATCCCATTTAAATTTATTTGAGATGTTCACCGTTTTTACACAACTGCCTAACAAAAAAGGGGTGTAATTGTGTGTGTGCATCTATGTATGTATGTTTACCGTTTATTTATTCCCCTATAGCTTATAAACGCTTGAGCCGTTTTAGTAATACGTGATATTGTTCGAACCGTTATATCATACCGAGTATTATACTATCAACTATCAAGCTTGTTAAAATAGTTGACAAATAGTTGACTAAAGTCCAATTATCCAAATGTCAAATGAAACATCTATTTGCGTACATTTCGAAAATATATACGTATCTATATAGATAAATATTTAAATCACAAATATTTAATTAAAAATAACCCTAATGAAAATATTTATAAATACAGTAGTTCACTTTTTGTAACGGCAGTCGTGTTTTTATTCCTTTTAATATATTTACTTGTTAGTAGTCTTTGAAAGACCTCCAAATGCAATGATAATATAAGAGTGATCTAACGTATTTTTATTCTTGCTTGAGATCTCGTTTTCGCGTAATCATGAATTGAAAATATCACAAAACGCTCCTCGTACGTTTACCACGATTTACCCTAATATTTATTTTCATGAAGTAAATACTATCAATCACATTTAAAATCATAGATGAGATAAAACGAATTTACCGCGTGATATTTGAAGCACCCGGGGTTTCGGCGATGTTACAACCGCCTTTGTCCAGGATAGACTTCAGTCTATCTTGGACAACGGCGTTCAGTACTTCAGTAATGAACCCTCTCATTGAAATATTCTCAAAGCCAATTGCCGAGAACGAAAACGTAACATACAGTGAGTGTTGTGTGCACGGCGTATTTTAAAACTGCTGTATGCATTATTTTTAAAATGCTGCATGCTGTTTTTACTATGATGATTTTGTGTTGCCTAATATGGTTGTTTCTGTTAAATTGTTTAATTATAAGTCAAATACAAGTAAGTACTATTGACATTTTCTCATATTGCATATAAATATAACAGGTAATATGAAAATATATACAACAATATTTCATGGAGCCTGTCCGATTGAATTTATTGCTGTTTGGAATTTACTTTCGTTTACGTGTCTCAATGTAATACATGTAATATGTAACATGTAATATGGTTACTATCCGAGATAAAATACATGATTATGATTATGAGTATAGCAACAAATGCATACCTGAAATCTATTGTTGAGTGCTGTTCGTACTTTACTTTCGCTGATGTATCTCAATGTAATATATGTGACTATGTTAGCAAGGTGTTGAGGACTCTGGGTTTTGTTAATAGAATATGTAAACCATTCTCGAACATTAACATCTTAAAAACGCTTTACTTTTCCTATGTTCGTAGCACCTTAGAGTTCGCATCGCAGATTTGGAATCCGCAATATGGCGTGTATAAAAATAGGGTGGAGGGCGTCCAAAGACGTTTTATTAGATACCTGGACTATCGTGAGCACTTGGGACTTGGAACTTACGAGAGCAGGCTGAACTATTTCAGTATGTGTTCACTGGAAGACCGCCGCACAGCGGCTGATTATTGCATAAAATAATACATAACAAAATTGATAGCCCTCATTCGGTAGAGAAACTGCAATGTTGGTTCCGCCACGAAGGGTTCGCTCTCCTCGTACGATCGACTTCCTCGTGTGAGCACTAGTTACGCCCAAAACTCTGTAATGCACCGCTTAATGACCACATATAATAGTAGATTCGAAGATATCGATTTTTTTTACTTGAATCAACCCAAATTCAGCTAGGCTGTCCTTAGCTCACTAGGCGTCTAGGAAGTGAGTATATATGTAATATAGTGAGTATACAAATTGTTTCGAAACACTCAGAGCGAAAATGAGAATAGCAAAGAGTATAATTTGAATACCTATATTCTATTCTACTTGTATCCCATGCTTATTCTTTCCTGTCCTTGCAATAGTTGCGATTGTAATTTAATTTAATTTAGTGCAATGCAGCTTTTGATTTACCATATAAGAAAATAATGTAGGAAACAATTAATCGGCCGGCGAAACACTGTATTTAGATAATTAGTCATAATTAATGAAGCGCTGTATGTTTCCCGAAAATAAAATAAATAAATAAGTTAAGTAATGTATTTATATGTTTAATATTCGAGATGATATGCATGATTATGCGAGTAATTATGATTATTAATGATAATAAACCCGCCCATTGTGAAGTTTCAAATAAGAAATTATTAATGGAGTAATGTAGAGTAGAAAAAAAACTGTAGGTAAAAACTGTATTCTCATCGATTCTCGAAATCAATCCATGCCCCTTCCCGTCAAAGTTCGCCTGGCAAAGGACCCGGCGGATGCCGCTATGCCGCCGGTGGCGCGAGATGGCGTCTCGCGTCACGTAAATCACGCAGAGCCGCCATAAAACGGCTTGCAGATCGCTCAAAGTAAATATTCCCATCGAGAAACAAAGCAACGAAACGCCTTTCCCTTATCCGATTGCCAATTTTACGAGGGACTTTTTAAAGAAAGCCCCATTCAAACAGGGCTTTTACGCGCTTTTTCCATTTTCCTACAATACGTAGCTACGTATGTTATATCGGATCAAGGCATCTCTACATATGTTTTAGAGTTCGCATGAATCCGGTCCGAGGTAGTTTTTGGCCTGTTTGATTTTAACTGGTTTCTAATGGTTGCGTGCAGCTTGGGTCGTGTTTTTGTGTGCCAAATGTTATGCCATCTGGCCTGCTCAACTCACGGTTCAACTCAGATCTGTGAGCCTCCTCGAAGAGGGACTTAACTTGTCAGGGCTGTCCTGAAGAGCTTCTGCCGCGGCTTTACTCTTGCAGTCGGTAGCGGTTGGGATCATAAGATTGCGGATTCGAGGGAATACTTCGGACGTAACTAGTCGGTTGGTGGACTGTCCGGTTTCCTAGACACGCTGCCCATCCGGCAAATAACCTGGTCTGGAAAATTATGTAGAGAGCGGAGGTAGTTGTCGACCAGACGTCATATATCCTTGAAACAATACGTTGACTCAGTTGACATATTCTAACTAAATTACCGCTTAAATCAGGTAGAGACAGCGAAAGGGATTACAAATCCGTGACCAGACCGGACTATGAAGAAAACCCGGCTAAGTCTGGTAGTGAAAACGCGAGGTCGGCCCGCTGCGTTTACTCCCCAGTGCTTCGCGGTAAGGCGTTGGACTCTCACGGGCACAGGACCGTCTAACCACGCCAACATGGCACTGCCCACACTCTTTTTCTTTGCGTTCCAAGTTTGATTTCGCATAAAATTAAATGAAACTGCTAAGGATTACATTATCATTTTTGTCACTTATGCAATTTTGAAATAACGAACGTTTATACATAGACTCGGTCCATCCAACCAAGCCACCTGTCTTACTGAGCATCCTTATTACGTAATGCCAGGGTCAATGCCATACGCCGCGCCGCATCCGATCGAGTCGGAAACTCTCACTCTCGGCGAGCCTTTTTTCCCACTTTAGCCCGAGTCCAAACGCGGAGATAAATGGGACACTGAAAAGGAGCGAGATGCCAATGACCCAGTGAATGCCGTCCCTACATAGCAAGTGGAGCGATTCCCCCATTAGGCAGTGAGACGTAACGGTCGAAAACATCAATGAAAGTGTGCGTTTAAGTCATGCATACCATATCTAGATCGCCGACAGTTTGGCCCTCGCCATAACGCTCCATTTGGGTGTGGCGAGGGGCGCTTTGGTCATCACGCAACCGCAGCGGACCATATTTAGTGGAGGCATGTCACAGCTTTACCGTTTGATATTGTGGGGGCATCTTCTGTTTGTGTCGTGCTCTTTATCGGTCATTGACTTCTATGAAATCATATATCGTATAGCGTCAATTTGATCCATGTGATTCTGGTTCGTATATTAGGTAACACATCTATCTAGATTTGGAGATGTTGGTTAAATTATCAAGATCCTCATTACATGCATTGTGATCCAGCCTAAAATCTTATTAATATTTAGCCAGAGTATTTGCCCTACGTCATTTACACTGAGAGATGATATGCCCTATAAAATACTGTTCGGATAACTATCTTCGTTAACGTAAGTTAAGGCCTCTCTAGACGATCGAAATTGCTTGTCAAGCACGTGAATTTTTCGTGCTTAACCAGCAATTTTAACTGTCAAGAAACTAAATTTGATGGATTGGGAGGCAAACTACGTGATGTGGAAACAAACAAACTACTTCATGAAAACATATATTTTTGCAACGGAACTCACGTCCAGTCGAACCTTCCGCATTTTCGATATTTTTACTGATATGGGTCTGTCCTACCGAAATACCGAATTGCAACGATTTTTCCGAATACAAGGATTCTGAGAATACAAGGGATTTTAAGATAAGATTACAGACTTTTTTTAGATTAAAAAAAATGGCCTTGTCAGCTCCGACGCGCGACTATTATAGAGTTTACTCTTTAAGTGCTATTGCCTTTAAACATACAATAGGCAAAGGGGGCAAATTGATTGATTGATCGATGGATCGACGTAACTTTTAAACATGTATTTCAATGTATTGTATAAAGTTTTGTTAGATTCCAGAATAAATTAAAATAAAAGTATATCAACCCGCACTATTGAACACGCACCCGTTCTTCGAGATGATACACATAGGTATGATACACATACATAATAATATGATGATACACATACACACACTAAACTGGGAACCACCACTTATGAAAGTGTAGTCGCGGCAGCCAGTACAGTACCCACATTTACAAACTCTAGGCCCGACTCTGGTACAGTATAACAGATAGTAGCGTCTCTTAGAATAAAATTGCAAACGAAGCGAGCTACGTTATGAGTCCAAGGGCTCATGGCCGCTACGTGTCTCCTACTCCGCCAACGCAGATGTTCAAACGTTTTGAGGAATTCGCCAACCTTCGCAAGCGCGTAACGCTAACCAAAGGCTCAATAACTATATTAATATAATTATATTTATTCTCTCAATTTTCTTTCCAAAATATCATGGAATAATGTTACAGTTTAAACATTCTATCTATCTACCTATTATTGCTTGCACAACTTAGCATCTCTCCATATAATAATTGTATTCTATTATTTTTAATAGGGGTCTTCCACCCCGATCAAGTCAGAATCATATAATTTGCTTCCCTAGGCAATTGCGACTAACTTCATTTCATGTTTACCTACTCCTTCTCTTCCCATGCAGCGCAATTATGAATCCAGCTCCCTCCAAATATCAAAGTCGCCTAATCGCTCTATGTGTTTGAGCTTCTTCTATGAAATCATTTCTTTTCTCACCAGTAATGTATCTTTCCGTCCTCCCATCCCTTTTTTCTTTTGTCTGAGACATAGTGATATTCTATAGGTTTTTAATTATTGATACTGATAATTACTGATAGTCATTTGGTTTTTAATTACTGATATCATAACGTAATGCATTTAATTACAAGTCATATAGTAATATTTAGTAATTCGGTGTGACTGAATTACCCGACAACTCTCAAATTAGCGCTATGGTGGACTGTAAGAGATTACCTTAGTATGATACCTTTGTACAAATACTTCGTTTATTCAATAAAGAGTTTTATTATTATTATTATTTGTGACATATTCCCTCATCCATATTATCGACACTAATTTAGTAAGTTGTATAGTTAGTAGTTTCCCTCTCAAACCAGGAAATTGCAGTGTAAGGTCATTACAGCAACGTTATGCAAGAATCACTTTCAATGGCACGTGACCAAAAGCCGAAGTGGTTGAAGTTCATCGACAGTGTTGTCTCTCTTGGCTTCATTAAAGTCGACATGTACGGCGTGGAGGCCTGCCGACAATATGGTCAAAACCATAAACAGAAATTCCTTACCGAGGAAGAGCGGTACGAACAGGCATAGACGCAGATGATTGAATGGAAAATACACGATTGTATATGAGGTTTTAATTTATTTTTATTTATTTATATACAGTGAAATTTCTCGTAACGAGCACCTCTCATAACGAAGACTTCGCAGCAACTCCTCATAACGAGTAATTCGCAATTTTCATAACAAGTATGGGTAAAAATGTGGAGTGTTTCGTTTATCGAGTAAGACTCTGGAACGAATTATGATCGTTATGAGAGGTTCCACTTTATTTATTTATTTACTAATTTACTGCCAACTTACTTATTTAGGTAAGTACATTTTTGTAAAAAGTGTCAATAGCAAGAAAATGCATACTCGATCATTTATGACAAATGAAGCGTCGAGGTCATCTAACTAGGCCGAGGCCTGTTCTAAGGTGGCCTTTGTTGATATGTAGAATTGTTATCGTCCATATATGTAGTATTTAAAGAATAAAAAAGGCGAACTCTATCTAAACTAGGGAAATAAAACAATAACCTTAAAGGAGAACGCCACTCTTTGGTCCCGCCATCCAGTAGCAATAAATCATGTCATATGAAAGATCTTTTTTTGTACCTTAATTACTTCTTTTTTATATACAAAAAAACACTACAGAAGTATTACATTAGATATATCAATAAAACCAGGTCTGGCTTGACTGTGATGTCAAAGAAAGCCTCTACACTTAGAATAAGTATCAAGTTTACAGTCAATCAAGTTACTACCAAATTTATTAATTACCTAGATTATACCA
Source organism: Micropterix aruncella (assembly GCA_944548615.1). Lineage (NCBI taxonomy): Eukaryota > Metazoa > Arthropoda > Insecta > Lepidoptera > Micropterigidae > Micropterix > Micropterix aruncella. The sequence continues at coordinate 24,463,422 of OX155957.1, forward strand.
TTTTAGTTCTACCCGCAATGTACATAGCTATTGTTGAGCAGTGAGTTCCTTTTCGGCCGGACCTGTTACTATTATGGCTGGCCAAATCACGTACTTACAGGTTACTCCTTAAAACTTCTAAGACAGCTCTTATATACGGCAATAGATGACAATAGTGGTTGGTCTTACTTGGTGAGTCGCACCAGAGAAGAATGGGCTGCAGAGACGAAGTCGAAACGAAGTCGAGACGAAGTTGAGACGAAGTCGAGACTAAGTCGCGTAAGAGACGAAGCGAACGAATGGGCTGCAATCGACTTACGTAGCGGGTGTCCCGTTGGCCATCAGCTGTTGTTTGGCTTTCGTTTCGTGCTTTATCACTTTTTTGCTGTAATTTTTTTTTTCATTTTGTTCAACAAATAATAACTAGCAATAATAATAATTAAGAGATTACAATAACAATATCTTTTAACAGACATTTCTCGTAAAAGACCTAGTAATTGAAACATACAAAACCCAAATACCACTAAGATATTAGCGGTGAGATTAACATAATCAAAATATGCCTAAATATATAGGCCACTCTCAAGCTTATTGGCTGTTGGGCCCAGGGCTCGTACAAATAGTATCATTTTCGTTTAACTTAAATGAACACCTCCACATCAGGAAGCCCTGCTCCCATTGTCTCCTATTTGCTCTGTGCAAATCTAAAACAGACTCGTGTAACCTGGTGCAAAGAAATGATTAATAAATTAGAGAATAGGAAAGTCCGCAATATTTTTAATATTGTTCCGGTATATAAAACCTGAGTCTATCAATATGACCCAGAAACGATGCCAAAGTCGACAGTTTGGGTGTTTATAAGCGAGTTGTTAGGGAGCTAATGGGCCATGTTGCAGTTACGCCACTGAGACCCATGCGTTTAGAGTCGGCCAAACTCACGGGTCAACACCCATCCGGCGGCATCCATGCAGAAGTGCGAGCCCGGGTAGGACTCTGGCCTGTGGGCCAGTTTGCCCTAGGAGTCTACCTTCGGGCGCTCCTGGACGGTGTGCGCACCGTGCGGCTCAGCCAATCGATTGTGCATTCCGACTGACAGCCGGGGAAGTCTGGAAACACTATTGTTTACTATCGAGCGGAGGCGGTTGTTTACCTTGTGGCAGCTGCGCAAGTTTCGTTTCTTAAACTTTTTGCAATAGATAAAAATTACAAACTTTTACAAAAAGAAATATATATATTTTATCAAAAGTTGCTTATTTGCTCGTACTGATTCTTCCCCTTCAAGGATGCCGATAACTAAACACTCACCCTGTATTTACTGTCTCACAGGCTCTCCTGGCTCAGGAGAAACCATTCATCATTAATATTTTTCTGAATTGCTTGATAGAAATATTGCTAATTGAAATCTTTATGCCGTTCAAAGATCTCACTCTCTCAACTCAAACTCCCCGCAATCACCGACTCTAGTTTCGGATTTCAACCGTTACGCTCTCCGTAAACACCGTGATATTTCACTTTGCACCAGTTTATTAATTAATAAAGTAATTGATAATTCCGTTGAAAATTCGGCAAAAGAGCTTTCGGAAAGCTCCGAGTAGCAACATGGGAATAAATTTTCCAGCCGCCTTGTTGCGTCGAAAGTCGTGCCCACTTTTTGCAAAGTTAGCCCAAAAAGTTTTGTCGGAGCGCTCCATTTCTGTAATTACTTTGGAATATACGCCTAATTTGCATCATTCAATATCAAATATTACTGTAATAACTGCTTTCTGAAGCTTTCTCTTGCATTGCTTTTATGAGGCAGTGTATACATTCTTTAATTATTGTAACAAATAAAAAAATACGTGTAATTTTAAATATGGCGGACGCCGGACAGAATATATTATTCCTGAACTAATGATATGTCTATCGAAATGAAACAATCATTAAATGAAAAAAAAAACATTAAAACGTAATTAAAGAATCATTTCTTATAAAAATTATAAATTTAAAAAATAAAATAAAAACGAAACACTTAAATAATAAGCAACTTGTATGTACGTGATTTGGCCAACCGTAAGAGTAGCAGGTACAGCCAAAAAATAATTCACTGCTCAACAAAGCTCAAAATAGCTGTGTAAATTGCGGGTAGAATTAAAATGTTATTTTATTGGTTTATTTATTTAAGCAATTCTCAAAAATATTACAAGTTACAATTAAGGAACATCAAATAAAATATCATATTACTGAAACACAGCAAGAAATTAGACTCAATTATTAAATGATGCCCTTTGTCCAATGTCGCCCAACTAAGCAAAGCTTGTGCTTGGGCAGACATTCCATTAGCATGGGGTAGTTGAATACGTTAAAAAAAAATACGTAAAAACTAAATTTTAAAAAAAAAATATTTAAAAAACTGTTAAAAGTGAAATAAAAAATAACAATACAGACGTATTATCTAAGTAATTAATGAATTAGTTGTAATTTGATTGACTGTGAGTTCGTTGCTTATTCTAAGTGTAGAGTTTTTTTTATATCACTTTCGGACCCGACATAGCTTTGGTGATATACCTAAAGGTGGGTATCCATTAGGTTTACGCATCAACTCTGCTCCGCGTATCTGCAACTGCTCAAATGGAGACTGTTCGCGTATCAACTCAAGAACAACGAGTGCTCCGCAGTTTTCATTCGAACATAGAGCGAACATGTCGTCGCCAGAATTTATTTTTAAATTTATCACCCTTCGGATCCCACAGCACTGTATAATTTCGTTACGTCCCGATTAGAGCTAGACATTCCTCTTCGGCCCACTTCATAGCGATGGATTCACGTTAACTCAACGCCGATCCTGATGCGCGAGACGTACCCACAAACGTCTCACTTTGCTCGCGTCCGCGAACATACTGCCCATAACTTTGTGTTCGCGCATTTACCACCACCGCTCGGAGCGCTCGCCGCGGAGCGTGCAACGTTGCACGCTCCAGGAGCGCGGACGTATCCACTACTGGAGCAGTTGAAGATGCGCGGAGCATAGTTGATGGGCGAACCAAATGGATACCTACCGTAATGTTAATAATGCTGTATTGTTTTTTGTATAAATAAAATAAAAATGAAAAAATAATCAAGGTTTATTACGAGGCATGTCTCAAAAGTTAAAATAATCGAATGAAGCTATATTTAAAAAACAAAAAAACATAGGTATATTACAGTATATGTGAGTTACATTTCAACATATCCGCCATTTACTTGGATGCACTTTTCAAGTCGTACTGGGAGTTTGTAAATGTCAGCCTCATAGAACTTGCCGCCATCCTCATGTGCTTCTTTAAGGTCAAGAATATGTAGTCTTGTATTAAATACATTTCTTGCTGGTGCTAGGAGCATGGACACGTTACTTTTGGGACATGCCTAGTAACTTTTTCGTGGCTTTTTTTAAAAAAAAAATGGAAAAAAAAACTTACAGCTCCCGAATTCATTTTGATTTTATTAAAACACCAGAAAGGCTAGGCCCAGACTAGCCAGCGTCCAGGGATCAGCAAAGTAGTTGGAATTTGGCATAAATCTTTATGTTCACGTTTATGCGTGTTTTGCTTTACTGTCTATCTATGTATTGTCAACCTAATTAATCAGGTTTGCAATTAAGTCCTCCTTTAAATTGAGATATATCCCTTAAGACGACATAACACCTGAGAAAAATATCTGTAAAGGGCGTGACCGCCAAGAAATAGGCGAGGTCCCAGCTGTAGGTATTGACTAATAAAAATCCAGCGTTGATGAAGCGTCAGGCAGAGTCCACGTGTGCACGCACTGGCGAGCAAGCGGGAACTAAACTGCCGATCGAAATGCTTACACAGTAAAACTGTCTGCGCAGTGGTTGTATAAGGGTATTAATGGTAAAGAATATTTCGGGTAACGCATAAACCGCTCTCCCGTTTTAATTATTTGTAATAAATTTAGGACCTAAATAAAACATGTGGCTAACGCGACGCTAGAAAATTAATCAGTCAATATAATTAAATTAAAATAAAACGCACTCACCGCTTACATTGTAGGAGTAATCGAGCCCGAAAGTTTTTGAAATCAGTTTAAAGCCTGAATGTCACAGGCAATGAGCAGCTTTTTTAAGTCTACGTTATAAATTGGTTCTTTATCGAAGGATTCGGTTAAAAACTTTGTTAAATTAGTTTTATATTTTTTTTTTAAATCATGAAACGAAAGCTTCAGATATGGTCGTTCCCATGTACATATAATATCGCCTTACATAGCTAAATAGCAGAGGATCTAAATTCAAATGCTGGATTATAACTTCGTATTTCTGAAGGCCCAGGTTTCTCGGTGATTTGGTCACCTTACGAATAACTTCTGAATTACCGTACTGGCCCCCCAACCGACAAGGAGGTCAAGTATTAAGAAGAGGGATATATTATTATACATTTTGACACCCCTTGGGACGATCGAGACGATTTCGGACTGAAGTAGGGCTGTATGTCTGTGTGTGTGTATTCCTCCACGATAGCGTCCAAACGCTTTATCCGATTGTGCTGAAATTTAACAAGCAGGTATCATTTGGTCATGGCAAAACTTGAAAAGATTGTTGTTGAAATCGGCCCAGCAGAGGGCTCGCTAGTCATATTTCAATATCGAAATATTGGACTTAGAGACTTGAAAGTGAATCATATTTATCAGAAGAACTACTAAACAAATGTTACTACTCAACCTTTACAAAATGTATGCATACGCCAGAGGTATGGAGAAGTACACCAAAAAGAGAAATGTCCATATACTTACTCTCATTTATCGTGCACTCTCCCAATCAACACCATCCTGTCTCCACATGCTTTTGTTTCCACGGTCTCGTATTTCGGTTAGCCTATGACAATTTACTCAAAATTCCTCGTTTCTATTCCTAATCTTTCTGTGTCCATAAGGGAAGACACTGGAACGATCTCCCATCAAATTTTATAAACTCGCCTTTTTCAGAATCCTTCAATACTCACCTCAAAGAGTACTACATTACTAAGAAGTAACTAGTTTTCCCTTTCTCTCTCTTTCGCCTCCCAGTTTTCTTTCCTCGTGCATTCTTAATATGTGATATTATAGTAGTTTGTATTTTAAGCAGTATTTAAAAAAAACCTTTATATGCATGTGCCTACACTGTAATTAGGTTAGTTGTAAGATTTTATTTATTTTATTTTATTTTATTTTATTTGGTTAACAAACAGCGTTTATACGTAACAAATACAAAATATAACAATAAAACTATGACTAATTATATGTTAACACTATCTATCTATAATGTGTACAGTACATATCTCCGTTATTATATCTTATTTATATATATATACATTTTTTAGCAAATTTAATATTATAGAAAAAGAAAAAGAACAAAAAACAAATGGAAATGAAATTTTACATTGAGATTATAAACAATATTAATTATTTTGTACCAAAGATACATTTTAAAAAACAAAAAATTGCAAAAACAAAAAATTTCAAAAAAGCTATTCGTGTAAACTGTTCAAGCGATTAATAGTCATTATATGAAATACGAGGGACAAAGGACTGATAGGATTTTTAATGGTTTCCTTAAAGTGACTTTTAACTCATGAAAAAATATCAATGTACCCGAACCTATCGTTATACGTTGTCATAACTCTGTTTATTAAGGAATGTTTCGTGTAATTAGAGTTATATCTCTTTATATAAAACAGATTCGGGTTCCGAGTAATGCGAGGAGCCAGAATGGATATCTTTTCGACCAGATACGCACTGTCAAAATTGTTATTTATTACGTTGTAGAGAAACATCATATCGCAAGTTGTACGCCTATCTTCAAGACTATCGAGTTTAAAAAGAGCTAATCTATCCTTGTACGATTCAGCAGATTTAATTTCCCTAAAGCACAAGTGCCTTAAGAATTTTTTATTGAATACGCTCGATTCGTTGCTTATACACATTGTATTGAGGGGACCAAATACAAGATGCAAATTCAAGTATACTACGGACATAGGCTTGGTATATTACTAACAAGGGGGATATCTCGGAAAAGGGCTTGCACGCCCGTAGTAGAAAACCTAGCGATTTTTATGCTCTGGTGACAATACTTTCAATGTGCTGGTCGAATTTCATTTTGGAATCGAGTAAAACCCCCAAATCTCGGACAATGTTAGTCTCCTTAATGTTATCTATACCAATTTTATAATTGTATAATATTTTATTTCTGTTTCTGGTAAACGTGATTCGATGGCACTTCTTGACATTAAGATCGAGCTTGTTCAAAACACAGTATTCGCCACTTTTGAGATAACAGAATAAACTTTAAGGTCATCCGCGTATAGGATAAACTGGCAAGATTTAAAACAGGAACCGATATCGTTAATATATATATTGAATAAGAGCGGTCCCAGGAGTGATCCCTGTGGAACACCCGAAGGAATCGAAATAAAGTCTGATTTAAATCCACCTACGACGACGCCTGTTGACGATTATGAATATAAGATGTGAACCATCTTAACAGATCGCCGTGTATACCGAGTTTCTCAAGTTTAATTAATAATATAGAATGATTTACCCTGTCAAATGCTTTTGAGAAATCTGTATATATAACATCAGTTTGTATCCGATTGTTCATGTTATCCAGGATTTCGTTAGTGAATTGACTTAAGTTCGTGACTACAGATCGCTTACTCATGAAGCCGTGCTGATACGGAGAAAGCGAATTGCAAATGGCGGGATAAATCTGATCGTATATAATTTTTTCGAAAACTTTACTGATCACCGGAAGGATTGAGATGGGCCTATAATGCGATATGTTATTATTTAAGCCACTTTTATGTATTGGTACAATAAAGGCTTCTTTCCAACGAGAGGGAAATGTAGCTTCATCCAGTGAACGGCGGAATAACAAGGCGAGTGGATGAGCTAATTGGCTTGCACAGTTTATAATATAGGTGGGAAGAATTCCATCACTTCCAGATCCTTTATTCTTGTCTAGCTTGCTTAAATACTTGCCGATAAGTCCCTTATCGATGGCAATTTTGGATATACTACTTGTACTGCTAGGGTGCTCTTCAGGGGAGTCAGGAGCCGGAACAGCGTCTAGTCGTGTGCCCTTGTCAAACACCGATTCGAAGTACTTAGAGAAAGCTTCGCAGATTTCATGGCCCCCATCAATGTTAAGGTCCTCGTAAATCATGCGCTAGGTAGCACGTGGTGACGACGGATACTTTTGACATATGACCAAATTTCCTTCGGGTTGTCCCTTATAGATGTTTCGCAACGGCTAATATATTGCTGGAAGCAATCATCTCTCATTGCTTTTTGCCGGGCGCGGAGCAGAGAAAATGATTCGTAGTCTCGGGGGTTGCCATATTGACGCCACTTTCTGTGGTATTTTGATTTTTCTTTAATGAGTTTAATGAGGGATGCAGTAAACCATTTGGGATACGAGGAATTCTTACTTCTGCCTTTCTGAACGTAAAGGTCAATTGTTTTTTTTAATATTCCATAGAAATTTTCGACTGCAACATTTATATCGCAGCTGTGAAGCAGGCAGTTCCAGTTGGTTACGGAGAGAAATTCATTAATTTTATGATAGTCTGCCTTACTATAAAATAGGACTTCTCTTTGGAGCTCTTTCAGTGCCTGAGATTTCTCAAATGGCATGACAATGGCAAGCGATGGGTGATGAGAAATTTATCGACTTAAGGGTTGCGAGCAGTGAAGAACATCGAGTGATATATTTGCCAAGACTAGATCTAGAAAACGTCCATTGGAGTTTGAAATGCCATTGTATTGAGTTAGACCTGCGAACATGATGTCATCGACAAAGGCTGAAGAAGTGGTGTCGAGAGAGCAAGCTGGGTCAGATAGTAATGAGATAGCTTGGTCGCCATCGTCTGTTGGAGACCAGACTATTTTGGGCAGGTTAAAGTCACCCATCACAATGAAATTGTCCATTGGGAGCTGGTCGCGTAAAGCACAAAGTGATTCACCAAAATCTGTAAGCAAAGATGATTGTGTGTTACTACCTGGCACGTCGCCAGGAATGTATAATACAGCGAGATGGGTATCTATACGAGGTTGTATGCCCTTACCCGGAATTGTTACCCAGATACACTCGATTTCAGCTATGGTCCACTCGGTGCGTCTAAAAGTGCACAAAGAACGGCGAGCAGCAAGTAAAACCCCACCTCCATATAGCCTGTTGCCGCCAGTAGAGGCGTCTCGATCAAATCGGTGGAGGTCGTACCTTGCATCCACCAACTCCGCATCAAAGAAACCGTCTGTTAGCCATGTCTCGCTGATGGCCAAGATATCGTATTCATTCGTCAGGACATTGTGTCGAAATTCGTCCGTTTTTGTGCGCAGTCCCTGCACATTTTGATTATAAATGGTTATATTATCGAATGTTGTTATGGAACCAGACTAGACTAAAAATTAATATTATATTAAAGAATCTGAAATGTCTCTCAAACGCATAAACAAATAGTTTACATGAATATATACGGCATAAACAATGGTGTGTGGTACAAATAATAATATGTTTACATATCTCGTATGAACTTAAATTAGGTTGATATATTAAAGATATTTTTTTACTAGTAAGAAGATGGTAGGTATCTCTTTCACATATGGGTCTGAGGTGACTGGGAAGCAACCGCAACAAGCTTTTTCAGATCTTCCTCCGATGAGATTGTGATCACTGGAGCATTGACCGCACGCCTGACGAAAATTGGTGTGTGGTAATATGCTCACCTTTTGTACTAATATTTTTTTATTATTATTATTAATATACACACTAAATAGTAATGGTCCCAGGCGGGATCCTTGCGAAACCCTGTAGTGAAATGGAAAAAAGTTTGATCTTTCTAAGGTTAAGTTCGCAGAAGCAGATATGGCACTCTAACAAAAAGAAGTCTTTTACGCATTGGGCAATCGATTTCCCGATCAATTGTCTTTAAAAATAGCTTACAATTACATCATTTCTCATTACCTAGTTAATCTATTCTACTATATAATAGGTATTTATTAGTTTGTTAACAATCCGGCGGATGTCAGTCATTCGGGCACATTCGCCTATCTGCCACACGAACTCTGCATAATTAACACAACAATGAATTGCATGGGTCGCGTGCTTACTGCTTACCATTCATGTGTACAAAGGACGGGTAGCTAATGGTTCTCGCGCAGTTGGGACTCTAAGACCCACCAAGTTCTTTGGGGTCGGCTCAACTCACTGTTCAGCTCCTATCCAGTAGCGTCCCCGAAGAGGGTCTAACCCGGTAAGGACTCTGTTTCCCCTGCCTCTCATTGCGTGCATGGTGGATCAGTTTCCCCGAGGGGAAGAAAGTTTTGCATGGTCACAATACTTTCCCCTCTCGTTGGTAGGCGCGCTGGAAAAGTAAAACACTGATATTATTATATACTCTTCGTCTTTATTACCACGGAAAATACAACAAATATAGTACGAAAATATTACTTTAGACTACAAAAATCATAGAAATACATTTGCGATTTTATCGAACACATTCACTAGCGGGCGTGTTGGCAAGGGGAGGGAGGGGAGAAGTCGCGTGGGAAATGGGGCGGGTGGCAGGTGGGCTTGTCTACTTGTAGGGGAAATCTTGGGTAACTCAACCGATTTATTTATTTTGGCAGCGTAAACCCTACCATGTACGCGATTGATATATATCGTTTTCTTATTCTGTATTGATTCATTTATGATAATTTCTATGATTATACACTATTTCTGAGGAAAGAGTAATAATATGCCTACCCCTGACGTATTCCGTAACATTTGATTTGACCTATGTGCCGCAATTGATTTAATATTCGACACGGGCGTTCCGAAAATTATTAACGAGTATTCGTGTACAATGTTATACACTTAGAGCTTAGTTAAGGTTAAGGCTAGTAGGGTAATTTGGGGGCCGTTAAAATTCGATTTCGTTTGTTTTGTGAAAAAAAAAATATTCTCTAACAAAAAAAAAATCGACATTCACGAATCAATGTACCTACTGTCGTTATACAAGGGTAGCAAATTGTTCTCGTGCAGTTGGTTCATTGAAACCTGCTCATTATTTCAAGACGGCTTTGTTCAGTTTTTCAAGTTCCAGACACGTTTGTCATACATATAAATCAGCCAGATTATTTTGTTTAATCAATGTTGCATACAATTTTCATTGGTGCTAAAAAAAGTGCAAAATTTTTGTATTTTCAAAGCATTTTGCAGCTCAACCCACCGAAAACCCCGCTATAAAATACATGTCCGCTACTTAGAATTAGTCACTGAATAATCCTATCGACGTTTGGTAACTGGGGAAATCACTACCGAAAAAAATCACTAGCTCCCCGACTATTCTGGTTGGATTATCACTTGACGATTAGTTTGTTGCTCTGACACTAATGCTGCGGACAGACTGACGAAAGGTAACATGAAACTTAACATGAAATGAAAGAATTTGCCGTCCACATTAGTGCAATGCAATGTAACACATGCAATGCAACACATTTTGTAACAAATTCTCATAGTCTGGACGCCTTGCGCACGCGAACTTCGAGCATTTCGAACATTTCAAGTCGCGCGCGGAGCGATCCGTGATTTGTCGGTTTTTCGATCGAACACAAGGTGGCGCGCAGTGTGCTCAGAGAGCGGACGGGTTGTGTCGACGTGCGCGCGAACACGAACTGAACAAGGCGGGCAATTCTTCGAAAATTTAAATCTTTTACCACCTCTCTTTTACCACCACTGCGTAAAGATAGTTATTCTGTGCTAGCGCTGATGACGCAAGCTGACGTGGAATATGCGCTTGACGCTTCGTCAACGCTGGATTTTTATTGGTCAAACCCTACAAAATTGACCACGCCTATTTTTTCGCGTATACGCCCATTTCGGATATTTTTTCTGGGGTGTCATGTCGCCTTAACCCTTTAATATTTGCAAGTAGGTGGTTATAGATTGTTATTGAGTTGTATAACATTACTTTTTTAAATAAGGTTAAATTTGGCTTGGGTACTTCGAGGTCATGTTTATTTCTCGTATTATAGCCGTGTACGTGCATTGTGTATGTTGATATTATTATTTATTATTATTATTTGATCCGTAGCCAGCGATTGGGGAGGGGGTCGCCCTCGCAGCCAATACGCTGCTGTCGGTGCCGCTGGATCTCGTACTCCATTCATTCTTGACGCTTCCATTCTTGACGATTTTTTGCCACGTCTTGAGCATCACTAGCAGATAATCGTTGATTTTTAAGGTCGTCTTTGATGTTATTTAGCCAGGTTTTCTTCGGTGCCGATCGCTGAATTCTCCATTCTGTCGGACGGTCTCGCCAAAGAGGTTTACGTGGCAAGCGATTATCGCTCATTCGGCAAACATGTCCGAACCATCGTAGTCGACGTTTTTGTACTTCTTCTTCGATCGTTGTTACTAGATCGCATCTTTCTCTAATGGTCTCGTTTCGAATTCGGTCGCGGAGTGAGACACCGAGAATCTGCCTCAAGCATCGCATTTGGAAGACTTCGAACTTTTTGAGGTCCGATTGTAGTAACGTCCACGTTTTCGATCCATAAAGAAGAATGGGAAGAACCAACGTTCGGTATAATCGTACTTTGGTTTTAATGGTAATATTCGTTCGCTTCCACGTATGTTGATATAATGCCTTTTCTTAAGAATAAAGCGTTTTATTATAATTATTATTATTATTATATACTGCTCGTGGTTTCTCAAAAATTTGCAGGTTTCCAAGATATATATCGCACGTCACATAGAAAACTGACACACCTCAAAAAATGTACTTTCTCAGGAGAACGAAAAAACAAAAATAATATATTTTGCACTAACCGAAGTCTAGAAATACTAGTAAATATTACAATTATGTAATCATATTATTCTGCGTTTCATATAAAAAATGTTCGGAAGTTTGATTACTATAGTAGCCTTGGTAGCTTAAGTTTCATAGTTTACCTACTCTAATTGTGTCACTTTTCCCCCTAAACTATCAGATATTTTAAAAATTGTTGATTATTAAAGAAAAGATTATTAAAAATATAATGCGTGTCTACCGCTCTCCAACAGCGGTTTTGAGAATTGCAATTGTGACTCTTTTCTGCCTTATAGAATTGAACCTTGCGCATGCTGCATTGCTAACTCAAAATCACCAAATTTTGAGTTGTCTCGGTTTTCCATGTGACGTGCGATATATAACCGGTATTATTATTTCCCGAGCCATGATGATTCGCACAACATAAAGAGTATGGGGATAGAGAATCACTGATTACCTGGTTCGTTTTGTTCGAAGAATTTCAAATGAATCAGCACTTTTCCAAATACTACTACTAAATATTACTAAGAAAGAAACTTTTATATGTTTCATTTATTTATGTAGGACAAATGGTTCGAGGTATATTCCTCAATCGATAACGCTTAGGAAATTACTGAGGCCGCGTGTGTAGGTATTACTTAGTGTAATAATAGGTGGTTAGAGAAATAATAATATAATATACAAGTGGAATGTTACCCGGCGATGCTCGGGTATCCGTTTCCCTCCTTCACCCACCCCTCCCCCCCCCCCACCAAGTCGCCTATGTAAATCGCCGTTCCTTCCACTATCAATTTTTTTATGGTGTTCGGTTGAACGGTATAGACGTTGACCTGGTGCAGAGCCATCTAGTGACAAATTACGTGGATAGCGTTAAAATATTATCCGTGCTCAAATACCTATGTCTACCGCTGTTGAACGGTATAGAAGTTGGCTGCAGTGCCATCCGGCGGCAAGTTACAATATAAAGGCAAGTGCCTGAAAATATTATGCGGGCTCAAATGTCTATTTATACCAATTTTCATGGCGATCGATTGAGCGGTATAGAAGTTGATGTGCTGCAGCGCCCTCTAGTGGCGAGTTATAATACAGTTAACAGCCCGAAAATATTATGCGGTCTCAAATGCCTATGTATACCGGTTTTCATGGCGATCGGATGGGCGGTATAGAAGTTGATATACAGTTAAGGTGAGTCTTATATCAAAGCTTTGCCCAGAATTCAGCGGTATGCCATCAGATTCTCTCTTGATTTAATAATATTTAGAAGACGGACGTATTCGCTCATTATTTGCTCATTTTTTAAGGCAACAAACTACCTGAGAAAACTATCTAAAATGGGCGGGCCCGCGAAGAAATAGGCGCGCTTTTCTTTTCTTTGGATTTCTTACACCAATAAGGTGGATGGAGACATAATCCAATCCACCCACCACCCGGGCAGTTATAACGACTATGGTCGTTTTTTCTACCGGAGCTTAATAGTATATTGAAAGAATCAGTGTCTAATATGTAGTATGTCGAATAGGAAGCTAGTGAAGTTGCTCACGAAAGCCTGCTAAAACGATAAAACTTTCGCAAGTAAGAGAATTACCTTAGGCAGATATTTTGCAGACGCTCATGCGGACTGCACGCAGACTTGAGTCCTTGAGATATTGAGATATTGAGATATTGAGATCTGAGATTGAGATATTGAGATATTGAGATATTAAGATATTGAGCAGACTTGAGATATTGAAAAAATGCGGACCCACGTATGCAGGACATGCAGACTTGAATCCGCTTATTAAGAAAAAATGGCATCTATATAACCACATTCAAGTATTGTCGTTAAAAGTGTGGGCACAATCATTTGTTTATCTATAGGGAGAAAGCGCTGAAGCCGACGGAGACTAAAAACCATGGAAATTCCTTGGTTTACTTGATCTTCACAAGAAAGATGTTCATATATTAGACTTACAAGATTCTTGACAGTTTTGGTATATTTCACAATATTTCCATCATTTACATAAGTTGGCGGTAATGATAAATATAAAATCAAAGACTATAGCGGTTGTTTGACATTATAAATAGGAGAGAAACGAATTTACCGAGTGAAATTTGTAGCACCCGACGTTTCGGTGACGTTGCAGCCGCTGTTTTCTAGGGTAGACTGACAGTCTAGACAACGGCGGCTGCAACGTCACCGAAACGTCGGATGCTACAAATTTCACGCGGTAAATTCGTTTTTATCCTATTGGTAAACGATAAAGTATCTGTTTTTGTCATTTTTTGTAAAATCTACTCTCTACCTCCTAATCTCTCTGTATCGCTCATTGTTTCTCTCTCTCTCTTGCTGTTAGGCCATTGGTTTAAGAGGGTGCTGCATGAAATTTCTCAAATTAGGGTCTAGCGTTTTAGTTATTCCGCTAAAACTACGCTAATAAAAGCAGTGACAAAAAACACTCGTTTTTATCAATAAGTCATTTATAAGGTGAGCTAATAAATTTGGCAATAGTTTGCGTAGTTTTTTATAAAAACACCCGAGAAAATATACAAAAATGGGCGCGGGGTTTTAGTCCTCACTGGGAAAATAATAACTAATTTGAATTACAAATTATTATAAAAGAAAGTTAAATGACATATCTTCACTATAAGCTATTTAAATTTCAATGATTGTAATAGGATTTTATACAATAAATCCCAGAAAATCAGGTATCAGATTCTCCATACATTTTTTGTATGGGCTGGCCGCGTTAATAAATACACAGGCGCGCTATGAAATAGATTCACTTCCCTGCTGCTATTGGAAGCGGGAGCACGTCTTTTTCGGTTAGCTCTTATCAGTTCCCGCTCACGTAATATTTTATTCTTCTACACCGCAGTGCCGCGTCGTCACGCATCGTCACGAGAAAGCAAACAGCAGTAAGTATTTTATTTTTTATATTTGTTTTTTATGTTTGTTAGATGTTTATGCCATCTTTGTTATAACTTATTATAATACTCTACATGTATTTTAGTTAATGGGGAAGCGTAAGAAAACATATTTCGTTTTTTGAGAAACGCCATAGAATCAGCGTGAAATTTCAGTCTGAAGACATGAGAGAGAGATGTTGTTTTCAGTCCGAGATATAAGAAAATGAGATAGTTTTAAACCCCAAGATTCGATCGATACGATGCTCATTATATAAAAAATAGATCGACTCCAATAAGCGTAAAACAATTGAAAATATTTTCTGAAGGGACCACTATTCGAAACTTGTAATCTCGAATAGTTTAGTTAATTTGCGTGAAAAACCTGAAATTCAATAAAAAAATACTGAAAGACGCATAAACCATGTACAGGTAGAATATTGATTTTGAATATTGATTTTGAAAAGCAGTTTCGCCATCAGGAGTGAGCAACGAAGGACATTTCGGCATGCAGATGTAACATTTTCGTAAGTTGAAAATAAGTGGTTGGCTGTAAGATATTTAGCTTACAAAGAGCATTGATAGGATATGCACTGATTTAAGGTTGCGACACGTCATTTAAACCAGAAAAAGCACGGGAATTTTAAAATCAAATAGTCTTTGAAAATATTCAAAACTATAGAATACTTATACTTAAACATTTTGAAACTATAGAAAAATAAAATAATTTAAAAATCATTTTAAAATCAAATACTTAGTCTTTGAAAATATTCAAAACTATAGAATACTTAGAATATTTTGAAACCATAGAAAATTAAAAAAAATTGAAAATACTTTTAAAATCTAATAGTTTTTGAAAATATTCAAAACTATAGAATACTTTGAAATATTTTGAAACCATAGAAAAATAAAATAATTTGAAAATCATTTTAAAGTCAAATAGTCTTTGAAAATATTCAAACTACAGAATACTTAGAAATATTTTAAAACCATAGAAAAATAAAATCCTTTAAAAAACATTTTAAAATCAAATAGGCTTTGAAAATGTTCAATATCATAGATATTCAATAGTATAGAGAGAGTTTAAAAAAAAATGAAACTTGAAAAAAAAATGATTTTTTATTTTTCTTTTATTTTAACTTCATCTCATACATTGTTCACCTTGATCGATCAGTAGAAAATTTACATCTCATCATTGCGTCACATCACAAAAATAACAATTTTCAATCACATTAATTTTCAATCGCTACGTTACATTATTTAAAATATTAAATTTAAAATTATCGCAGAGTTCGGAAGACCACCACGGGGCCGCGAAACCACCGCGGGGTTTCTTCCGCCCTACTACGGCATCACACGACACACAAGTCCTCTGCGGTACTACTAGAAGGCGATGGAAAGGCCTCAAGATTCTCGCAGAGGACTTCACCAAACCGGTCCTAGTTAATGTCGCCGGTTCGGTATCGCCACTCGGATTGTGGCGTGGGGGGAACGCGACGGCCGATGCCAAATGTCACCAGTCTGCGGTCCGAAGAAGAAAGGTGCTCGTGAACTTTCCAATTTTTCATCCAACGGGCGAATCCCGGGGAGCACAGAGTGAAATCCACAAAACTCCTCTTCGAGACTGTTTAAAAGTGGCATTCATTAATTTATTTCTTTATTAATTTTAATTACATATTTGAAGTTGTTCAAAAATACGAGTATATAATCACATTAAGCCGCGAAATCTATCTGTACCTTCTTTCGGTCGGAAGTAGTTTATTTATAAAGGTAACTGCTTTTCGAAATAATTAAAGTTATGGTGTAGCTATTTATACCTATAATAATTACTGTTTTTATCCTTCTCGACATACATTTTATCCTCGTACTGATGAGAATAACAATGTTATAATTGTTTTAAGCATTATCCATTTTTATTTCTTTACTCAGAATCATAAAGTATCTGCTATCCTGATAGTGGAAGCGGTTCGTCTCATATTTTGAAAGAATACTGTAAATTGTGATAAAAGCAAATCCTTTTGCACACGTGTGTTCATTAAACCAAAATAGTTGATTTGACCTGCCGCTCCGACAATTTGGCCCAGCGGACTCGAAATGGCGGCAATTTTCTAAGATGGCCTAGCGGCCATCTTGGAAAATTGCCATAAACCAAAATGATTACTCTCGTGCTGATTTTAAAGACCCATGGGTCTTTTTCGGTTATTTTGGCGTCGTACATTTCAAATATGATGCTGAAAATATAAACATAAATAAATCTTTCCTTACAAACAAGGTAGAATGTGTACAATCATTTATATATAGTGTAGTATAGTGTAGAATAAAACGGCCACGGTATATTTATTTTGACCAGTTCTGATGATGACACGGAGTACAAAAGTTTAAGTTTTCTGGCCAAAAGTACAAATATGTTCAAATCGGTTCAAAATACGTTCAAAGGTTGTTCAAAACACATGTAGTCGTCATATTTGAGCCAGCGACTACAAATTCAAAGTCAAAGACCCATTCACATATTCATATTCACTATATTATATAGTTCAAATTTTCCATGTTTTCTTGGTAGCAAATTTCAGAAATTACTTACAGCATACACAAAATTATTCTCTCGTTTGACTTTTTTGACAGTTTTGACTTTATTTATTTATTTATTTATTTTAAGGAAAACCAACAGCCATATAAAATATTAAATAACAACTTAAATAATAAATGATAGCCAATAACAGGTTCTCACATATAGAAACAGTTTAGAGAATATGGAATTGCCAGCAAAAACGCTTGGCAGGGTCCGGTACTATAAATTTAAAAAACGCAAATAAAAATTAAACAAAAGGGACAAGAAGGCAAAAAAACAATATCGAGAAATCGAATACAAAAAAATAATAACAATAAAGAAAAGCAGAAGAGTAGGTACTAAAAGAAATTGTTGCTGAGGATACGTCTCGCTGATACAACACTAGTGCTAAATAGATCGATATCAACGTCGCCGCAAATCAGTTTATTGAGGTTGTTACTCGCACGCCACATATAGGTGTTTTGCATGTAATTAGATGTAACAACAGGTAGCCGAATTAGGATGGTGTGTCTCATGGATTTTAGATTCGTCTTTTCCAGTGTGCAAATACTCGAAGAAGACGCGTATAACATAACGGTAACGTGAAAGTAAATACTCCTTAAAAATGTTTATAATCCTGTTCAAAATTAACTAAAGTTATTTTTATTGCCATATTTCAAATATACGACCCCAAAATAGCCGAAAAGGCCCATGGGTCATTAAAATCAGCATGAGAAAAATCATTTTGGTTTATTAGCGACCATCTTGAAAAACGGCCCCTATTTTGAGTCCGCTGGGCCAAATATGTCGGAACGGCGGGTCAAATCGACCATTTTGGTCTAATAAATACGTGTGCAAAAGGATTTGCTTTTATCACAATTTGCAGTTTTTGTTATTTGCAATTTGCTATGAGCAATAAAATTATAAAATGCGGGTTACATCGCTTTGGCGGGTGACCGTCTGTTCAGCGTTATCAATGCATGCGATTTAGTCACACCTGCGTGGCCGCCGCCGGCAAGCGTAAATTACCTACATTTGTGTAGCGGCATAGGCTCGGAGCCCTCTTAAGCGTCACGACCTAAGCCGAACTTCATCTTACTTATCAATATATTCAATAATGTTTGTCCAATTTCCATTGCCTCATCAATCCACTCAACTCAATCCAGCATCTACTTGGAAAATTACACTTTTAATTTACCGGCCTACCAACCGACGAGGAAAAGTATTATAAACGCGCACGCAATGAAGACCGATATATAGGTATTTTTGACCCCCACCGAACCGATTAAGACCATTTCCAGACTGAATCTGTCTGTGTGTCTGTCTGTCTATCTGCCTGTGTGTATGTGTATTCCTCCACAATAGCGCCCAAAAGCTTCATCCGGTTGAGTTCAAATTGGCCATGCAAGCATCATTTAGTCAAGGCAAGAATTGAAAGATTGTAGTTGAAATCGGTCCACCAGAGGGGGCGCTAGTTATAGCTCAATCTCGAAATATTCTTATAGAGTCTTGAAATTCGGTACACAGATGCAATGGTGGACCGAAATCACATTGTGATATTTTTGTTGGAATATCTCGTATAGAAGCGACACAAATAATATTTTTAATTCGCCATATTTAAGAAAATATTTGATTATTTTTGTGAAAATATCATTTTGATACCACGATAAATACTACAAATATGCGGGAGAGGTTGTGTTAGCACGCGGGGGGAGGGACATTTGATTGGATTATAAAATATCGTATACAATTGACACAAAAAACATTCAAGTCCGCCATATTTACGGAAATACTCCATAATGCTTAAAAATACAATTTTATTACCAAGGACAATACTAGAAATAACCTACAAATTGAATTGCAGAGAGAGGGAGGGCTGTCTACCCCCCCCCCCCCCCCCCCCCGGAAAGGTAGGGAGTTGGCGGGGGATTGTCTACTTACCGGGAAAGACTTAGAGTGACACAACCGATTTTTTATTTCTTTAAACGTATACTGTATAACTACAGGTCCTAAATCTCGGCCAATGCCCCCGAGAAGGACAAAAGTTCCTTAATTCCGATATCTACAATCAAAAATAATATCAGTAATAGCAACTAACTACTTCATACGCCTTCCTCTACACTTTCAAACACATATTACTAATGACACAAAAAGCCCGTCAGCATTCTCGATAACAATCAAGACCTACATTCGTGTACACATGCGTCGTGTAGGTTTTACATCAGATAATTGACGCGCACGTAAGTGTGAGTGTGTACGTACGACACACGAAATCACAATAGCTACCCTCATTCGATCGCCACATTACGATATTGGTGTGGCAAGAACATTATACCTTGAACATTTGAGATTTTATAAATTGCATTGAAAAGTCAATAGTCAACTAGTTTTACTTATTAACAATATACATATTACTTTCCCGGCTTACCAAAAGAAAAGTAGGGAAAGTATTGAGAACGCGCATTTTTTTTTGAGTTTGAGCCTCCTTGAGACGATTAAGACCATTTCCAAATGGAAGTCTGCTCTGTGGGTGTGTGTATTCCTCCACGATAGCGCCAAAACGCTTAATTTGATTGAACTGAAATTTAACATGCAGGCATCAATTGGTCATAGCAAGAGTTGAGAAGGTTGTGTCATATTTCAATTAAAAAAGATTGAACTTAGATACTCGAAATTCGGTAGACAGATTCTCGATTAGAGACTCGAAATTCGGGCCGAAATCATATTGTAAAATTTTAATTGTAATATCTCATATACAAGTTTCACTAATATTTAAATTCCGTCATACATTTTAACCAAATATAAACGCCATCTGTTGGCACTTGACCCAGCGGTTGCAACGGAACCCAACCGGGTCCAATATTCAAGCAATTCATTGAAATCAGGCCTTTACTACTTGCCGGGAAAGCCTTAGAGTAACACAAACGAATTTATTTTCTATTTTAAAAATAATTTAACACATTAGCATTAAGTACATAAAAATATTTAAATAATTACAAGTAATATTTTGCATAACGCATAATCTATATCTTGTATACAATTAAATAACATGTAAATAGAATACCAGATCTAATATTAAATATCTGGCACCTACATAATATTAAGTAGATGAATAATGCCTAACCAAATGTGCCTAACAGAATATTCCTAACCACAATTTGCAGTTTCTTAATAATGATTGCCTCGGTGAAAAAACCTGGTCCAAGGAAAATCACCTACTTATGTATATTGTATCGAATCTACATGTAAATATCGTCACAATTAATATGATTTTTTTATTCAAAATCCTAGGGATGGGGGAGTCCACAGCATTGTACTCTCCCATCCATTGAGGCAACGACGTGTTTGGAAAACATCAAGATGACGGGTGTGATGTTATAAGGGCACATGAATGACAGCAATTGCAGCAGGAGAGGTCAATTATACCTTTCAGGATGCTGTTGACCAATTACAGGTCAAACAGAGACCTGTAGAGAAGTTGGTTAATAAATTATTAAAGCAGTAAAATATGGTTTGCCTAACTTATAAAAATATGTCGAGAAGAACAAAAAGATTTTATGAGTTGAATTGATTGTTTTGCTTAAATTAAGTACATCTGAGTTCTTTATTGCATCCACTGTCTACTGATGAATTTTCAGCTTTTGTAATACACTTTGTGGGTACTAATTAAAATTAAACCTTTCCTAATACGGCAGTGTCATGCCTCCCGGAATATAGCCTGCTTACTCTACCCCAGCATGCTATGGACAAAAATGCTGTCTGATCTGGAAGTATCAGCGTTTACAAAACTCTTGCATTTTTACAAAACTCTTGCGTTTACAAAACTCTTGCTCAAAGTCGCACAACGAGCCATAGAGAGAGCTAAACTTGGAGTTTCACTGCGTGATAGGATCCAAAACGAGGAAATTCGCAAAAGAATCAAGGTCTGTGACGTATAGGTAGTAAAATTAGCAACTTGAAACGGCAATTGGCATGCCATATAACTTGTTGGGGAAAAACCGTTGGGGAAAAGAGGTTCTCGAATTGCGACCACAAACCGGCAAACGTAGTGTAGGATGCCCCAACACAAGATTGACAGATGACATTATCTAGGTTTGTAGGAAGTAGGTGGATGGAGGCGGCTCAAGGCCGTTCGTCATGACATTCTTTGGGGGAGGCGTATGCCCAACAGTTGACGTCTACCGACTGATGATAATGATGATGATGATGCAGGATAGAGTTGTGTTGTTCGCATTCAATTTCATATATTATATTGCATATAGTTTCAAACACATTAATGCTGGTATCTCTCATTATACGTCCTTTTACTATAATTACATTGTCATTGATCTTATTATAATAACTCTAGTATCTACTCTTATTTTAATAAGATATACAATTGTATCGTTGCATTTGTTGTTTCGTCTGAGTTAGTAATCATTCTCACCCGGGTTTTTCCCAGGGTATCTACTCAAACTGTCAAAATAGCTTGAGTGCACTATTTTAAGGCCGAAGATAATCGTTATTCGCTAGTACGCATCAAAGTTGTCCAACGGGCATGGGGCTGAAAGAATCGCCGTTGTGGGTATCGAACCGCCCTACACTTCAGTACCGCCGCGTTGCTCGTGCCTAGCGCTGTCCGCCCTAGTGCTTCCTGCCCAAGCACTCACCTATTCAACGACCGAAACAAGCGCTTTCAGCCGGACGTTAAGTGTTTAAAATCGTACGATTAATCGGTATTTGATATTATTTTTAAAAAATTGTCATTCCATCCCATTTTCAAAAATCTTAAGGAGGTTATTATAAGAGATAATTTAATTTACTTCTTTTGTTTATCCAAACTAACAACTACCTTAAGATTAGTTAATCATAATGTTTTTTTTCTGGATTTCTCTACACCACTATATATAAGTTGTCTGTGTCGGTAAGGTGTGGTAGGCCACACCGACACAGACAATTTACTTCTAGTGGGGTAGTGAAATCTGAAAAAGACGACATTATTATTTACTAATCTTGCAGTAGTTGTTAGTTTGGATAAATTTGGGAAGTCAAATAATTTATCTCTTATCCTTAAAAATAGGATGGAAGACAAGTACCTATACTTCATTCGTAAAGAAAATGAAAAAAAAAACAAATTATTAAATGACAAAATAAATTATTAATATATTCTTATGTACACCTGGTGAACTTCATTATTTTGAAGTTTTGTGATACTATTGTTATGACACGATTTTCGTCAACTCCTCACATTCATCTCTTACTTTAGAAGCCACATTGTCACAAATCTCTCAAATCGAGGATACATTAGGTCCATTACCTAACGCATTCTCGTTATCGTATCGTTACGTATCCCAATAAGAAAACAGTATATTATAGTACATTTTTGGCGCTAGAAAAATGGAATATTTTGTTTAGTTCGGTCACTGTTTGTCGGTTAAGCGTCTTGTATCGCAATTATGCTTGATGGATCCAATGTCGTATATTGTGTGCATTAGGACTGTACATATACACAATTGTCGGATGTCGAGCACTTTGAAATCCACAAAGAACTGTATGGTTGCTTGTTGATCACTTTGATAAAGGAACTTTGATCCTTTATTAGTGGATCTGTAGACTGATGACTCACTCAGGAATTGTCGATTTTAGGAGAGTGGAGGTTTAATACGTTTTGCATCTTTTCTCTTTCAGTCAATTCATTATATCATTTTAAATATCCTTTCTTTTTTTGCTTGTTCTCGCTGTCATAATTCCAGCTTGATAACTTCTCCTGCCCTTTTGTTCTCGGTCGTCATACAGCAGATTTTTCACATTCTTCTTTCTTCCGTTTTATCAGGACTCACTCAGGAAATGTCGATTTTAGGATAGTGTGGGCTCAATACGTCTTGCGTCTTTTCCATTTCAGTTAATTCCTTATCTCATTTTAAATATTCTTTCTTCTTTTACTAGTTCTCGCTGTCATCATTCTAGCTTGCTAATTTTTCCTGCCCTTTTATCTCAGTAATCATTACAGCAGATTTTTGACATACTTCTCTCTTCCGTTTCATCCATTGACTTCAAATTAAATCGTTACTCTCTTCCAATACTAGACCTCGTTGTCATCATTTCAGCTTGCTAACTTCTACCCTTTTGTTCTCGGCCGTCATTCCATCACTTTTTTCACATTCATCTGTCTTCTATTCCATCCATTGACTCCAGATTAAATCGTTACCGGTGCGATTATCAAAGTTATGCCCAGCCCTACATAGCCGCATCCCAAAGCAAATCAAGTTTATTGTCTTCAAAACCTTAAACATATTTGTTTAATCAATATTACTTTGGATACAAAGTTTTATAAAATTTGTTTATAAAATCCAAAGAAAAATACCACTGATTATGGATTCCATATAATGTTTTGGTAGATAGCCGCTTAAGATTAAATAATTATAAAAATAGATCCTGTAGGTTTCTGAAGAGTCTCACCACATAATTTATAATAATCGTATTTAATACTCAAACTACAAAGTCAAATAATTAATTTACCAGATATTAAAATACTAACTTACGTTGGAACATTTTCAGGTGAAAAATACCGACTCCATTTTTTTTAAAGTGCAGCCAGCATGGCAAAACTTAGAACGGGCTATCATAATTGAATGCGTATACGAAATTTCGTGTCTGTGCTTTTGACCGTTGGGGAGTTTCCTCGTTGGAAGCCAACCCTGGGTGCCGCAGTCCTGTCTTAATGATACTTAGAACGGGCTGTAGTAATTTAATGCGTATACACAATTTCGTGTCTTTGCTGTTGACCGTTGAGGAGTCCCCTTGTCGGCAGCCAACTCTAGGAGAATAATCAGATCATGCTTATCATAAAAGAATGCATTGTCATCGAAACTGAATCAACATGTAAATTTTCAACTTCATATGATAATATTTGAGGAGTTCCCTCAATTCCTAAGGATCCCATCATCAGAACAGGATTTTGATAAAATGAGGCCAATCTGGAAGTGTGTCCTTTTAAATAAATAAGAATTTTCCAAATCGGTTCATAATTGACGGAGTGTAAGATAACAAACATTTTTTAAAAATACAACCGAATTGATAACCTCCTCCTTTTTTGAAGTCGGTTAATAATACAGTCCTACCAATACAAAATACAACTGATTATCGGAGAGAACATGAAATAGTCATAATAATATATGTACAAGTCAATAAAATATTAGAAATGTCAAGCTAAACGAAGAAAACCAAAGAAGAAATTGTCAGTTACCTAATTAGAATACGTTAATATTATAAAATTCCCTCTGAATAAGGTGACATTTTAAATTGGACTTAAACTAGGGTACTTCCCTATTTCCACGTATAATTTTAATATTTTCGTTTAGTTTATTGTAGCATACTATTCCAACGTAGTTTGGATCCCTTTTAAATAATTCCAAATCTTTGCGTGACACTAATCATAGCATGCACTTGTTGAACGATTAAGTTTTCAGGCATTGGAGACGACGCGGCTCTGCGATTCCTATGAGTACCTGCTTTCAAACGTTCTTATAATAATACAAAATTTTAACAAAAGACAGGACTGCGGCACCAACCTTGGGTGCCGCAGTCCTGTCTTGGTGAAACTTTGAACAGGCTGTCGTAATTGAATGCATATACAAAATTTCGTGTCTGTGGTGTTGACCGTTGAGGTGTCTTCTCGTAGGGAGCCAACCCTGGGCGCAACAGCCGTGTCACGGTAAAACTTAGAACGGGCTATCATAACTCACTGCGTATATATAATTTCGTGTATGTTCTGTTGAATGTTGAGGAATCCCGTCGTCGGGACCTAACCCTGGCTGAAGAATCAGGTCATGCATACCATAAAAAATGCATTGTCATCGGAATTGAACCAATATGTAAATTTTTAAATTCACATGATAATATTTGAGGAGTTCCCTCAATTTATCATGGATCCGATCATCAGAACAGGATTTTGATAAAAGTGGGACCTATCTGGAAGTATATTCTTTAAAAAAAAATAGATTTTTCCAAATCTGTTCATCAATGACGGAGTTCTGAGGTAACAAACATTTTTTAAAAATAGATACAACCGAAATGATAACCTCCTCCTTTTTTTGGAGTCTGTTTTAGTGAGAACAATGAAAATATTAAGATAAATTCCGTTATCGGCATTTAACTTTTTTAGCTGTTAATGTCTTTAGTCGCAAGCTCTCGTGGTCACCATTTCAGCTTGCTGACTTCTCCTGCCCTTTTGTTCTCGGCTGTCATTTCAGCAATATCACCGGGTATATTCATCGGTTATTACAGCAGGTATATTCAAGCTATAGTTTACATATTTGCCTTAAATTTGTCTATATTATTGTATATTATTTTGCCCTCTTACTTTTGAGTATCCTGTAAACAATACGTACAGTCTGAGGATATTCCTATTTGCAGTGTGTGTGATATATAATCGGGCATATCTTGTCAGGCATTGTCTATTATTTTGATGTCTACATAGTTAATTGCAACTTTTTTTACTGAAAATAAAAACCTATTATTAAGGAGCTGGCATTCAAAATCAGATAAGTCTAATAAGTAAAATTCTAGAGAAAGTAAAAAAACTTCCACTTACCTTTAGAGAAAATGTTTGTTTTTGAGAGTGGGTCTGTAGTTAATTTTCTTAGCATATCCTACATTTTTAATAAAATTAGTGCATGCATCATTTAACATTTCTTTTTTTATATTTTTTGTTTTGTTTTTTTTTTTTCTTTTTTTTATGCGGTTATTTTTTATTTTATATTTTTATGTCTTTTAATTTGACACTATTGCCACTATTTTTATTTCTACTTTGGTTTTTCATTTTGAAATTTATCTAATATGTAATTTATCTAATATGTATTTTTACTTAACGATTTCACCAGATTATGTAGATATCTTTGTTGTAGATATCTAGTCTTTTTTGGAAAATAAATTATGATTATGATTATGATTATGATTATATTCTAAAGCAAAAAAGTCGATATCCAGTTTTGTTTGATAATGGTGGCCATATCTAGTTTTAATGGCAAAACGACTTGGACAAAGCTTGTTTTTGTTTGAAATCATTATGAACCTAGTAGGTATATAGTATTTAACCTTCATAAAAAATACTTATTATCAAGTTAGAACTTAAATTATAATAAAAATACACAAAATCACAAAATAATGACGAAAATGAATAACAATTTTTGAATAAAACAAAAATAAACTGACCCTAAAATTGACATGCTCGCTGAAATAAGCTTTGATAAGAACATTTTATTAGAGCTACCTACATTCAAGAGGAATCGAAGCGAATAGTGGTGAATAAAATATATTTTCACAGCGTAGGAAAATCGCAAATGCACGTATTACTCAAATTTCCCAAGAGGTGGAAGGCATTCTAGATATACGCGAGTGTCGCTCTCTCGTGAAATATGGGGTGTGGTTCGTCAAATACGCCTGTGGTTGCGGACGGCGAGCGAGATGCGGCGAACGGAAATTCCCGCCAAAAAATTCAAAACGGCGGCAAACACGGTGGCAACCATGACGGCGCTTTCAAAAATGGCGGCGCCAATGCGATACATCCAGATGACGACAATCTATCGACGGTGTTTCTACCGGATGACAATCAGCCTCCAGTCAAACCACGTATGTATTTTTGTTTTGTTCATTTATACATGTGTTTATATAAATATAAACAGAGAGAAAAGAAGAGCGACAGTTAAAACTTTCGCTCTTCTTTCCTTTCTGGCCCAATTTCTCTGTGGTCATTCCCTCTGAAAAATCGTGACTTTTTAAAAATTATTTTTTTTATCAATCAAATAATCGACATCCCAGCCTTATACTAACGGGTCTGAACTGCCTTATACAGTACTAGTGTAATAACCCGGCGTTTCCCGGGGGAAATTTGGTTTTAAAACGGTAGTTTACACATGAATACACGAAATACGCTGCAGCGCCATCTAATGTCGAGTTGGAACAAATTGAATAGCGCGAAAATATTATCAGTGTTCAAATATTTATGTATATCAATTTCCATGGCGATCGGTTGAACGGTATTCAGTATTCAGTATTCAGTATTCAATTTATTTATTCAGAATATACAATAATAACAATGAGAAACGGTCTTATCATTCTCCCCGGGAAGACGACAAATGTAATTCTTACTAAAAGTTCAGGATTATGGTATTTCATGACGTAAAATCCGTTTTTTATATATATAGTGGCTAAATGTTTTTATTATTAACACGAATGACCAGATATTTAAATCAATAACCATAAGATTTAATTTAGTTTTAAGACTATTCTGTTTGTCATTCTCTATTTAATCGAATGTTATGTTCCATTTAAAACCGATTATATAATGGAATTGCGTTTTATTGGTTATATATTTTTTATTTTTTTTAAATAACCACATTTTAGGGCAATTTAGTTTTGTTACCATTTTACTAAAACTTTTACATGATTTATTTACTGTAATATTAGAGTCCTGTCCACCCTAGAACGGGCTAGTCCCAGTTGGGTGACAGAATCAAATAAGCAAAAGGTTAAGGTTTTGCTTTTCGGTTCCCGTTATTTTTGTAAGCAAAATCAATGCTTTATATTAAACGATTCTTAAATAAAATCTTTATATATAAAACAAAGTCGGGTTTGTTCTTACACTTATAACTCGAAAACGGCTAGACCGATTTCCATGGTTTTTGATTTGTTGTATTTGTCTCCGTCCCGAATAGCAGAATAACAATTTTTTTTTTAATTGACGAAAAATTAAAATAAAAGAAAAAACATTTTCCCATACAAAATGTAAATCCGTGTTTTTCTCATGGTCAGTTGTACGTGGCATGTTCACGTGTCGGCAAATCATCCGCTTAATTTGTTCTTGCGCCTGATACAAAAACAAAACATGTCGTACATCACAGGTGCTTCAATGAAGAGAAATAAATCGAGTGCATCCCATGCTGCACAATATGTACATAGTTTAATTCAATCATGCCTTGCTGACACGCGATTGATATACTTAATTTTTGTACTTTTATATTTCTTTTGTGTTATTATCTTAATGAAGTAGTGAACTTAATAATTATTTTGTATTCATTGTATTACTTTCATGAAATCATAAATTAAGTTCAGCTAATCTGCAACACGACATTAATTGACTGTTAAGGTCACCGGGTCAGCTAGTAAATAAATAAATTCCAAAATAAAAAAACAAAAAAAAATATAGGGATATTACAAAAATATAAATTTGTAAGCACTGAAATGCACGGTCGGTATAATAATATGTCAAGGTACTGTACTTACATTGAATAATAGGATGAAACAAAGAAATAAAGCAATAAAAACGACATTTTTTAAAAACAACAATCAAGGGTTACGGAGGACAACGATCGATCAGTGACAAAATATTCAAACCTGTTTTACTTGTAAAAATGAAATTACCAGAAATTTGGAACAGCAGACATTGATCGTTGTCCGCTTGTGAAGGGTTATACAAGGAGACAACGATTAATGTCAGCTGTTCCAAATTTCTGGTAATTTCATTTTACGAGGAAAAAAGGTTTCAGTGTTTTGTCACTGATCGTTGTCCTCCGTAAACCTTGATTGTTATTTTTTTAAAATGTTGTTTTTATTGTTTATTTTTCTTTGTTTTATCCTATTATTTAATGTAGGTACAGTCCATTGACATATTACTATAACCACCGGCCATTTCAGTACAATTAAAATATTTCAATATCCATAAATTTGTAGTTTTTTCTTTTTAGTCTTTATGATTATTCTTTGAATTACTTGTCATACGTGTAAATAATATGATTATTTAGCAGCAAAATTTATATAAAAACGGATCTCATGGCATAAAGTAAAATAATCCTTAACTTTTCGCCAAAATATATAACATTTGTCGTCTTCGCGGGGATAATGGGAAGATAGTTTCTCATTACTATTATTACACCAAACAAAGATAAAGGTTATGAAGTAGTTCATATTAATGATGTGTATTTACACAAATATCTGTCTAAATCTGGATGACAATATACAGAAATATTTTGCTGAAATAGCGCAAATATATCTTGCGTCATTATGTTAAACTTGAAATTTAGAAACGAGTGTTCACGAGGGGTTTTCTCATGGAACTGTATATAAACATGTTAATAATGCTATGCCTTATAGTAGGCTGTTCTGGATTGGGATAATTTTAATAATACGAGTAGCAAAATTAATCTGTGTGCCCTTATTTTCTCATTGCAGCTTTGGCTTTTGAAATTCCTATCGAGGAATTTATACCTGCAGAAAATCTAGTAAAGAAGCATCCACCGAAAAGGGTTCAACAGTTGGAAGAGAAATTAGAACCAGTTACATCTCTGCAAGATATTGAAGAAAAACAGGCTGAAGCTGAAAGTAGGCGTTTAATGGTACGTACGTTACTTGTATGCACATGCATATTACTCAAAACATAAAATTATACAGATCATTACAGATGTCGAGAAAGGGTGGAAACACTTTATTTTTTCATTTAGTCTGTGGTGGAAAGACGAAAACAAAGGGAGTACTGTAACTTACTAAAAATTTATTTGATATGGAGTCGTTCACGGTAGTTCAGCGGGCTAATGTCCTATCAACAGGCCATATTTTTTTATTATTAACACGTTGTCAAACGATCTCGGGACATTACTTTATCGCGGAAACAAACAAACAAACAAATAATTAGCTCCGAGTATTAATGTTGCTAGAAAACGGATCGAAACAATTGAAACCACATGATTATATTGTAATAATTCAAAATATAAGGGCGTCTATGCGTATATACGAAATTTCGTTTCTGTGCTGTTGCCCGTTAATGAGTCCCCTGAATATCCCCCTACTCAATCGTTTATCAAATGTTTTATTATAAACCAAACCACGCGAAACTGGTGACCCCGACTTGATGTAATTGAACTGCTACAATGCGTCCGTTGCCGGAGTATGCACCTGTCTTACCCACTCGGCTTTTGTCTCCGTTAGTCCTCGTTTCTTCCTCCTTTAGTATCTGAGCAGAGTCGGCTCGAACCAAGACTATCCCCTGGGCGACCGACTGGGGAATGACACACTTCTATGTTGGCGAAAGCTGTGCATCGGTGAGTGTGGTTCTTTACGGCTGCGGAGTGTCTTACTTATAGGTAGGTTTCGTCAGCTTACTGGCAGTTAACGGTTCCTGTTCAGTTAGGCTATTAAAACGTGCTTGTTATCTCTGGTCGGCTTACTTCCTATCCAGTAGCCTCCTCAAAAAGGGTCGAACTTGGAAAAGACTATGTTTCCCCCTGTCACTTCAGGTTAATCAGTTCATCTGGGGG
Organism: Micropterix aruncella; assembly: GCA_944548615.1. Classification (NCBI taxonomy): domain Eukaryota; kingdom Metazoa; phylum Arthropoda; class Insecta; order Lepidoptera; family Micropterigidae; genus Micropterix; species Micropterix aruncella. The sequence continues at coordinate 24,493,919 of OX155957.1, forward strand.
ATAGCCTTTGGGCGCTACTTGACGCATCATCCAATTGACTGTGCACTCCAGAGAATAAATGGAGGGGTCTCGAAACGATATACTGTTTCCTAAGAAGTGGGGGTGGAAGCTGAGATAATTTCGGCCACTTTTGAAAAGACCACTTGGCCACCCGATTCCATACGATATACCAATTTAAAAATGAGAGGCCTAAAAACTGAAACCTTGAGAGGTTTCTACTTCTCCGTATTATTTCTATAATGTAATCAGCCTATGTAAAAAGCCGATATATCGCTATATTAATTAGATGTTATTATAGTTATCAATGGTTAAATTATTGTTTTTTTTTATAATCAATCAGTCCATTATATAAAAAAACATTCATTAACTATGGTTTTGTAGATGGCCAAATATATTAGTATTAGTATGGCCGTCAATGCTATTTCTCCATCTGCATTTCGACATTTCAGAAGGTTTGCCAAATCGTACTACGTAGTTTATCAATCTAACACCATATATAATCAATCATTATTTATACCTATCCGAAAAATTCAATAGATTCAACATTATTTTTATTTCCCAGATTCTCCAACAAAGGGTAGCATCGGCTTCCAAGAGAGGACAGAAAGCGGTAAAGGCACTCGTTCCAGAGACGAAAATTGCTGAAGCCGACAATGTAAGACTAAGAGTCGCACCATGCTAAAGGAATCCAAGTCCAACACAAGTGGTCTTGAGTAAATCATAAAAAAACACCTCCTATAAAAATATTCATTCATTTCAATTCAAATTAATTTTTTTCTGATGTACACCACTGTCACATTATAATGCCAACATTATAATGTGGCATTTTCAACGATGCACATAGGTGGGTAAATACAGCACAAAGCCACAACAGCACAAAAAATAATAATAAAAAAAACTAACATTTTTATTACCATAAATTATAGGCTATATTACGTATATTATATTGTTATATTGTTATATTACTGTATACGATATATATTATATATATATTAAATATATATATAATATATATCGTATATTATATATATATTTTGTACTATATCATAATATTATACGTTGTATTATATGTTATATCATATTATATTACGGTATACATTATTATTTTATATTATAATATGTTTTAATATATTGTATTATGTTGCATTATATTATATTATGTAATTTTAAATTCTGTTATTTTATATTTTGTATTGGTCCTTATGAAACGAAAAAAGGACAGCACTAGCAGGCAAGGCGCACAGGCTTATCAAATACCACAGCACTGTATATCCATCACCCCAACACAGGCGTATACCTAGTGGGGTGATGTAATCCTGATAAGTATAATGTCTTTCGTGATTAAAGATTAGATTATTTTGATGTGGCAAATCTATGCCCACAAAGAGTAAAGTATATATTTCTTTCTATCCTCCTTTATTATATTTCTTTCTATAGGTACTCCTTATATAGGTTAAGTTATGTAGTCTACTCGCAAATAATGTTCTTACAATAGTATAGGTTAGCTCTAAAATATTGCCTGCAGGCAATAAGCTCACCTTTTCTTAAGAATAAAGAGTTTTATTATTATTATTATTATTAAAATAAAAAATGGAAAGCAATGTATTTAATGTGAATTATAAATAAACGATAAACATAAAATTAAGAATCTAAAAAGGTGGTGTAAATTGATAGCTCCCAAACGCTTTATCCAATTGAGCTGAAATTTGGAAAAAGGCAAAAGTTAAAAAGGTTGCGATCGAAATCGGCCCACCAGAGGGCGCCCTAGTCCCTTGAAATTTGGTACACAGATGCCTCGATGTTCCAAAATCACATTGTGAAATTTTGAACAGAATATCTCATATAGAAGTTCAACTAATAATATTGAAATTCCGCCATACATTTAATTCAAATACTAACGCCACGGGCGGCGTGGTTCATTTCTTGGCTAATGGCCACTTTTGGCTATCGTCGCAACCGTGGCTACACTGAGAAAAATATAAAGATGTAAGACACGTGAATACGCGTGTTTTAACAAGGATTGCGTATATAAATCGGACTGTGGAATAAACATGACGTATGTATGAATAAACATGACGCGTAACGGTATTGCTGTGACGGTTGTTACTGTGTCGTATGGTAAAACATAGTGTTATTTCATTACGTCGCGACCTTGGAATCACGCTTCTAATATGACAGCATGTTACGGCTATAGTCGGACACATGAATCATATTGAACCTACAGTATACCGCTATTTCCTTATTAAACGTAAGGAAAATAATGATACATATAATCGAGTTTCAACAAAATTAATTGTAATTCAACAAATTCAACAAAATTATTCAACATATCATCGAGTTTCAACAAAATTCCGTGTAATTCAACAAAATTACTATTGAAATATCGTTATTCTATATAAAACCGTAATAACAAAATGGTAATTTAAGAATCAATCCAATATTTTTCTCAGTGTACTTGCCGGAAAAGTCTTGGCGTGACACAATTGATTTGTTCATATTGTGGGGATTTGGCTTATTTCGTCACAATATTTTATGTTGACGTGGTAGTCAATAATGCTATTATTAAGAGGTTAATCATTTCTTTGTTATTTTTTTCAGATGCTCGAAAGCATTCAAATGCCGAGGATTTCAGACCTGAAAGATGCAATCACCATGCCTGATATGAAATTGCGATAAGTTTAATCAGTTGAATTAGACCACTCAATGCTTTTTATAAGTCATCATTTGTCTCATTTTTTAATAAAATATGTGATATTGCAAAGGCGTGTCTATAAAATAATTTATTCTGTCTGAGAATGGGTTCAAGTGGCCTGAATAAACTATATCGGTCTCTCGTTTTATCGGCTAACATAAACCAGGTTATCGTAATAACTAATTCAGCATTCAGAACTCATCGTTGAAAGAGTTCAATTTTCTAGGTGTCTGAAGGTTCAAATATCTAGGTTATTTTTACATTTTTAACCATAGCGACCCGAATGACTCAGTTATATTTAACATTGACATATATCGCGACTGTTTTGCTCTTAAGGAGCGTTACCACCATTAACATCACATCGCATAATTACGACCCAGTGGCTTAGTGGTTAGGTCGCCTGATCCTACATTGTCTGGTACCGGGTTCGATTCTTTTTTTTAACAGAATTGCATTTTCAATTCTGTTGATCGAATGCAATAACATGACAACACATGTTACATGGATACACACATATAAACATTTTATAGTAGGGTTGGTTGTAAGAGATTGTCGTATGATAATGTACCCGCCCATTGAGAAATTTCACAATAAAGAGTAGAAACAAACAAACATAATCAAAATAAAAATTATAGTTACAAATGCTTCAATTTCAAATGTTATAGGAATAGTAAGATAATGATCTAGATTTTCATATGACCAAAATATATTTATAATTTTTCTATATATTAATAAGAATTAAAAACTATTTTCAGATTCCGATTTTTAAAACAAAATTTTTCAGTTTCAATTGATCAGTCAGTAAGGTAACTATTCTTGAAAGAGATGGGAAAACTTTTAAAATTAAGTAGTATTTCAATGAAATTTAGTACAAAAAATGCATATATAAGTTCTCTAGAAGTGATTTTTCCTAATTTCATTAAAATTCTACTTTATTTTGAACGTCTTCCAATTTGTTTAGAATGTTTTCTGTTTGAGTGTTTCCAACTTTTTAACTCAGAGATGACAGAAAGATTTTTTATATGAACATATCGCTATATAATGTTTGTTTACGTCGTACTTAGGAGGCTAGGTGCGATCAAAGAGGTTTGATTACTTATCACTGTTGATTACTAATCATTGGACAGTATGTCAATATTAGCCTCACGGGAAGTGTCCCTTTTGCATGTCACTGGGCATTAAATGATTAAATGAAAGATTCGATTTATATGTGTATTTTCATTTTTATTTCATTATATATAAAACATTTTTGTTAATCAATTTTTAAATAACGTTACAAATTTATTCATACCACAGTTTTGATTTCAACAAACACAATATTTAAATATAACACTACTCCCTCCTCTAAATGTTCACATATTATATATTCAAAATCAATAAAATAAATTATTACAACATTCATACAAATGTCACTACGCAATCATATAATAACGAGTCAAAATTATGCATTTGTTATTAAAATATCAGCTAAATCACGCTGCGAAAGAAATGAGAAAAATCGGGCTACAATTCACAACCCTTATACTCAAAGATTGTAATAATACAAAAGAAATTACTATTACTAAATATATAGTCTATCTATTTATTGTATTATTTTCGTTGGGTGCAGATCAGAAGGAACCACGTTAGTAAAGAAAGGATACACGCAAAATCTGCCACCGATCTTTTTAAAATTATAAATGAGTATAAAATAGACTAGACATTGCAATTTTTTTGTTTGAAAAGAATACAATTTTAATAAACCTAATTCTATTAATATAAATCTTAATATTTGGTTATTTTATTTAAATTTTATGTTTAGAATTCTGTCTACGGGATCACACCAATGATAGTGATTATATATTAATTACTTGTCGGAAATGGATAATATTGATTTATATGTTTATGTCATAAACCAGTCTTATCCATTGCCAACAATGGGCTATTCTACAGTAATAAAAATCGAAATTTTACAGAGACAAATGAAGTGAATGATTTTATAATGACGGTTTTTAACTATTTAAAAAACGAAACAGAATAAAATATGAAAAAAACCGGTAGAACAGCCCATTATTGCTATCGTACACACTAAAATTATAGTTAAGCACAACATTCATAATATAGTATAATGCGTAGATACTTTGTTAAAAATAACATCAATAGATTGTTTGAAATATTTTCTAAACTAAAATTTAAAGCTTTTAATAATCAATTACATTTTTTTTCCAAATAATCCACTACAATTCGCTCGGTTCAATTCTTAAAATTATCAAGTCGATTACACGATCGCTACAGTGGAGATTTAAATACAAAATAAAAATTGTTATAAAATTTAATATCATGCTTTGTGTGGTAAGTGCAAACGATGAGTTAATTACAAATTTGTATAGTTGATGTAAAGGTTTTTCGGTGTCGCATTCTAGAAAACAATGTAACGTTGCAATAATTCAAATGCCATTATGTTTTTGCTTTCTAAACTGTTTTAAACAACTAAATACAATCGGAAGAGCAAGGAACCCGGGTCACCACTGTAAACCTTAATATCTCGGAAACTAAGAATGCTAGCTTATTCAAATAAAAAGTATTGTATAGACTATTCAATACTAATTAAATAAAATTATAAATCTTTTTGGTTGCATCAAAAACTAAAAACAAAAACAATGATGTGTTAAAAATCCAACTACGAATTCACTGCATTTATTTTTGCTCCTATTTTTTCTTTACTTCCTGGTAATCCATAAAAACACCTTAATATGGCCATCAAGACATACCCGGCAATGAAGGCACACTGAAATGCCCGGTGGAGCCAGTTGTTGGAGTCCACTTCGCTATAGGTAAGAAAACCATCAGTGACCGCTTGGAGCAGGAACATCGGGCATCCTGGAAACAGAGCCAGGGATATCGCCAGGCAAAAACCACGATGGAGCAACCACTTCAAAAGAAGACCAAGGCCCTACTTGACATGAGCAAGAAGAACCTTAGAAGCACTATCGGTCTCCTCACCGGACACACGACCGTTAGAGCACATCTGTTCAACCTTGGCTTGACCGAGAGCAAGGACTGCCGAATACGTGGCGAAGAACCTAAAGACAGCGTATACATCGTTGGTCGCTGTCCAGGCCTCGCCGCAAAAAGACACAGTTTACTGGGACAAGGCTTTCTTGAACCCAGCGATCTGCCCAACTTGAAGGTTAGTGATCTGCATGGACTGGTAAGCAGTACCGGGCTACTAGCAGACCACTGACCCAACCACAAATTGGTAGTTACAAAAGATCTTATAGATCCAGGTGACATCAAGGGCTGGAAACAAGCCCCCACTCCGCTTATTACTACTACTACTACTTCTTGGCAGTGATTATTCATTATTAATGTGATCATAGAATAAGCTACCAATCTTAATATAGAATCAGCTAGCATTCTTAGTTTCCGAGATACTAAGGTGTATGTTGGTGTCCCGGGTTCATTGCTGCCGAGTGTATGTATTTCAATTCTGTTTAAGAATTAAGGCAACGTTATGTATTTTCCAGTTTTCTGGTTTAAAATGGGCCTTTAAGTTTCTATACTATACACGTGTACATAAGCAAAGCATGGGGTTCGTTTATTTGTTCAGTGTCAAAAGTACGTTGTAATAACACGGCTTGTCATAATAATGTCGCATTGGTTTATCGTTCCCCCTAACTACAAGAAGTCGTGTGCGTTGTCTACGAGAAACGCCTACTGGAAAATAGTCTACAATCTTAAAAATTACAGTACCCGTAGATTGTTTTGACACTTACAAGTAAAAATTTTACAATTGGAAAAGGGGTCGGATTACCCACATGGTTACGACAATTTGTGCGTTTAATGAGAAACGTTGGATGAATACTTCCTTGCCAGTCGATACGGTACGATAAAAGCCACTGCATTTAAATTTGGCGAACAACACTAATTGGCTGTATTCGCTTTCTCTCTTGCTTGCTTGTTTGCTTGCTTATGTGATTTATTCAAATCCTGGCTACGCCCAAAAAAACACATGCTCCCTGATTACTAACATGTGATAAAACGAATTTGCCGCTTGAAGTTTGAGGCCCCTTGTCGTTTCGGCGATGTTGCAAACGCTGTTATCCAGGGTAGTCGTCCTGAGTCTAACTTGGACAACGGCGATTGCAACATCGTCAAAATTCATGCGGTATGTCAAACAACCGCGATAGTCTTGGATTTCATTATACTATGTGTGTTTTTGCTTGCAGACTCGCTCTCGCATAATATCGCACGTCTTGGAATAACCCTAATTGTCTTTTAAGAATTCGGACAGAAGAGCGTTTTTGTTTTCAATTCTGTCTCGGCTCTTTGAATCGTTCAAAAATACAGTGTTTTTTTCCTATCGTAGCGACTATGGGTGCTTTCGAATTTACAATAACTTTTAAATATACACATTCGAACCGTCGCGGTATTGTCTACGTTATTTTTTAAGAATTTACGTTTTTTATTATTATTACGAAATTTTAGTCGTTTGTTTATTTTCCCCACACGCGTATATTCGGCTACCCAAAAAATTATTACGTCTCTATAAATTCTACAACAATCAGTCACATTTTATATTTTAATTAATAAGTTTACTAGGTTTACTCTTTTATCGTTTTTATTCCGCTTTATTTATTCTGATGTGTGGATAAAATAAATCACAAATGATTTTTTTTGTTTGTATGTTGTGATACGTATTTGTTTCTTATATTATGGTGGTTCTCTTGGTCATTGGTAGGATCGTGTGCACTAGAAGATTTTCTTTTGACATATACATACTTGGATGTTTAGAATATTTTACGCCGTTTTCGCCTTCAGACAATGACGCACCACACAATCGGGTACAAAATGTTTGAATCGACGAGTTAAGAAAAATAAAAACGGCCCGATGGGCTTTACACAAGACCGGGCGCGCGCGGGTGATTTGTCGCGCGACCGTTTCGTCGTCCAAAACTACAAAAAAGTTACCCTAAACTGCACTCCCCGTTCGTCGCGCGAAAAAATCGCGAATCACCCGCGCGCGCCGCTTTTAAATGACCGCGAATAACTTCGAATGATAACAACACGCTCTACAGCAACTGTTTTAAGTACATCGATTATGAAAATATGTGGTATGATCGTCTAAATTGGAGAATCTAGTAGGAAGGCATTTACATAAGAAAAAATAACACCGACTCTACTAAATAGGTAAAATTTCACGACTACGGATTGTTTAATCCGAGAGCTCGATGCAGGTAGATTTACCTCATTTCGCATAAGTCTATTGATGGAAACATACAGGAACTTAACAGTTATGTGTATGCTCAGCCACGGACTGATATCAATGCCAGTTTATTTGTTCTGTGTTTATTTTAACTGTGATATTTTAAATAAATTATTCTTTACGATGTCAATTAATTATTTTCGTAGAACATGAAAGATGATCGGCTAGATTAAGCCCGATTAAGAATAAATATTAAAAATGAATAAATATTAAGTCCAAAAATAGAATAACTTCTCTGAATAGACATCCATATATTATGGTTTTTGAACCATACGCTAACATTAAAAAAAGTGATGCTATTTATCGCCCGATGATTGCAATACATGGAAAAGTTCACGTTTCTTTCAATCTAACATTGATTTCTTGTTTTCTTCTCGGTATTTTTTTTTCATATAAATATTGAACATAAATAAATATTGAATATACATTTACGGGACGTATTTTAATTTGCATGATTCAGTGTTTTGAAGTAGTTCCATTTAAATGCAACAGATAGCTGTGTTTTTAAGATAGCTTCATTTTAATGTTTCAAAACAAAGAATTTCAATTTACAAATTATTTTATGTTTACTTTGATATTTCGCTATACTTTGACATATGAACCTCTTAATCTTGTCCCTAGTTTTTTTCCAGCCCAGGTTTGTTTCAAATTATGCCAATATACTTCCGTGCCTGAATTTAAATACATTTGACATTTATTTGAATTTAAATAATTTTTAATTTTATTAATAATATGAGTTTCATAATATGACTAATTTTATATAGGAATAATTTAATAATATGAAGATTTTACTAAAATTAATAAAAATAATTAAATTAATTTTTTTTTTAAATTTACGGGATTTGCAATAAATAGCCTTTTTGATTTAGCGGTTATGGTTGATATTAAAGCGTTCATTGTTTCTTTTCTGTTTTTCAGAATTTTTTAAAATATTGAATGTGCCTGTTTTGTGCGAAACGAGGCAAAGGACCTTCAGTGAATTCTCGGACTATTTATTCTTTTCGACAAATTGTAGTAAAAATCTAAGGTATATTGTTACGAAATCGCGAATCACATCGATACCAAAAATACAAATGGCTATTATTATAATAAGTAGTATAATAGATTATTATAAAAAGGGGTCAATTGTAGACGCCCCGCGTCATAGCCTCCCTGTTTCTATTGTGCCACTTGCAGGTCAGTATGCGAACGTACGTTCTGCGGAATGAAGCGTTGCAGAGCGCGTAGCACATAGGATTTATAGTCGAGTTTATGTAGCAGAACGCGTAGAAGAACGACCACAGCTCATCCGGAATGCAGTTCTCGCACGACGTCATCGGCTTCAGCAGCACCAGTATATTGTAAGGTGTCCAGGTGATTATGAACGAGAGCAGTATAGCGGAGAGCGTCTTGGCAGCCTTCGTGTCCTGCTTCTTATCCTGCGATTTCTTCTTCTTCTTCGGCTGCTGTTTCGTGTGGCTGGCCATCACCGTTGTCTTTCCCGCTAGTTGCTTTGGGATAATCTTCGCGTTCAGAGGTATCCTTATGTCTGGCATGTGCGACGCTCTTCTGTTCAGGTGGTTGTGGCCTCCGCTCGGGTTCAGCGACAGGTTGAACTCGCTGTCTCCTCTGTTTGGCGGGTGTGGCCGCTGCGCTCCGGTCCTCGGAAGCGGTACATCATCATGTATCATCTTGATGCTGGGCGTGCGTTCGTGACTCTCTGGATCAGGTGGCAGCCTGATCAGAATCGTGTATACGCTATCCGTGGAGACACTCCTGGTACCTAAGCGATTAGGGGCTGGTAAAGACCTGGAATCTCTCGCACCGCTGGCTGCTGCTCCGGACTGCTGACCCGAGGAGTGATTCTGGCGCAGCGGAGACGCTGATTGCTCTTGAGTGATATTATTAGCAGTAACCGTCATTATTCCACCGGATCTAGTGGAGTACGGATCTCGAATAACGTTCAATGATGTGCACCTGAACAAAAAGAAATTACAATATAATGAGCGAATGCTTGCATCAAAAAAATCCAGATGAAAATTTCTATTTTGAAACTTCAAAATAATACCGTCCTGTTATTAGGCAATAATTACAAAAGAAAAGCTTTTGATAAGCAGCTGCTGCTACATGGAATAGTTTAGGAAGAAATATTCAGTGTACTTTTGTGAAATCATAAGTATTGAAATCTAAATATTATATACCCGCATGGGTCTAAACGATAATTATTCCTTTCATCATGTCAAAACGTCAGTCGCTCACAGGCAGATCCATTATATTGCACCTCAACGATATAATAACCTTGACAACCATAATTAACGGCACGGTGGTATAGTGGTTTGATCGCCTGACCTTACATTGTAAGGCTCCGGGTTCGATTCGCGGCTGGGTTACTATTTTCCCTTCCAAACTATATTCCGCTCTAACGTATTGCTCTGTCTCATTCGCTTGGACTAATTTTAGTTTTAGTTCACAAAGAAACGCAATATGTGACCAAATTCTAGAGAACATTACTAATTATTTGTAGCGTAAATTTGGTTTTCTCCAAGGATCTATCATGGGCCCGTTTCTTTTTCTTGTTTATATAAACCATTTTCCTTTATGCTGTTCTGCAGTCGTATGTTATGACGAGGCTTTCGATTGGAGTCAGATACAATAGATAATCGAAATTCTCTAATAATTGAGATTAAATGACAAAGACTTGTGTATCATTACTAAACTCTATGGCGTCATGGTTGGGCAAGAATATTTCGAAGAAGTGGAGATAGGATGCGAAGTCAGACAAGATAGCATAGCATCACCTCTGCTTTCCAATATTTAATCTAAGTTCATCTATAAGGCTAGGTCGATGCCTACTGGGCCTACAGGGCCCGGTGGAATAGTGGTTAGGTCGCCTGATCTTGCGTTGTTTGATTCGATTCCTGGCTGGGTCACCATTTTCCAGTTGGGATAAAATTAACGGAATTGCCATGCATTTCAAGTCTGTAGATCGAATGCAATAACAAGATACACACTTACACACATGTTACATGCCCACATACATATAAAGATTTCATAGTAGGGTTGTTTGTAAGACATAGTCGTATGACAATAAATCTGCTCATTGTGAAATTTCACAATAAAGAGCAGAAAGAAACAAACCTATAAGAAAGAGCTAAATTCGAATTTTAAAAATATTTAATTGTTGGATATTAGGGAAATCTCCAAAAATATTAGAAAATACTAGAAATATAGGATAAAATCGCGCTTTCAAATAATCGGATGCTGCGGCTGGGTAAGAAAAAAGCATAGGCAATGACTTTGGGTGAAACTCTGAACTTTTGGGTGAAAAAAGGAAAATTATTCCATGCTTACCTAGAAACCGAACTCTGCAGCGGCGTCTCTATCGACACCGGTGTCCCGTAGCCCTGATCCGATGGTTCATCTTCAATATCCGTGTCTTCGAGGTCATCACGCCCTGAATACCACCAAGCATGACACCAAGCTCTCAGTCTACCAAGACCGCCCTTGTATTTTCCAGTGTTGTAAGCCGCCGATTTCTAGAACAAAAGAAATATTACTGGTTAGTTAAGCGGAGCCGACTTAAGGTAACATGATACCTGGGATTGACCATATCTGATAAGCTTTTGTTTCATGATTTTTTTGAAAAATATAAGCTCTAGTTGGAAAAATATAAGCACTAAAGGGTTTTGAAGCGAATCCTTATATAAGGAACCAATTTATAATTTAGACTCAAAAAAGTTGCTTATTGCCTTGGACATTCAGGCTTTAATCTGATTTCGAAAACTTCCAGGAGCGATTACTTCTACAATGTAAGCGGTGATTGTGTTTTATTTAAAAAAAATATATTGACTGATTAATTCTCTAGTGTCATGCTTAGCCACATTTTTTATTTAAGCCCTAAATAGATTACAATTAATTAAAATGTGAGATCGCTGTGAGAGTTACGCTAAATATGCTTTACCATTAACATCCATATATACCACTATGGAAAGACAGTTTTATTGTGACAGCGCTGCGATCGAACGTTTAGTGTTCGCCCGCTCGCCGGCGCATAGGCACGTAAAATCTGTTCCTGACGCTTCATCAACGCTGGATTTTCATTCCATATTCTTTTCATTTAGTATGTTGCCTTAAATGGTCAAGAGAGGCGGAACACTCCGATAATTTTATGATCGATCGTCAAACGACTCGATCTTTCAATATATTCCTAATCGAAAGGCAAGAAACATTTGCAATCAGGGTGCCGCCATGGTTTCAAAATGTATTATTTATTTATTTATTTCTTAAGAATACATACAGCGTTGCTTCAAATGATGTTACATATGTGATCCAACAAAATAAATGTAAGGCCATTTACATGTTTTCAAATTTGTACCATAAATTTTTAACCGTTTTATTTGAATTTAAATTATTTAAGTTATCTAAAATTGGGGTATCGAGAGAAAGTTATTTGTTGGTGGAGATGTGTCTCTCTTACGTCAACAGCGGCGGAACCAACTTCAAAGAAGCAAAACAAATCTTTGTGGACATTTTGAATATTGACATACTCTTTCAGTGCTCGGGTACAATTAACAGACAAATATAGTAGTGGTCATTGATATAGTAGGGGTCAATATGTACGACTTGATTTTTACTTTCCCAAAAACAAAAACATCGTGTTACTCGAAGTCGTTACTAGCCAAATTATTGTTTTTGACCAAAATTTAGATATGAGTTTGCACCGGATCTCCGTGTTTTGAGATCCTGGTAATTAAACATCTAAATATATTAAAAGGAATAAATAGCAAAACTACTGTATTTATAAATTTTTAATCAAGGTTTTTTTTTATGAAATATATGTGGTTTATGTGAAATATGTGGTTTATGTATATATTCGGAATATCAGGCCTTTCATTTGACAGGATATATCCATGTATTTTATTGACATTTGGACATTTACACAACTATTTACTTGATATTTGGATAGTTAAGTAATCTATGACACTCGGGATGACATAGCGATTCTAACAATACCAAATACTTCTAAATCAATTTGAGCGTTCAGAAATAATGGTGGAATAAAGAAACGGCAAACATAGATAGATGAACCCTGAGCACATAACGCTCCTTTTTTGTTGGGATGTCGTGTAAAAAAGTGATTTTTGGAAAACGTATGCTTGTATTTGTGTATGTTTGTGTGTGTCTTTGCCCACTGTATCTCAGAAACTACATCACTAATTAGGACCGAAATACGTACAAATATAGTTCATCCTATTGCCGAAATTTGAAAAGCTGATGAGAGATATCCTCCATTTTGATTCAAAATTTCGGCCTCTTCCAAATTAAAAATAAATAAATCAATTAATACTGTCTAGATTTCTGCGATTTCGAATCTGCATCTATGTCGCGATTTCGAATCTGCATTGCATGCTATTTCGCGAGGCTTAATATGATACGTATACAAATCTCACACAGAGTATGTAACTCATCACTCTAAGTCGGCGTCGCTGTCCTTTCTCATGGGCTATGGATGGTCTCTCGCTCAGAATCATAATAACATTTTCCTCTTATCTACTATTCCGCTCAAGTTTCAGAGAACACGAAAAAAAACAACGAGCCTTTCACCAATTATTACACTTCCAGCGGAAATTATAATTTAAAAAATTATATATTCTTTGCATTTTTACGGAGACGTCGCCATAATTCCTCGAGCATGAAATATAATTTCAAATTAGTATCCTTTACCTTTTTAATCTCTTCCGAGTTACGAGGCTCCGCATGGCCACCGTAACAACAAGGGAATGACCATTTTATTCGCGGAGGGTTGGTTATTGTGCCGGAACTTTGATAATTATGAAAATGTATTCAGAGGAAAATTCGCATATCACTGTGTTGGAATTAAAAGATAATTAATTAATTACGTTGAATTATGTGTACAATTCGGGGGCGATTTAGAAAGTGGAAGCGAAAACTGTAATTTATCAAATCATCATATAACAATTATTATAGAGTCAACAAAAAAATCAACTCACTTACGAAAAAAATCGGTTGTGTCGCCCAAAGACTTTCCCGGCAAGTAGAAAGGACCCCCCAAAGCTCATTAGTGGGATATCATTTATACTTAATTGTTCATCGTGTCAAATACATATTGGGCTCGATTGCGTTTCTCTTGAACTAAAATCGGAAATTAGTTCATGTGAATGAGACAAAGCAGTACGTCAGAGCGGAATGTGAACTGAGCGGTTGTCACTTTTCCGCATTAAAACTACCCACCGAATTTTATTTCATTATTTATTTATTACTTTAATACTTGTACAAAAAAAGTAATTACATTGTCACCGAAGTAAAGAATTTATACATTGTAAAAAACAGCCTAACAAATTGCGCTATGCACATCTAACGAGGCTTCTCAGGCATGTATCTACATAGATGCACATGATGCAGATGGTGTAAAAACATGAATATTAGTATCAGACTAATATAATTCGATAAGAAAAAATAAGAGTGAAAAGAAAAGAAAAAATTAAGGTAACCCTCCACCGTTTCATATTAACCAATACAAAATATTTTTCATCAGTTTAAATAGTAAAGTTCACCATACATTACGTGATATAATAAATACAGTACATCAATAGACACAAAAGTCACATACATCGATAAAAAGATTTTTCTCCTCATACTATAATTCGTAGCAGTTAATTTCTAAACGCATGATCCAAATTCTATTAACGATCTGTTTATTTTAAATTAAACATCAATATTGGTATTTTTTTCAAATTGTCGTCGATGCTGTTAAAAATTTTGGCGGCGTAAAATACAATTATTATTACTTTTGCGCAAAGGCAGTGTTTACTAGGGGGATCAGCCCGGATCAGGTGTTAGTAGATGCCACCGCTGCTGTTGCAAGAGCTTGCTGACATGTTTCCTCATAGGGTGGATTGCCAAAGGGGAAAAAAATAAGAAGACCTATTTCCCAATTATGTGGGTGCTTTGGATAAAGCAGCTAAATCTAACACCGCGCGAAATGTGTTTTAACTTATTCGGTCATCTATTTATTTATTTATTTATTTATTTTTATTCCAACAAAAGAGAAAAACAGCGCTCAGGTCTTAAGTTAATAAATAATAAAAACAATATTACGGCCAAAATAGTCTCCTGGTAATATACAGTTAATGTGCGCGATGTTGTATAATAATATTTATATATAATGTTATATTATCATGTTCTCTCGATTTGTGAGTGTGTATGATATAGTAGGATGAGTGTGTTTATGTGTGTGATTGTGATGTGTGTTTAATGGGTGTGTGTAAGTACATCTACGTGTATGTGTCATAGTTGTGTATATATGAGAGTGTGTGATTCTGCACAGGTATGTATCTGTTCAAGCTTTTAAGGTCTGGTCTATTACCGCTCTGATAAACTCGTTTTTGCTCTTTGAGAATATGTCTAGTTCCTGAAACGATTCATCATAGGCTTCCATAATTCGATGCAGAGTTGAATTCCTTGCTTGATTTGTATGGAGTCTGGGTACATTGAATACCCTTGGGTGACGAGTTCGGCGCGATGGGACATTTAAGGCTATTCTGCTTAGAATTTGTGGGCTGTCGATATGATGCGAAAGTATATTGTGGAAGAACGTCATATCAGTCACTTTGCGTCGCTGCTGAAGACTCAGCATTTCGAACCTTGCCAAGCCGTCAGAATATGAGTTCGACAAGTAGTTTGATGCGAGAAAATCGACGGTAGTTCATTTCATATTCCATTCTAACGTTTCTGTCCCGTTCGGTTGAACTGTTCCTATTTTAGTTCACAAAGAAATGCCATCGGTCCCATTATCTATTTTAATTAAAAATTATTAAATTCTATATTTTTTTTAATATTCTGTTTTTATCGTCCTGTTTCATCTTCTGTTGAATATTCTCTGTAATTGCCATCCTTAAAGAAAACTATTTCTATTTACTTTCTTCGCATCTGACAAGTTCCAAATTTAAATTGTTAATTTTAACAGTTGAATTAAAGTTGTTTGGATCTGAAGGCTGACAGATGCGAAAAAATAGCAATATTTCCCTTGAGTAATATTGAAATATTTCATGAGCATTATGCAACAGAATGTGTAATTCTAAATTTAAATGACTATAGTTTATTTACCTAGTGATCCAAAGTGTCATGTTTATCGTTGTCAACTAGTGAAATTTTAAATGTTTACTCTGATTATTATTTGATTTCTTTCCAAATTGATCTCCTTGATTATTATTACTATTATTGATTTATTTATTTGCGAGATCATTCAATGGATTTGCCTTTCTATTATTTTTTCTTTTTTATTTATAGATTTATACTGTTTTTTTTTTTGGATTTGGTATTTCTATTTTTGATATTTCTGCTCTTTTTAATGTTAGACAATGTAATGGTTGATTTTGTATAGTTTATTGACTATCAGATTTCTAACGTGATTTAATTTTATTTTTGCCAGATAATGATATGTTTAAAAAATGAATATTAGAAAAAATGTATTTATTAATTGTAAGTTCTATACCCTCGCCGGGTTTTTTTGGAATAAATAAACTTTGAACTTTGAAATAAAAAGCTTACTTTCGATAGTAGTTGTATTCAATATTGTTATGTAAATTCAATATTTATTTTAGTCAAATTGATAGCCATATAACGCTATCTGACAGGAGACGTAAGAACTACGTACAAAGCAAAGCAACATGTGTTACTATTGAAATTTACTAAAGTCATCTAGCGGACGAAGTGCAAACGACTACCTATGTTTCGTGATACGAAACAGTCATGCCTATAACAACTACATACGGATATGGCACGAAGGACCAAATATTTTGAAATCCTAATAAATTATCAAATAACAAAATAAAGAGTAATATTTTCTAGAGTTTAATTTTGATTTAGGTACACGACTTTCAACAACAGACTGCTTGGAATATCTTTACTGAAGTGGTTCCAAGTATCGCCGATAAGGTGTAAATGACGCACGACTTAGCAGAAATTAATAAAAGCGGTTTTGTGCGATTTTGACACGCACATCTAGGATTCCGTACTACCCGAAAGAGGTTCTTGCTATGAAATATTTTCGCAAAAATTGTCTAGAAAAGGCGTTTTAGCAGTCCATTAAATATCGATAACTTTTTATAAGTTAAGTAATTACATGGTCATGAAATAATATCACACTCTCGAACCCCAAACACCTGTTGTATAAATCAAATTAATTCTTTCCCCTATATGGTATTTGTCTGTGACCTTCCATTAGACATTAAAAAACAAAGGAAGATTTTAAAATACACACAAAGAAAAAAGAAACTCCGTTCATAGCTATATAATAAATGCGAGTCTTTGTGTCTCTAAAATTAATTAATCTTGCCTTTTCTTTGTTTTGTCTAACTAATGTTATCATCACGTATTAGCATATGTATATACACAGATGCTATAGTTACATTGTTTGTTCTGATTAAATATACGACTGCCCAACAAAAATAGAGTGTAATATGAATGTTTTTCGTTTCTTTATTCCTCCATAATTTCTAACTCTTGAACCGATTTATAAGTGTGTGGTATTGTTAGAATCGTTATATCATCGCGAGTGTCATATGGTACTTTAACTGCCGTTGCCTAAATGTCTAAATGTCAATAAATTAACATAAATATATCGTGTTTAGTGTTAAATGAAAGGTTTTATTGAGTACGTTCCGGAAATATACATGTACCTATCTATATGTATAAATACATAACCATAAATATTTCATAAAAAACCGTAATAAAAATATTTATAAATACAATAGTTCAGTTTCTTGTAACTACAGGAGTGTTTTTTTATACTTTTTAATATATTTACTTGTCCAATATTATGGCAATTAAGATTTATTTTTTGTAGCGTAAGTTATGTATGTAAGTAGGTAACATAAATTATAATTAATGATTACAAGTTTTAGTTCTCTTATCAAAAGGTGGATTTTAAAAATAAATAATAAATAAATAAACATATTAATTTATATTACAAATCATCTTTTTGTTTGAGACGAAATTCAATTCGAAAAACTGTTCTTGAAAATGCTCCAAAATATTTATTTTTTCACAGTCTTCTTATAAAAATTGATCTGTGTACACCAGTGTGTCTGTCAAACTTTCGGTCCAACGGCAGCCTTCATCGATTCAGAAAATTTTCTGGTAGGTATATTTGTCTGTCTGTCTGACCGAACTTCGTTACCGTTTGACCGATCACCATGAAAGTTGGCACATATATGTATCTTTCACGGAGACAGTGGGCTCGATTGCGTTTCCTCGTGAACTAAAATCGGAAATTCGTCCGAGTGAACGACACAGGGCAATACGCTAGAGCAAAGTGTGAGATGACCGGTTGTCACTTTTTCGCATTAAAACTGCCGCCAAGGTCAAATCTTACACCGCACGAAATATGCTCGAATTTTATTCGGACGAGTATAAGTTCGGCAGATAGTATTTATCGACGATCGTTCGTTTCATATTCCATTCTAACGTATTGCTCTGTCTCGTTCGCTTGGACTAATTTTAGTTTTAGTTCACAAAGAAACGCAATCGGGCCCAATTTCTATATATATGCTTTGTTGTAACTTGCCACTAGGTGGTGCTGCAGCGCACCAACCTCTATGCCGTTCAAGCCCACCGATAACCATGAAAATTAGTATATATAGGTATTTGAATCCGGATGATATTTTCGCGCTATCCACTTTTTCGTAACCCGCTTCTAGATGGAGCTGCAGTACATCAACTTCTATACTGTTCAACCGATCGTTATATATATTGGTATACAGAGGTATTTGAGAACGGATAATAATTTCGCGATATCCACTTTGTTGTAACTTGCCATTAGAGGGCGCTACTGCCCATCAACTTCTATACCGTTCAACCCATCGTCATGAATCGTTTCCCGTTAGTGTGGCCCCAGCATGAACGTCAACCGGGCAACTTCGTGTAATGTAACCGGGCAAAACATGTAAATATGTTGATATACATAATTGTGGAAAATACAATGGGGTTAATTTATAAAACGACATAATAATTGCGACCGCAATCCGCCAACAAACAAGCTCCCGCGCAAAATGTGATTCCTCTCAATGGCCAATTTATCATAATGCCAATGCCAGAGGCGGCCTTAATAGCGCTGCTCTAATATTTCAACCGCAATTCGGGAGATTTAGTCATCCCTTCGCTATCCGCAGGGAAATATTAGTTGGCCGGCTTATTCGCGGCGGCGAAATGAGATAACTCCTATATTCGTTATAGGGTTTGCGGCTTCGTTTTCCCATTGATTCGCCCTTTCATATGTTAATATCAGATCGAGCTGTGGTAATTTGATTTTGGCACAAATATTCTTTATTTACAATGGAGTTAAAGCGGTACTAGTGGTAGTTACAAGCAACTGCACTCCCGAGTTCGAAACACTAACTAAAGACGTTACGGTCGAAGGAAATGAGTTACAAATTCCGAGTTTCTAACGGCATTAAAAATGAATACTACAGGCAAAGTTCCTTAATCGATATTTGATATAATGGAGATACATATTACAAACCTAATCAATTATATGCCTAGAAAAAATGAACGCTATTGTACAGTATCTTTAATAATTAAGCTTATGTAATGGTTTAAGAAAGAATTTTATTTATTTATTTTTTATTGATTTATTTAAATAAAGGTGCATTTTTTAAAACTACAGTACATTACATATTATCATTAGAGGCTCCGTTGTAAATAGTAGTAAAAAAGAGAGAACCGCAGCCCAGTCCATCTTTATATCAACGCTGCCTAACTAGGCCTAGGCCCGTACTAAGGCAAGCGTACCAAGAAAATAGTGGCTTGTGCATACTTTAAACGCTTGTGCATATGTTAAAAGAGAAAAAATATATAAAAATAGTATCTAATAATATTAGGACTTAAATTAAGGCAATAAACAGTGTATGTAGAAATTAATCATTACTCTAAAAACTAGGTCATTGATATGTCAATGCGTCTGTCAGTCTGTCAGTCTGCAAATTATATTTGTAAAATACCTATCATAGAACACAATAAAATTAATTTCAATAACACGAAAAAGGTAAATAATAAATAGGAATTGCAATGAATAGTGAAATAATCAAATTGAAATAATTATAGATGTAAAAAGGAATTACAATAAATAGTCAAAAAATCAAATTGAAATGGTCAGAGGATTATCAAATTGAAATTGTCAAATATATATAAAATGTGCATATTACTAGTTATAATACAATTTTGAATGTAATCGAATTGAAATTTTATATAAATAATAATAAAGACCCACCAACAGCGATAAAAAAAATAAAAAAATTGTATAGATAACTTATCAGTCGTCGTCATATTCACAGTCCGCACTGTCCAGGCGGTCCAATACAAGCTAGCCTCCTTCTCACATCAAAAGCCCTTCGTCGCTGTTTACCTTCAGAGTCATTAAAAACATTATTTTTCCCAACAAACTACTTATTTATCCTGTCCCTCCCTGTGCTGTATTCCTTTTCTTTCCCAGACTTAGTCAACGTGCAATTTTTTTTCAAGATTAGGACGGAAGTATTCATTTTGAGATGATTTGGGTTTGTGATACGGCAATCCAAGCACTTCAATAATATTCGGGTTACGCGCACAGCTATTTGGAATCCACATGAAGATACTTATACCTTCATGCTGGAAAAGGTACAGAAGTGTTTTCTGAGATTTTTGTACTTCAAGCAGTACGGATATTATCCATTTTGTATCCGACTGCATTTATCACAGGCATGGTTGGCTATAATTCTCTCTGTCTCAGAAAAGAAATGCTGACTATGTCCTATGTTTTCAATCTGAATTGTGGTAAAACTGATAACCCTAGCTTACTAGCCAAGGTGGATCTTTTCATACCAAATAATTATATTCGTGGTCGATCGCACGATCTTTTCGCGGAGCCGTTCTCGCGCACTAACCTTACGAGGTGGAACTTGTTGGCGCCTGCTTTGCGGCGCTTAAATGAAATTCACTCGATGGCACAAGATTTCGATATTTTTACCGCCAACCCTCACTCGTTTAAATTGCACGCTATTAATTATTTATTCTTATATGATAGCTAGTATTATAAGTGTCATTCTATTTGTATAATTACGGTGATATCTTTATTCATTTTACTTTTCGATGCCTTGGTTTTACTGTGATGTTGATTAGTAATAAGCGAATTAACAAAATGAATTAAAAATAAATAAAATTAAAAAATCCATATTGAAATCTGTCTGTGTGTATTCCTCCACGATATCGCCCAAACGCCTAATCCTTTTGAGTTGTAATTTGGCATGCAGGGGTCATTTGTTCATGGCAAGAGTTTAAAAGGTTGTGGTTGAAATGAAACCTCCTCGACATCCCAAATACTTAAATCTCCAATAAAGAATATTTTCTTTCATTCTTTTTCACGTATATTTATTTATATGACAATGAATATTCCACTGCCTTTGTTTGCCTAAAAAGAAGTCTGGTACCTAGTCGATAAAAGAGGGAAAAGAAACAGGAAGAAGAATGACGGAACAGATAGCGATATCTTAAATGGCCGTTTGCGCTTCCAATATTGTGAAGCGAGTAGGCATTTTAAGAATATTCATTTCTATACATGCAATTCCATGAAATATTAAAGCTAGTGTAGTACGACTGCTACACAGAAAAACGCGTTAATGAGCATAATTAATGATGGCTACTACACATAAAAACACGACCACAATGACAAGAAAATATCAAAAAGCTAAATATAAAATATTGCCAAGTTTTTAACAAAAATAATATTATATACAAACGGAGCTGCTATGGAATTCACCGACCGGAGTCAGGCCCATTATACTATTATTATTATATTACTAGGGGTGAGCGGTGGACTCCGGATTAACGACTGGCTGTGGTAGGTTTAAGACAGCCAGTCGTTAATCCGGAGGTCTCGCCACGTGTGAGCGTTCACCAAACCACCCATTCGCTCCCCTTCGAAGCCATAAAATTTGAGATGCGGAAATTGCGGGTTTAGATTTTTCTCTTGGAAGGCGTTGATTATTTTCCTGGAGAGACCAAGACCTTAAAATAGTGAAACAGATTTGGCTGGCAGGCCACGAACGCTAACCGTACCCGCTCCGGGTACTCGTGGTCTTTTAACCCTTTGTAGCCCAAGATCTTCAAACAAAAAATAATGTGGATAATGAGATAGGTTTAGGCAAATAAAAAAACACGTATTTCTCAGAAATTCAAAAATATTTATTATTAATCATTTATTTGACATTTAAGGGAATGTGACCTGGTCCTGCCTTACTGCCAATGGAGGAACATGTTGCGCAGGGCCCTTATGTTTTTTGGCTTGAATTTCGTCTTCTAAAGACCTTCGACTCTTGATGCTTGGCTTCAGGCCAAGCTCGCATAAGGTCTCGCCTATCTCAAGTCTAAATTCTGCTGAAGATATTTTTTTGCCGTTGAGATATTTTCCCTTCCTTACTCTTCGGTATAATAACCAAGAATTTGCCATTGTCAGTTCCAGTAAATGTTAGAACATCCTAACTTGCCATCTATTGCTTCGAAATTTTTAATGGATAAAATTATGTTCTAACCTACAGGTTTCCACGAAAACCACACAATTGTATACTCTTTTTATATATTTTAATCAGTCATTCAATACCTGCCTTAGTTTTAATTTATCACTTTCATCAACGCGCAACATTTAAACTCACATAAGTCGCTTAGTTACGCTATCTATGATTTTTACTCTAAGTGGTAGGGTACAATAGGGTACAGTAGCTAGACGGATTCAAATGGAATAAATGAATTTAGTGCCTTACTTAGGGGGATTTTAGGGGATTAGTAGTTTGTTGCAGAAATGTCACATGAAGCTATAAAGGGTTAAGAAAACAAGCAAAAAGTTAACCCCAATAATATTGGATAAGTCAACTTCAATATTATTGAAGTTGACTTTTCAATTTAATATAACTCTTTTCACTATTCTCGACTTTTCGACTTTTCAACTTCTCAACTTAATATTAGTAAAATATTTGGAGACGTATTTTACAGCTTTATGGTTATCCTAAATAACTAGTAAATCTGTAATTTTATTGTTAAATAACCAAGTAACATACAACAAAAAATACTTTATTGTTTAGACACGAAATTTAAAAATTGCAATATCTCGAAACTAGGTTGATGTGGGTTAGTTTAGTTTACATTTAAAGCGACGATTTTATAACTGTCAGAACTGGTTCTATAAATACTGTTATGAATAAATAAATTGAGTTGGAAACTATTAGCAACTTCAAAAATGGCTCAGTTCTTCCGCTAAATGCGTGATTTTCCATGTTTATAGATGTTAAGAAAGCAACAATGGCCTTGAAATCCGTAATATTTTATGTTTGCCAGTCCAGACACACAACAGATCAGACAACAACAAAAAGCCAAAGGTTATCATAACTCACTCGTCACAGGGACATAAAAAGTCCCCTATTATCCCGTAAACAGTAGGGGTTTAATAGCGCTAAAGGTCAAACTCATCCCAGGAAAACATGAATGAGACTTTATGTACTTTGGTAAAGGTTCCTTATAAAAGCGCCAATCACAAAAATAAGAGACGCCGTTTTTCATTGAAATCTCTATTTCTACTATTATCGCGGCTTTTCGCCTGTATATGCACTTTTTGAAATACTGTAAAGTGGATTAGCCCTATTATGAACACAGCAGCTTTTGGCGAGTGAAACGCGAGAATCGTTTCAAACAGTTTTGTACAGTTTTTTACACGACTGCCCAACAAAAAAGTTAAGGGTTCATCTATATATGCTTTCTGTTCCTTTATTTCATCATAACTTCTAAACGCTTGAACCGATTTTGAACTGTGTAATATTGTTAGAATCGGCATGTCATCCCGAGTGTCATATGGTACCTTAACTCTCCAAATAGTTGTATAATTGTCCAAATGTCAATAAATTGACAAATTATCGTGTCTGGTCTATAAAGGTCTGATTGAGCACATACATGTATCTATAAAATCGAAGACTATCGAGGTTGTTTGACATTATAAATAGGATAGAAACGAATTTACCGCGTGAAATTTGTAGCACCCGACGTTTCGGTGACGTTGCAGCCAACGGCGGTTTCAACGTCACCGAAACATCGAGTGCTACAAATTTCACGCGGTAAATTCGTTTCTATCCTACATGTATCTATGTGGATAAATACATATATCACAAATATTTTATTAAAAAAAAACATAATATAAATGATTATAAATACTTTATCTTTGGTGGGTAGTTTTAATGCGAAAAAGGGCTATATTGAGTTTCTCTTGAACTGAAATCGGATATTAGTTCATGTGAACGAGATAGAGTAGTACGTCAGAGCGGAATGTGAAATGAACGGTTATCACTTTTCCGCATTAAAACTACCCACCGAAGATAAAACAGCTAAATCTAACACCGCACTAAATGTGATCAAACTTATTTCGGCGTCTATAAGTTCGACAGGTACTTTGGTGCGGGAAAATCGACGATAGTTCATTTCATATTCCTTTCTAACGTATTGTGCTGTCTCTTTCGGTTGAACCAAGTTCCAAAAGAAACGTAATCGGGCCCAATGTGACAACCGTTCATTTCACATTCCGCTCTAGCGTATTACCCTGTCTCGTTCAAACGAACTAATTTCCTACTCAATTTAGTTCACGAAGAAACGCAATCGAGCCCACTATTGCCGCAATCTGTCAATATAGCGATCGAGACGCGATACAAGGAAAGCGCTCTCAACGCGAGAGTCAGAAGTTCGCCTATTTTCCGATTAGGGCAGATAAAAATGAGAATTTCATGAAACGGAATGCAGGAATTGCGAGAGCGATTGGATCGCGAGGTTTTTCGTATTACAACTGCAGGTATTATGAAGAACATGTCTTTATCTTGTTACCCAACTTTGTATATGTACCTGTATCCTTTTGTTACCTAACTTACTCAGCGCTTTAATTGCCTTCTCTCCTTGCAAGTAGGGTCGGAAGTTGCAGGCCACTCTCAGGGCCTGCAACTTTCGACCCTACTGTGGGCTAGCACGGGCATCCGTAAGGCTGGTCGATAATAAGCCTAGGAAGGAGTCGGACGCAGTCTCACCTTTTTCTCAATCATCTTATTTTTATTAAACACCGATATATATCAAGCTTATATGCTCTAAACATTAGGTTTTGTAAATCTTCAGAAGTTACTCTGCTATTTAATATCACAATGTAGTCTTCGTGTATTTTAGGAAACCCTTTTATTACTACTCCTTGATGATCCTAATTTACGATTTTAAAACACCTCAGCAAAAATAGGAAATAGAGGGATTTAGGGATAGCAGATAGGACATAAGGCAGCGAATTGATTTTTAATATAAAATTCCCGTACAAACTATATAGTTGACAGGGAAATAATTTGAGCCTCGCATTAAAAATACTGTGTAAAAAAGTATATTACAAAATAGTACAAGGGGCGTTCAAAAAAAAGTGATATCGAGAGAGTCTTTGGAACCATATAAAAATAAATACTACCAGGTACAGCTAATATATCTGATATTATGTTAAAAACAACCAAAACAGATCGTCTTTTGTTTTTTTAAAGAGATTCATTTATTTAAGCGTGTTGGCAAAAATGGAAGAAACGGAATTTTGGGCGATTGTTAAATACCTTTACTTGAGGAAAAAAATATGAATCGTCCAATATCACATAAAGAAATGATTTTGTCCAGACTCTTAACGTTAATACTTGACTACGGTGATGTTTTTATATAGTGAGGTTATTTTGAATAAGCTGGAGCATCTGCAAATTATCTCCCTCAGGTATGTTTTTAACTTGCGAAAGTTCGACCACGTTAGCTGCTTTCGTGAGCAACTTCATTGGCTTCCTATTCGCGATCGAAGAAATTTGCATACGTTGTCGCTACTCTACAACATACTCAATAACCCCACTTCGACCTTCTATCTCAAGGAGAATATCCACCCCTTGGGATGCCACGGTCTTCCACTTCGATCAAGCCGGGATAATATACACTCGCCATTCCGATACATCATTCTCCTGTTTACACGCAATCTTTTACAGTCCATTCTGCTCGTTTATGGAATTAGCTCCCTCACTCTAACATACATGCACCGTCGTTGCACACTTTCAAAAAGTTGTTGAAGAAACATTTATTTTTACACAGCCACTAACCAAATACCTCACTTTGTCCCCTCATTTATCCTTCCCTGGGCAACCTTAGCATAAGTTATTCACATATATTTGTATAACTTTATTTTAAAATTAACTTTACTACTTCTGTGTGTACTGTAAGGTGGCCATTAGGAATTAGTTTATCAAATGGTTGTGCATAAATTGTCTTTTTTTATAAAACCAGTGTAATATTCATTAAGTAACACTTTTATAGCACAATAAAATTATTCTATTCTATTCTATTCTATTATTAGTATATCAAGACTTACGAGATACTTTAGGGTCTGATTCTCACTTATATTCCACGCGGTAGTAGCCGCTATACCTACTGGATTTTTTAGGTGATCAGGATAAAGAGTTTTTTAGTAAGGTTACATTATATTTAGAAATAAGACGTATCGTGTATAATCCTAAACACAATGTAAAAACGTAAAAACGTTGTTTTTTTTAAAGTACTTGTATTTTTATAAAATATACGATATACTTTATTTATTTTTTATTATACATACTAAGTATACATATAGAAGAAGAAGGACTTCACAAATTCGCCTCCTTTCTAAAAAAAATCTTGATGAATCTCTATTAATATAAACAGGTAAGTCTGATTACCGGTAACGGCGTTTCTTTTTCAGTAAAAATTCGGCAACTGCCGGTCGTGGGTCGTAATGTGCTGTTCCAATTCCATTTAAAGCAATGAACAATCTGGCGTTGATTGTTTCCTGAGATGTAGACATTCGATGTGTCGACTTCATTTGATTGTGATGAGAGATAACTTTTCAACTGTCATCGAATGTGGCGACAGCACCATGAGTGCGCAGATCAATTTCTGTAAAACTCCTATTGTTACAGGAATAAGTTGTCTTTATTTATAAGACATTTGAACTCCTATATCGGAAATGTCCAGGTCGCCGATTTCTTTTATTTGAGGCCAGCAATTACAAACGTTAGAGGAAAATTCAGATACAACTTCTTCACCAAAAATGTTCTCAACCAATGTTCTGCCGCCATCAATCATCTCCTTAGGCGTCTTCGCGTTTAAGAATAAAGTGAACGCTTTCACAACGATGCTTTCTTCAATATTTAAACGGTCCTCCGAAAAGTTTATGAAGGACAAAACAACTTCTTTCCTGACTGCCTACCGTTCTCTGACGCCAGTAGTGACAAACATGTTACCAACTTTTTCGCACCTGCGATACCCACCTCCCCCAACTAATTTTTGAATTTATCGTTAAAAATCGTTACAGATTTGTTTGACATCGACATTAGAAAAGTCTTGAAAATTGATTTGCACCCCTCCCCCCACCCCAGGAAATCAGCAAGCCTAGTTAAAACACATGAAATTCCATATTACATATAAACACATAATACAAATAAATGAAATTTATTGGTCATATTATCAACAATTATGAATTCTTATCAAAATAAGTAAATTTATAGTCTCAAGTGTTTAAAAGAAAAGACTTTTCCATTTACTGCATATAATTTCAATTTTACTGCATAAATGGTTAAAGAGATAATACGACATAGGTATGGAACTGCGACCGTATCTCGGGTTGGAAATCCTGAAAGACAATATATTTTGGTTCCAAATAATAACATTACATCTAATATAGTATACAGAGAAATTTTGAACAATTCAAATAAACATAATTTATTCAATCATAACCATTTCATTTTTATCATTTGAAACCCAGTAATATAGCCAAATTGGCAAGCAAATAGATACATACATTTGCAGTAAAAATATAACCCTACTTTTGGCAGTCAGGAAATAAATCATAGCACTCAGTACTAACCGAACCACACTCATAATTTAATCACAAGTAAACATGTTTACCGCCCAACGAAGTGGACACGGGTCAGCTAGTATTGAATATTTTAATTTAACGATTTGCAAAATACTCTCACAAAAACAAACAATTACTATACTGGCGTAGACGCAACAATGGCGGCGGCTTCGAGTAACAAGTATTCACAAATACCGTAACAGTTACGGCGATAACGGCGACAATCGCACGGCCGACTTCTAAACAACCCGATATGCATAGAGATGGGAGCGTCGCGCTTCGCGTCGGGCTGAATTCACACCTCGTTTCATTGTCAATTTTATCAGAAAGGAAACGTGCTTTTGCATTACTATCGTCGCCCCGCACCTGCATGGCTGCTTCATAGGTATTTGCATCGCTCGAAAGGCAGCGACGGGTGTCTATTATTTACCGCAGGGTGAGTTTATATAATGGTATCGATGTTTTAATTCTAGAATCGAACAATGCGCGGAACAGGGAAATACTAGTTTCATTCGAAGATGTCGACTACAACGGGCAAACCCGTCGCCTCAAGATTTTTTTACGATAATGATCGCTCTGTCTCCCGTGAGGTGAGCGTAAAAAACTTTGGAACAATAAAAATCTACCGTCCAGCAAAGCCACGAACCCGCTAGAGTCGAACGCCTTACGACGTGGTACTAGGGAGGTAAACCAGCGGGCCACCTCGCCCCCTGGCTACCAGTTTTGACAGGATATCTCCGTCTGGAATTAACCTTCAGGATACTGGACCAAAGTCGCTTGCGCTGCCTCTACCTACCGTATATTCGACGGTGATTCAGTTTGAATCTATCGCCGTCCATTAGCATCTTTGCCCGACTCTGAATTCAGAATCAGGTAGACAAATAGTAATTTCAAGAGTGGTTGACGACAAGTAAACATCTACGGGGGGTTGCTTAGGAGACAGTATATTTCCATAGCCTCCACACACCTTCAGTAATTAATCAGAGCGCAAAGCGTCCAGTAGCGCCGAAGGGCAATCCCCGAGGGGAAACCGATCCACCAGCTGTGAGGCAGCTGTGAGGCCCAGCTGTGATGCCCTGTTAATTTTCCGGTGCCACTTCTCCATATCATTAATTTAATCAATAATAGGGATTATTTTTCAATGTTATTATATATCAAACCACAAGTACCTAAATATATTAAAAAGAACAAAAAAACACGACTGCAGCTACAGGAAATCAACTATTGTATTTATAATAAATTTTTATGGGAGTTTTAATAAAATATTTGCAGTTTATGTATGTATCCACTAAATACGACATATTTATGTTAATTTATTAACAATTAAACAGTTACAACTACTGACTTGATATTTGGACATTTGTTTGTACATTGTTTTAAAGAAAATTTGAATTGAAAACTAAAAGACGACAAAGTGGATTCGACCTTACTTCAACAGGCGTAATACTTTAGATATATAAGCCTAAATGTTTTTATGATATGATTACAAATTAATTCACTTTTAATAATTTAAAAAAACACAATACTAATATTTATTAATGATGTATATAAATGTTTCAATACGCTAATATACATTATCATTTATTTCATGCAATTGAAATTATACATTTCAGAATGGATAATAATATTTTCTATATTTAAAAAAATAATCATCGTATATGAATAAAAATTGAAGATCTGAAGTTTGCCGTGCGTCGTGCCTCGCGTCAGAATGGGATGCATATATGCCGCAAAACGAAACAACAATAGATTCCGGGCAATATTGCAGTATTTTCGATTGCGAAGCGATTGTCCAGCAACATATAAAATGCTATAACCATATCAAACATGTCCGCCTATATTGCCGGGACATACTAAAAATATTGTCGTGTATAGCATAGTATAGCTGGTAATGCTATTGAAATGAAACACATGGCTACATATTGCATCTCTATTGCAGTGAAAATGTGGCCCGTTTAGGAGCAACTTTACGCAACTTGACCCTAGTAGGGGAAGTTGCTCACCTATACTAAACATCTTGACGCACGGGCAAGGCACGCGACATCATTATGAGTTTGCTAATTTATAAACACTTAAACACCCGCGATTACATCTCGTGGTTATATCCATAGTTGTGAAATATACATTTAAACCCCCTATTCATGTTAGAAAAAAGTTCTACCTCTATTAAAAGAGTCCAATGGCGGAGCACGAAATTGCGAATGCATGACAGTAGAGTTGTGACGCATCCGGGAGCGGAAGCGACTCGTCGCCCGTGAAAAACGGGGGAAGTCGCCCACGTCTATAAACGAGACTCGCGGTAGGGTTGTGCACTCCAAAAGAGAAAAATCGTATATTTCCTCAATGGAATAAAATGGAGTATTTTTTATTAAAATTTCGTTACACTCTAAGGAAGGTGTTGTGAGTCTGAAGGATTCCAAATATTCCAGACTCATACCGATGTAAGCGCCGAATTTCAAGGAGTGTTTTCTTCCCGGTACCATTGAATTGATTGATTTCTCTATCGAAATGAATAGGTTCTTTTGTGTTTTATTTCGTTGATTTCGTCGCCTGCTCCCGGTCCTGTCTTCTGCGTCAGCGCATTGCACTAGGCACTGATTCCTGTGATATATTTCTGTTTGATAGTTTGAGGTATGCCTAATATGCATCCCCGCTACAAATATACTAAAGTGTAGAACAGCGGACCAGTAATCGCAACGTGAGAAAAACATTATGTATATTGTGATGTTTTATTTAAAACATTTACCATTACCATAAGGTACTTGCCCACACGTGGTCTGCATGCTCTAAGATTTTTAGTAAAACTAGGCCCAGGCATATTTCCAACAACAGGTATAACAGGTGGCATCAAGGAATATCGTCAGGTTACGAAGGGCCTATGTGGCGCTTTCCGCAGCATCCAGCTCACGTATACTTTATAAGTAACATTGAAAGTGAAGCAAAGCCATCATTGTCGGCGATATCGCAGCGGCCCGATCTGCGAGCGGGCTATAGTCTGCTCTCGAATGCGGATATGACGTGGACAGAAGCGACGCGACGGCGGACCGGAAGTAGGAGTCGGCTATGCGGCGACATTTCCTCCGCGTTGGCGGTGAGCGACTTCCGTTGCCCGCCAGTCAACGCTCAATGCGGCGATTGTCGCCATGTCGCCCTGTCCCAGCCGCTGTCTACCCAGCCGAGGTTGCGTCTGAATCACCGTCGTTACACCGTGAACATTTCTATCTCTTTCACGTCACCCGTCTAATGAAAATATTATATATTAACCAGATATATAAAAATAAATATGCCGTAACGTGGGGTTACTTTTCCCAGAAGAACCTACTTTGCTCCAAAATCGGCTTTTGTTTTGACTGACGATAATTTATTGACCAGCATGGTAATACGAATTTATTTAATATATTTATACACTTCATACTACTGGCAACATATTTTGCTAAAATGTCCAGGGGCGGATTTACATAAGGGATTTTTGGGCTGCAGCCCAGGGCCCCGTGGATATAAAGGGCCCCGCTTCCATTGAAAATAATGGGCAATATTGTGAATTAAAAAACAAAATATCAAATTTTCAAAAATCCTATCATAAGGTTGGCAACCCTGACATCAAATAATCGCATCTATTCCGGGGGACTCCCCGCCGCTTGATTTCAGTGTATTTTCTCGCAAACGCAGTGATTCGCAGCGAACAGGCTTCATGTATTAATTTCTCGGTGGATGGGGCGGACCGCTAACGACAAATTCTTCTGCAATGCCTTTTTTTTTAATCTTTATTCATAGAAATAACATTTATGTATAGCAGTTGAGTTCCTATTGAGGCTAGTGGCTTGTCAATAGGTAACTAGTAATGAATGTTTGTTTAAATTTTACTTATATTAACTAGCTTTACAAATAATATTACTACTTGCTTAATTAAGCTACTAATTAAGATATTATTACAATTAGTATTAATATTGTTTTGTCTATTTTAGTGAAAAGTTAAATGTTTGTGTGTTAGTTGTGTTTGTAAGTCTGTCATATTAAACAAATAAAATATTGTATTGTCCTCTTTTTTATATATTGTGTACCTAGTGACCTGGACATCATTATCGAAAACAGTTTTTTGGCAAAATGGCAATTAGTTGATTAATTAGGCAGTCCCCCAAGTAATATTAGCCCGGGGGCCCACAAACGCACGGTCCGCCCCTGAAAATGGATGTGGTTTTCTATACTTTTTTCTATTACATTCTTACCAAGCGTTTGTGTCTGGATTTGATCATCGTTGGCTACCCCAAAAATTATAAGATTTCTCGAGTTAGATTAATTTTATTGTGTTATATGTATAGTTATGCCATATATTGTTATTGATAAAGTAACGCAAGATTACATTGAAATTACGCTTATTGACAAGACCATGACAGTTTCCTAATGTTGGCGGTAGTTTGCACCACTTTGGGGTTATATTGCTCCGTGGCGCAAAGTTACCCCCTGAGAAATATGTATACTTTAATTATACTATTTATTACAAATCTGGGGCAAATTTACCCTTTCCTAATAATGTTGTTTTTTTAATTCTGTTTAAGAAATGCCCCGTAGCTCATAGCACACGATAAGGAAATCAATATAGCAGTAACTACAAAATCTTTTACCCCAAAAAGACAGCAAAACATGTATTTTTTATTTATAAAGGAGGGAAATTTCCTGGAAAGAATCAACCAAACAAGAGCAATTATTTCGGCCATGATTAAATCGTTGAAGGCTGGAAATGACCGGAAAAGTCTGACCATCTGCATTACCCGTGGATTAGTATTGCAGCTAATAAAGAAACAGAAAATAATCATCATCATCATGTATTCATTCAATAAAATCATTTCACAATACTGAGGAACATGTCAAATTTTACAATCATAATTTACCGGATGATAAGACCGCTTTGATTAATGAAAAGGAAAAAAAAATAATTGTAGTCAGAGGTGATTACTTAAAAATAGTCAAATTTACAAAATAATCAATAATCAAACAATAAATAATAATCAATACAATGAAAAAGATAAATTCTGAAACATGCGTAATTAAAAACTATGTCAATAAAATCTAAAACTTAGTGCGAAAGTATAGTCAAAAGTCGTCCAGTTTGTAAAGGGCATGTTTGACTAACTGATTTTTTAGCGGTGCAGATTTTATATGCTGCCATGTCAAGTCTTCTCGTCGATGGCGGCAAAGCATTGAACAATTTAAAACTAATATATAAACCTGTTTTTTGATATTTAGTCAAGCGCACTTTAGGCAATATCACATTGTTTTTATGTCGCGGATTATGGCTAATATCCAAACGTTGAAATTCCAGAGTTCGCTAATTTGTGGGAGGCATAATCAAATATTTTACGGAAAATGAAATTAAATTAAATGAAATTAAATAGTAAAGTAGTTTCTATGGCTTCGAAGGGGGAGTGAATGGGTGGCAAGGTGAACGCTCACATGTGGCAAGACAGCTGTCCTAAACCTACCACAGCCGGTTCGTAAGTCCGGAATCCACTGCTCACCCCCCAGAAGTGTAAAAAATTGTATTATGATGGGCCCGACTCCGGTCGGTGAATTCCATGGCAGCTCCGTTTGTATTTATTTATTAATACGCAAACTTTATTTCCATTTTTTATACTTCTTGCTCGACTTAATACATGTATATTCCAAATTGACATATAGTTGCTATTTTTTGGACTTGCTATTAATTTTTATCTCTACTAGGTGTTCCTAAGAGTTTTTGGACTTCCTATTAATATTTATCTCTCCTAGGTGTTCCTAAGATGTATTTTGTGAGTATAAAAAAATTAATATTTAATTGTATTGCCATATTTGAATTTGCATTTTTATAGGAAAGATTATAAACAGGTACTATTTTTTTAATGAAATTGGAAACCAATATTCCGACGTAGTCGTTTTAAAAAGTAATATTATATTCGCCAAATTTCGAATATTTTTAAGGGCTCGCGCGAGAAAGGAACCTCATGGATCACATTATAATGAAGTAAAATATAAAATTCCTCATTTACCCTGCTGTAAATAATTTATTAGAGAATAAAATGAAATAACTCTGCGAAGAGACTGTAAAACTCGCTGCATTTTATGCTCCACTTTACTGCCAGATGCTTTCAGCAGCATGTTGCACAATATTCAGGAAACGCGCAGAATAAAATGACTAGCATTTACTGCAACGACTTTATGGACACACAAAATGTATTAAAAGTTACTGTTTATATTAAGATTGTGTGTTTACACTGTTAGCGGAAAAACATCTCATCGTGTACACAACAACGCTTATAGTATAGGTAGGTTTATGATCTTTATTGATCTTATTGGACCAATGCAACAAAGATGGACAAACGTAATCAAATTCAAAGTAACATTAAAAATAACATATAGATTTGTAAGAGATAAACTAATAAGTAGATTACCTATGTTAAAATTACGATAAAATCTACATAATAAAATTACAGTAGACTAATTCGAGACAGTTTATAATGACACATGCCCGGGTCGACTAATTCACCTGGGAGTTGAGTAGCTAGTATTGCGAGTAATACACGAAATAAAGAGAATTTGCGGCATTTCAAAGTGCGGCTGAGTAAGGCTCAAAGTAGGTTTCATTATCAAACCAACTTCTTTTAAAATCAGTCACCATTATGCATCAGATGCTTTAGGAAGGTTTACTTTAAGACTTGTAAGGATGGACATCGGTTTCATATACATCGAAAACATCGATAGATAGAGATCGATGTTCGATGTTTTTAACATCGATTGTGTGTTATAATTTTTTTGGCATCATCGATCTTTCTCTGTCGATATTTCTTATCTAAATGTTTTTAAGCTATTGCATAGCTTTTATCGCGGGCCTAGGCCAGCGCGGCGACCGAATGAAGAAATTTCTTAACGAAAATTAATGATTTTAAACTGATAATTACGTCTAAACGAGTACTGCTTACGATTCGAAAAAAATATATGTTAAACAAGAACATTTTCCTAATATTCTTAGCTTTGAATATTTTACATTTTGTTTATATTACATAGTGTAATTAATTTGTGAAATTAGGTCTAACCGAACACAAAAACGACTACTACGCAAATACTATCTGGCGTATTATTATGAAACCTGCACCATTTTAAAGGTAATTAAATTATCTATCTTTTTATCTACGATTTTTTTCGAATAATCCGGTTTTTTTGCTTTATCGAAAAAAAATCGTGCGCGGCGCTCTATCGGAACATGTTTAAATTATTCCGAATTATTTGATTCCGCAGCCGCAAATGATTCGGAATAATTTCAACGTTTTCCGATAGAGCGCAGTTATCTGATATCAGAAAAAATAAAATAAATAAATAATTATATTTGCATAAGTTGTTAAAAATGCTATGCAATAGCTTTACCGCGGCAGTCCCCGAGTGCCACACGTATTTTTTTACTACAATAATACATCATGTCCTTAATAGGTACATTATGTTTTCTTTCTAAATTGCCAAAAACACAGTGGCGACGTCGGTGTCATCAGTTTTTTTTTAACAGGACTCAAGTTAAAAAGGAACTCTTTTATCGAACACTTTAAATAACGAATTTTGAAAAAATAGACAAACATTGCAATGTTCTTTTTATAATTTAGATTGAATTCCTTTTTATAATTGTTTTATTTTTAACATCTATGTTTAGTTATACGTAACACTGTGTTCATCTCTATTATTAGAAGGAAGAATAGAAGAAAACTTATAGGGACTGACAGCGAAATGACCACCGCTTCCACTTCCACCGCTCAAAAGTCCAAGTTACGTGTTCCCTAGCAAACCGCACTCGAGCAGCTCGATGAGCGATTGTGAGTATAGGCCTAGTTGCTGGCTTATGTGTCATCAGGGAAGATTCTTTGAACGTTCTTGAAAAACTTGTTGTGCCTTTCGCGGGTTTTATTTGAGAAAATTTCCTGCTCTTGCAAGATAATGCTCGCCCACACGCTGCTGGTTCTGTTACTTGGTACCTTCGGGAGGTCGGTGTGCAAGCAGGCCCAAGTCGGTGTGCAAGCAGGTTTCAAGGTGGCCCCGTATTGGACAACAAAGTTTGCCCCAAGTAACATCCGTGAGCTGAAAGACGCCATACTTGAAGAATGGGATGGTATTACCCAAGAAAACTTTAAAAAACTCGTAAAGTCTTTTAAACATCGTTGTGAAGCCACGATAAGTAAAGGGGGAAATATCCCCTACTAATTAAAAAATAAATTATATCGTATTTTCCATTTTTATTTGATTTTTCATTATTTCACGCGTTACATTTAAATTTTCGATTTACAAAAAAACATTTTTTTGCGTTTTTCGGGAACATTCTTCAAAAACTGGTAACCCTTGGTATTTTTTCTTGCTTAAGCTCTTTTATAATAAATGGCAACATCAAAAATATATTTGTTTTGATTAAACCCTTTCCAGAATCAGAATTTTTCAGGTGGCCCATTTTTTTTTCTCGCCAGTGTAGATAAAAACGGATTTACGAAGTGAAGCACCCGCCTTTTCTACGGTTTTGAAACCGTCATCGCCCAAACGGAGGTTGTAACATCGCCGCAACCTTGGATGCTACAAACTATACGAGGTACGTTTTTATCTTATTTATCTTAATACTTGTTATATATTGATATTGAATAAATCTTGCCTAAAGAAATGTGCTGATATGATGTGGGTCAATACCAAATGGTTGGAAAGCGACTAGTTGCTGGTATCGTGAGTTTGTCAGTTTGGCGATATTTTCATTATTTTATTGAAATACATTTTAAAAAATCACTGTATCAGTAGTCATTTCGTTTAAGCTTTTTTGACACAATTTCAAAGTAAATTAATAACGATGGGATTATGGAAATATTGGTTTTTATGTCCAATCTGATCCTATTCTAAATTTTTGATGGTTTAATTAACGTCACCCGACTATTTTAAACTCGCTGATTTCAAAACTGCAATAATCTTTATTCGACCTTAATAAATAATCGGAGAAGCGACAATGACTTACATTTCGGTAGGTTGTTACTTTCTTTTATAACAATTCATAATTACCTGTGTGGAGGTAGGTTTCATTTATTTTTTAACTGTATTATCTTGATACTATATTATATTGTATTATATTAATTGATATTATTTAGACTACATTTTCATTTAAATTATACGGCTATTTCTTTCGTCGTTTCCTGTGGTTTACGCTTGGCTCCGTTAAAGGAAATCCGCATTTTTTTTTGTTTTTTTTTACTCACAAGTCATATGCCTTTTTGCGGAACCCGCCTTGTTGCCTATTGGCACCATAATCAAGTCAAACACTTAGGCAGTCACCCATCCCAGTATTGACCGCGCCCGCCGCTGCTTAACTTCGGTAACAACGAGGAGAACCGGTGTAACGGGGCTACGGACGCTACAACGCTACGGATATTTTCTAACGAGTCTGCGTTTATTTTATTCTAAATATAAAATTAAATCTGACTTTACTAATGTTGTTATAAGTTGCAAGTTCTAAATGTGTGTGTTTTCTTTTATTTTCTTCTTTGATGTTCTTTTCTTTTATATTCTTCTTTGATTTCTTTTTTCATTGTTTTCCGGTTGCCATGGCAACTTATATTGTCTTTTCGTTCAGTACACTTGCTCTCTCCCCCCAAACAGTGAATTGGTGCGCTGAGTAGTAGGCTTCTATTTGTTCGGAACATATTCATACCAAATATTTAAAAAAGCAATCCAGTATGGAACAATTCAAAGTTTTATATCAGGAAATATAGCGTGTCCGACGCTATTTTCTATCAGACTAAGCATTAAATTATTCGAATCTTGTAGTGTTTTCTTTTTTTGATAATTGAAAAATGATCTGCTTATTCATACATTTCAAATCTTTAAATAATAAGTCTACCAGACTCAGAGTTTTTGATTACCAGGTGAGAGATCAAGACAGCTTCGAAGGTTGTGTACGGTCTTATATGTGATTAGCCGTTTGCGCTGAAATCTCATTCCGTTTCATTACGTAATATCCCTGACTGTTATTAAAAGATACGATGCAAAATAGCCCATAGCCATTCCGGGAGAAACAATCGTCGCTCGCTGCGCGGGCATATTTTTCATTGCCTCCGTTATGAATCTGTCCCCTTGAAATTAATATCCAGCAATAAGCGTTTTATTCTCGTTCTTTATTTTTCTTTCCCTCGATTGCGCATGGAAATAATAAATCCAGAAACACAAGACGCTGCGGTTTTGCGAATGTCTACTTTTAAAATACCGGAGTTTGCATAAGAGCCAAGGCTTGAAATTCTTACATAGGTACTGGAAAATTTAAATTCCCATTTTCAAACGAGTGTATAGGAAAATTTTTCAACATTACCTATAAATATCCGGTTATTGTTGTAGCGGGTATCGAAAAATAACTGCTCGAAGTATAAGACAGCACAATCAGTACTCAAGTTTAAATTAAAACGAATAAAATACAAGACAGTAACCTAACAGAAAGTAAACTATTGTATATATAAATATTTTTATTATAGTTTTTTATGAAATATTTGTGGTTTAAGTATGTGTCCATATAGATACATGTATATTTGTGGAATGTACTTAATCAATCCTTTTATTTGACACTAAACACTATATATTTATGTTAATTTATTGACATTTGGACATTTGGACATTTCAATGACTATTTACCTAATATTTGGAAAGTTAAGGTACCCTATGGCACTCTGGGTGACATAACGATTCTAGCAATACCACACACTTCTAAATCGTTTCAAGCTTTGGAAGTTATGGTGGAATAAAAACGGAAAACATACAAATACATATATGAACCCTGAACACATTACCTACACTTCTTTTTTGTTGTCGTGGCAGTCGTTTAAAAAATGGGGCTGTGAACGTTTTATTTATTTAATATTTTTTCAGGAATTTTACTGAAAAATAACTTAAAAATACATTATACTAGAAGACGAATAAACTATTGCAAGGGTCGTGTTTTTATAAATACTATGTCGCATATCTCTCCACTAAGCTTATCTAGTACAAGAACGGACATTACATTGCATTAAATATTAATATACAGATGTCATCTATAGGTATATTGGGTCCTTATCTTTGAAGATGCTGTTCTGTAGAAGAAAATTTAGGGCCAAAACTTTGTATGAAAAATATATATTTAATTAATAGAAATATTGACCCCTATTATTTATACAAATTTATCATTTTAATGGGAGTTGCTTAATTCCTCTGCTATACAACTCTTGTGGACAGAAACCAATGAATGCTTTGAAGGCGTATTTCAGCGACTCTTCAAAGTAGATTTTTTCCTTGTAAAAAGATATCTAAATTCTGAAAAAAAAACTCTATTAGAGCAAGGTCTGGCAAGTACTCCAGGTGACCAAGAGTCTCCAGCTGCAACTCCTGCAACTTTTCGACTGTTTGCAGTGAAATCTGTGGTTGTACGTTGTCATGCAGAAGCAGTGGCGTTGATCTATTGACCAGGCTCAGTTATTTCATCACGAGCTTCTTCATCATTGTTTGCAGTTCTTAACAGTACACATTTAAGGTATCTGTATAGCCAGACTGCAAGAAGCTGTAATAGAAAACACCGGCACAGGATCTCATATTTGAAAATGATGCAAATTTTCAACTTTACCATAGTTGCACATACGACAATATTTGAGCAATATCAAACGACGAAAAGACGAAAATAAACAGCTGATTCTAAAAAAGAATTTGAAAAAAATAATGTTTTTAAAAATAATTAAAAATTATATGAATTTTAAATTCCAACTCAAACCCAAGTTAGCCAAGTTCAAAGTGGCCAGTGTGAAAAAAACAGCAATTACATAGGTAAGGACCAAATATATAAAAATGGATGTTGGTATAGGTATCCCTCTGTTTATCTGTCTGTCCGACCTTTATATACTTCGACACCGTTTGACCGATCACCATGAAAATTGGCACATATATGTATTTTTCATGGAGAGGTTTTCATAATATCCACTTTATTGCAACTCGCCACTAGGTGGCGCTGCAGAGAATCAACTTGTCTGCTATGAACATCGGTAGTTGAGCCCGGATATTGTTTTCTCGCTATCCACTTTGTTGTAACTCGAACTAGAGGGCGGTGCAGTGCATTAACTTCTATACCGCTCAACCGATCGCCATGAAAATTGGTATACACAGGAAGTTGAGCCTGGATAATATTTTCACTATCCACTTTGTTGTAACTCGCCACTAGATGGCGCTGCAGTAGGTACATCAACTTTTCTTTCGATCCACCGATCGCCATGACAATTGGTATATCTGTTGGATCGGTCTGTTTAGATTTTTTAATGGTATAATTCTCTTTTAAATGTTATTTCAGGCCATTCAATGAACATTACGAATTATTATTGATTTGATTTAGATATCATAGGCAAACCAGTGAAATAATTACATTTCTTAATAAGATATTATAATAAGCAGATAAGTAAATTTAGCTGATAAGTACGTTTGTCAGTCTGTTATAATAACAGGTAATTGTGAAAGACATAGTTTTACGCATTATCACCATAAATGTACCACCACAATTTCAGACAATAAATATATTTTTATTTCTATTTATATACGTAGGTATTTTGAGCTTTCCCATCAAATTTCATACCGTTGAACCGATCGCCATGAAAATTGGTATACATATGAATTTCTGCCCGGATATAACACGGTCAATGCCGGGTACTAACACTAGTTATAGTAAAATATTATTCCGGTGTTTCGTGAAATCTAAGTCTTCGACCTTGGTGCGCATATGATCGCGCCATGATATTAAAAGACCCAGCCAAAACTACGAGGAAATCTACTTTTTCCCATACACCTAACTCCCATTCAATGCAAATTTTAGTTTAAAGAAATTTTGTAGAGTATAAAATTTTCTACTCCTTTTGTTTTTACAATTTCCTTTTAAATCTAATAAATCTATATATATAAAACAAAGTCGGGTTTGTTCGAACACTTATAATTCGAGAACGGCTGGGCCAATTTTCATTGTTTTTAGTTTGTAGAATTTGTCTCCGTCCCGAATAGCAGAATAACTATTAAAAACAAACCTTGGAAAGTTGACGAAAAATTAAAATAAAAGAAAAAACATTTTCCCATACAAAATGTAAATCCGTGTTTTTCTCATAGTCAGTTGTGCGTGGCATGTTCACGTGTCGGCAAATTATCCGCTTTATTTATTGTTGCGCCTGATAAAAAAGCAAAAAATGTCGTATTTCACAAGGTGCTTCAATAAAGAGAATTAAACCGAGTGCATCCCATGCTGCACAATATGTAAATAGTTTAATTCAATCATGTCTTACTAACCACGCGATTGATATACTTAATTTTTGTACTTTTATATTTCTTTTTGTGTTATTATCTTGATAAAGTAGTGAACTTAATATTTATTTTGTATTCATTGTATTACTTTTACAAAATCATAAATTAAGTTCAGCTAATCTGTAAAACGACATTCATTGACTGTCAGGCGGTATGAAGTTCGCCGGGTCAGCTAGTAGCTATATAAAAAGTCTTCAAATAGTGTACAAGTTTACAAAAATAAATAATATGCTCGACTGGGTTTTGTTTTCATGAGCAGGCATCGGAATCAACCCGTATTTTGTATACAGATGCCTTAATGGGATGAAATTACGAGTACATTGTGAAATTTTGGTTGGAATATCTCATATACAAGCTGTACTAATAATATTGAAATTCCGCCTTACATTTTAATCAAATAATAACGCCATCTACTGGCTAAAGCCATTTAAATGTATGGCGGAATCAAATATTTCAATTTGCGGCGCCTCGCGTTCGAGATTGGAATTATTTAATATGCGGCGACGCACGTTCGCAATTTAAATTTTGTCTGTTTTGTGTCGCTCATTCGAAATTCGATTTTTTAACGGCGAATTTCACGGCGATTCGCATTTGCAATTCGATTTTACTCTCTCGGCCCACCAACCGACAAGGAGAGAAAGTTTTGTGAACGCACTAAAGTTTCCGACTAGTGAGACCATTTCACCGTAGTCCACGATAGATTCGGTAGACACCCTATCACCGCTACGTAAGGGATAGGACCGCGCGAGCGACCTCAAACTTGTAACAAGTTAGGAGACCGGAGTAATCTGGTTGAAACTGGAAGGAAGGGCGCGAGTGTCGGCCCGCTGTTAATTAACCTGGTTATCTCGCGGTAAGGCGCGAGAGTGGACTGTTTTCGTCCCAAGTCTTCTATGCTCATATCACGGGAGACAAAAATAATCTAATATCGTTAAAACTTCGTGAGGTGACGGGTTCGCCAGTTGTATCTGTTTGTCGGTGTGATTTCAGATGAAATCAGTCCTTGGCTACAAGTCTTGGGGGTTAACACAACCGAGTTTTTGACATATCTTCGACCATTACTCAGGCATATATAGTCTACATTATACCTAATGGAATATTTTTTTTATTTTATTTTAATTTAATGTTTTCTCTAGAAGTCCCTTCACTTCTGCACACATGAGCAAGAGAGTATTCATAGCTGGTTTGGTACCACCTCATTTCATTCTATAAAAGTGACATAAACAGCCTTGCTGTTAAAATAACCCCGTGGGATAAATAAGGCTCTCCGCATTCGCGATACGACTCCATTAAATTTGGAATGTGATTACAGAATTAGAGCGGGGTTCGCAAACAAACCCACGCCGCAGCCTTTGAATTTTGTTACGCGCTAATGAAACGTTACCGAGATTGCGAAAAAGCGGACCGATTTTAGAATGCTCGGATTTGGCTCTACTTTACGAGCACGGTTTTATTTGTACAAAGGGCTCCCTAGACAATCAAAACTGCTTGTCAAGCACGTGAATTTTTCGTACTTGACAAGCAATGTTGATCGTCTATAACTAAGCCTGATGTACTTGAACGATAAACTACTTACTGTTGACCAGCACGTAGTTTTCTTAATGAAAAAAATTTTTTTTTGCAATACTTGCTTGACTTGCTTGACCGTCTAGATATATGCTCGTCAAGCACGTAAATATTTTGTGCTTGACAGGCAATTATGACCATCTGGAACTAAGCTTGCTGTGCTTGACAAGCAAACTACGTGCTATTGTCCAGCACGTAGTTTGATTTACGAAAATTTATATTTTTGCAATGCTTGTCAAACTATGATTGGCCATCTGGATATATGCTTGTTAAACACATGAAATTTTCGTACTTGTCAGGCAGTCGTCACCGCTAAAAATCTTGATGTGTACAGGAACTTGGTGTGTACAGGAATTTGGTGTGTACCAAGCTTGATGTGCTTGACAAGCAAACTACGTGCTGTTATCCAGCACGTATTTTGCTTTATGAGAATAAATATTTTTCCAATGCTTGACAAAGCCTTGCTTGACCGTCTAGATATATGCTTGTCAAGTCCGTGAATTTTCCGTGCTTGACAGGCAGTTTTTACCGTCTGAATCTAGGCTTGATTTGCTTGACAAGGAAACTACGTGCTGTTGTCCAGAAATTACTTTGCTTGATGAAAATATATATTTTTGCGATGCTTCTCATGCCTTTCTTGAACGTCTAGAGATACGCTTGTTTATCTTTATATTTTGCTAACCAACGTGCAGCCGAGCCCGCCTTGCTAAGCACCCCTGTGTTAAGACGAGCTCACTTCAAAAGTCTAGCCACTAGAGTGCTATGGTTGTGTTCAAAGAAAAAATGAAGAAAACTTTTTTTTTTAAATGTTTCAACCAATTACCTTTTAACCGCAGACTAAAAACTATAAATGCGAATCCCCTCTTTTGCCGTATAGAGGTGACCATCGCCTCGCATTCACTAGAAGTCGGCCCGTATCACTGTAAAATTGCTAATCATAATGTACCTGCATAAATTTCGGCAGATAATTTCGTCTTGAACGAACTGAACTGACGATCGTCTAGCGATTGTCGACTTACAGGGGTTCCCAACTAGCGTTTTTCTAACAGCATACGGTTAACACTAATTTTTATTTCATAAAAGTTTTACAATTATCAAATTAACCTAAAATTTAGATACATAAGTACATTTTAGTATAGATAGCAGCCGTGACAATTAAGTATATATAAAGAAATTATAATATATTACTTTTGTATATTATAAATTTATTAAAAAAAGGGAATATGACTTAGATAGTAAAAATTAATAAATTACTAGGTGGTCGAATAGTCATTTAAGGTTCATTTAATAAATTACTAGATGGTCGAATAGTCATTACTAGATGGTCGAATATCAGTCACATAATACATATGTAAATGGAAATAAATATAAAAGATTAAAAAAGAATTTTCAAACAGACGAAAAGTTGAAATTCTGTAACTGAGTCTTGTTATTCCTTTATTTTATTGTGTGTTTAATAATTTACCTTTTTTAATTTTAATGTTACAAACATGAAAACTGAGACAAATAGCGATATCCGACCATAATAAATAAAGGAAAAATAGCTAGAATCATTTAGTTACTATACTATTAAATAATTATTATATTTTAACGGCTTTTCCGGATGCTCGGTTCCGTCGAAAGAAATCCGCTATTTTATAATGATATTGTTCTTTATTCTGAGTTAAATAAAGTTTGTTTCACTTTCTAAAATGCTTAGATGTTAAACGTTGCACATAGTAAATGTGTGTGTGTTTTCTTTATTTTCTTCTTTCATGTTCCGTTCTTTTTTCCATTGTTTTACGGTTACCATGGAAACTTATGTTGTCCTTTCTTGCGGCTCAACTTAATATTTTGATACAACTTGTAACATCAATGCGCACAACTTGGTTGAAAAACGCCCATCTTTACTTGTAAGCTATGTTACATCACAGGCGAATGCTCGTCAGTCAGGGTGGCAGTATTGTAACGTAATGTTCAAAATCGAATCTAAAATGTTACATTACAGG
This sequence comes from Micropterix aruncella, assembly GCA_944548615.1. Taxonomy (NCBI): domain Eukaryota; kingdom Metazoa; phylum Arthropoda; class Insecta; order Lepidoptera; family Micropterigidae; genus Micropterix; species Micropterix aruncella. The sequence continues at coordinate 24,538,693 of OX155957.1, forward strand.
AGAATGCTCCTGGTGGGAATATTAGTATAGAAAGGTAGTATAGAAAACTTATGTCCCCTAAATCTATTTTTATTCTATTCTAATTTAATTTCATGTTTTTACTTTTTGTATTTAATTATTGTAACGATATTCAACATTTTCATTGTTAATTTTATAAACTAATACATACTATACTCTTTTAATTAGCTTTTTTACTATTTTATTTCTTTTAGCGATTAATTTTATTAACATGTTTCTAGTGATTTTGTTTATATCTCTTTTAGCGATTATTTTAGCAATTATAGTATTATTGTATTTTTCTCCTTTCTATGATTTTTGATTGATTTTATTTTACTTTTTTATTAAAGAAACAAACAGTGCTCTTACAATTAATTCGTGAAACTACTTATCAACCCTATAGCAAAAGTGATTTGATATTTAGCTAAAACTAGAGTTTTTGTAGATTTTATATACATTTTTTATATAAGGCTAACACAATATTAACATAGTACAAAAATCATACACTAGCTCAAAGCTGCGCAACAAGCCATGGAGAGAACAATGCTTGGAATTTCACTGCGTGATAGGATCCTAAATGAGGAAATCCGCAGAAGAACCGACAACCTTTGAGGAAAAAAAGGTTCTCGAATGGCGACCACAAACCGGCAGACGCGTTGTGGGACGGCCCCCACAAGGTGGACTGTTGACATTGCTACTATGGGGGAGGCCTAGTCCATTCATTCTATGGGGGAGGCCTAGTCCAGCAGTGGGCGTCTACCAACTTATGATGATGATAATGAAAATAGTACAAAGTTAATAATAGTAATATTAACAAGGTAATAAAAAAATGTTAAATCTTTTATCTTACGAGCGATAATAGCGATTATAGCGATTCCCACAAAAAAACAAATTTCACCTATCTCGGTACCTAATATATTAGGACTTTGCATTGAAAATTTCGATTTCCTAAGAAATCACGTAACTTATATTTCTAGTCATTTACCAAATTGCGAAATACTTCATGTCAAAGCGTCATCATTAGGGTTCAATTATCAGTCCGTGTCATTTCGTTGAAGTATCACCAACGGTCATTTTGTTAGCTTCAAAGATGTCGAAATTTGAGCCGACAAAACGTCATTTGCGGGAAGCAATGCTTTTCAGCTTTCATCTTAAGAAAACCGCCGCAGAATGTCATAGATTGCTGCTGGAGGCTTACGGGAATTTACTCTGACAAAATCCCTTTTGTCTGTTGAGACTTGGTTTCTCCGATTCAAAAGTAGTGATTTCGACGTGCGAGACAAAGAGCGCCCAGGCCAGGAGCAAAAATTTGAAGAAGCCGAATTGGAGTCCATACTCCATGAAGATTCGAGTCTGACGCTGGAAAAGATAAGTGAAGTGCTTAATGTTCATCCCTCAACCGTTTCGAGACGTTTAAAATCTATGGGAGTCATTCAAAAGGAAGGGCATTGGGTTCCTCACGAGTTAAAGCCAAGAGACATCGACAGAAGTTTCATGACTTGTGAAATGCTCCTTCGCCGTCAAAAAAGAAAAGTTTTTCTCCATCGAATAATCACCGCCGATGAAAAGTGGATCTTTTACGAGAACCCCAAACGCAAAAAATATTTCTCGTACCCCGGTGAATTACTTCCATCGACCTCAACAGCCACGCCGATCATCCACGGATCTAAGGTAATGCTTTGCATTTGGTGGGACCAAAAGGGTGTAATCTATTACGAGCTGCTGAAACCGGGAGAAACCATCACAGGCTATCGCTATCGAGCTCAGCTCAAGAATTTGAGCGATGCTGTGAAGATTAAACGGCCGGAATACGCTAAAAGGCATGACAAGGCAATTTTCCAGCATGACCATCGACCACACGTCGTGATGCAGATCACGAACTTCCTGGAAACGCTTCGCTGGGACATCCTACCTCATGCACCGTACTCCCGAGATATTGCGCCATCCGACTACTATTTGTTCCGGTCAATGGCCCATGGCCTTTCCGAACAGCGCTTCCAGTCTTTCGAGGATATTTAAAAATGGCTGAATTCGTGGATAGCCTCCAAGGATGAAGACTTCTTCCGCCGGGGAATCTGTCTCTTGTTAGAAAGATGGGAGAACGTCATAGCTAGCGATGGACAATACATTGAATGTAATACACTTTCCAATTTGCTTCGAAATAAATGTTCAATATCACAAAAAAACGAAGTTTTGAATGAATGAATGAATGAATGAAAATCTCTTTATTACACAATAAAACTAGGAAAAAATGGCGGACTTATTGCTACACTACAACAATATCTTCCAGTCAACCAACATGCTGGTGTGAAAAGAAGAGTAGGCAACAAAAATATAGCCTAAAATTAAATTTGAAATTATAGCATATAATATACATTGTGTGTGTATCTAAAGTAAAAAGTAAATATATAAATAAATTATTGAGTTGGACATATTATATGTATGTATATATATAGATATATACAGACATATTTTGATATATTAACAAATAAACAAATAAATAAATAAGTAAATAAATAAACTGCCAAAATAAGGTAAATAAAAAAGGGGATAACGGAAAGGTTAGAATTTATGATTCATATTTATTGTGAAAAGAAGTGCTTTTTCAATGATTGCTTAAAGGTGAACAGCGAGCTAGCGCCTCGAATAGTTGAAGGAAGCTGATTCCACAGTCAAGCTGCATGTACGGAGAAGGAGTATTGTGGTATTAAAAAAAAGTGGTATTGTGTTTTGGGATACGTAGGATATTATTCTCACTTGAACGAAGTGGGAGACCATGACTTCCTAACCCGGTAAAAGCCTCGTTGAGGTAGGAGGGAGATGTAGGATTGTGTAGGACATTATATAGAAGTGAAAGGATATGCAAATTTCTCCGGTCCCGTATAGGAAGCCATTGCAATTTTGATCGGTACTCGGAAACATGGTTATACTTCCTCAAATTCTTATTATATATATTTGTATTAATATGTTTACTATTTTATGCCATTTTATTTCTTAATTTTCTTTTTTTCAGTTATTTTCTTATATTTTATTTCTTTATTCATTATCTTAGTGTTAGTATTGAAAGTAGTCTATTAGTCAGTACTACTCAAACGTCACTACTACTCCAAAAACAAAGGCTATATATTTCGTATGCCCAGATACAGGCTGTTCGGTCTAGTTGGGCATTCGTCTAGAATGATCGTATGGGATGTATTCATTTTCTTATTACTTATATAAATAATTACAAATCATATCTGTACGATCTCACTGTTAACTCTATACCAAGTTGTAACAAATAAAAAATAAAAAATAAAAATTAAAATTGAGTATGTACCTTATGCAAACGTTCTGTAGGCGCTCAAGTCTAGTAATGGCAGAAGCAACTTTGAATTATGGTTTGCTTAGTGCTTAGCTTAGAGCTTAGCTTCAATTCAAAGACCTAATATAATTTATACCTACCTACTAATCGAATATTCATATTCGACCTTTAAATCAGACAAACAACTCGCTAAATTGTGGACGTAATATATCCATATATAGAGAGTGCCTGCCACTCCCACGCCATAGAAGACGATTCTTAGGAACGACCCTTCTTCGATATGATATTATTCATTTCAGCCTCGTTATATTATAGTATCTAATATCATTTATAACGGCAGGCGTCCGTGATATTCATTATAGCGAAGGGACAGATTTATTTGTAGGGGTCGCCGCTCGCAGTGGGAATATTTCATTTGATGGTAGCGTGCAAAGGGACCACACCTATTCTATGAGGAAAGCGTAGATATGCCCTATCAATCAACAGTACCTAATAATAATAAAAGAAACTTATTATTAGCATTTATTTTACTTTCCTGAATCATCAATCGACCAGGAGGAAAAGTATTGTGAACAGGTTTAAAAAAATCGAGATGAAGACCGAAGTATCCATTTTGAGCCCTCATGAGACGACTAAGACCATTTCCAGATTGAAGTTTGTCTGCGCGTCTGTCTGACTGATACACTGTTACCGGAAAAACACTTCTCATCATATGCACAACAACTTCTATACTACTAAAAGTTCATGATCTGTATTGATCTTACGAAACCGAAGACTATCGCTGTTATTTGGCATTATAGTATTATTATCAGCTATTTGTTTGTCTTTCTGACGCTTGTTTTTGCTCAAATATTTTCGTTAAAGCAGCCATGGTAAAGTTGAAAAATTGTATTATTTTCAAATATGTATTTTTTTTTTTGCAGTCTGGCTATAATATGGCTGGTATATATGGCAGTTACCGTTAATAAGTACTGTTAAGAACTGCAAACAATGATGGAGAAGATCGCGATTAAATAACCGAACCTAGTCATTCGCTCATAGCCACTGCTTCTGCATGACAACATATAACCACAGATTTCACTGCAAACAGTCAGAAAGTTGGAGGAGTTGCGGCTGGAGAATCTTGGTTACCCACCGTTTTTGTCAGACTTGTTAATTTTGTATAGGCATTCAATTATGATAGCCCGTTCACGGCGACAGGGCTGCTGCACCCAGGGTTGACTTCCAACGGGGGACTCATCAACGGTCATCAGCACAGACACGAATTTTTAAATACGCATTCAATTGTTGTAGCACCTTCTAAGTCTCACCATGACATGGCTGCTGCACCCAGGGTTGGCTCGGGACAGAGAATTTTAATAAAAGCTTGTTTTTAAAACTGTGTTTTTACTATTAGGTTATTCGTGTACGCGTGGGCCGGCCTCTCTTCGTTTTTCTCTATCATTTACCACACCCCCGACTGACGCCCGACACCCAGGCCACATTAAGCACAGAGATACATTCTGTAATCAAAGCGGATACCTGCGATGAAGCAGCACGCAAACGACATCAACGTCGACCTTCCAAGAAAGTGGCAATTCAAAGTCCGAACGAGAAAGATTTACGCGATGTCTGACTCGTGTTGTTTATACACACTTTGACTCGTTCATACACACTGAGACAATTTCCACGATATCTTGATTAAGTTTCATTCACCTTGCTGGGAAGGTGACTTTGATCTGTTATTAGTTTCTTATTAGTCTTTCATTACAGAAGGGGTACTATGGGCACTTTTGTAAGAACTATGGATCAAGCTGGACGGCCCAGTCGCCTGATCTCTTACATTCGGCCCGATTGCGTTTCTTCGTGAACTAAAATAGGAAATTAGTTCAACCGAACGAGACAGAGCAATACGTTAAAACGGAATATGAAATGAATCGTCGTCGATTTTCCCGCATCAAAACTATCTGTCGAACTTATAGACGCCCGAATAAGTTTGAACACATTTCGTGCGGTGTTAGATTTAGCTGCTTTACCTTCGGTGGGTAGTTTAAATCCGGTAAAGTGACAACCGGTCATTTCACATCCGCTCTGACATACTGCTCTTTCTCGTTCACACGAACTAATTTCCGATTTTAGTTCAAGAGACACGGAATCGAGCCCTTTGTAAGGTTCCGGGTTCGATTCCCGGCTGGGTCACTATTTCCGTTATGATGAAATTAACGGAATTTATTTATTTATTTATTTTATTTATCCCTAGTATTACATGATTAAATTTCCTATAGTATATTTTACATGATTTAGTTGTACATACAAAATTTAGAACCCTGGAAATTTACTGCTTCGGCTTCGGCGGGATTTTATCATTTCACTAGGCAGAGCCTGTATTTAGGTGATATTTAGTTCTGCGTTCATCTGTCGGGTGCATAGGTAATTTTTGTAATTTTGGGAAATCCTACAAGTGTATATTGTTTAACTATTATAGTATATATATTACACCGAAATATAGAACCAACATTTTTCAACAATCATTAGTTTTTAGATATACTAATCGCCTATTCCTTTCCAGCATAGATTCTCGACTTTCACTTTGTGTTACCACTGTATGAGGCAGGAAGAAGTCCAGTTGACAGATTTCCAATACCACAGCAGGGATTATTGACCAACACTGAAAGAATAGAGAAGAAAAAAGGCGTGGAGTCACTCATGGTCTACACAGACCAGATAAGTCTCCTTTCATTTATTTTATACGTTAATATATTTAGTAATAATACATAATTTCAATTTGAAAATATATATATATATATATAAATATATATATATATATATATATATATATATATATATATATATATATATATATATATATATATATATATATATATATATATATATATATATATATATATATATATATATATATATATATATATATATATATATATATATATATATATATATATATATATATATATATATATATATATATATATATATATATATATATATATATATATATATATGTATATATATATATATATATATATATATATATATATATATATATATATATATATATATATTCTTTTTAGAATTGATCAATAAGATGATTATAAAGTAAATAATTATAAAAGCCACTTACATCGTGACGAAGGATTCCCTTGATCGGATTCGGGAATGCTTTAGGTGTTAACGAGAATGATGAATGCCTCTCACTTGCGGAAAGAGGAGTAGGTTTAAGTTGGGCCCATTTTTCAACTAGTAAACGCTCACCCTTCATCCAATTATCTCAAAAATTAAGCTACAATCCTTCTTTATACGTAAACTCACTCAATTTCCTATTATTTCAGGGGAAATAACAAGACAAGACGAGCTACTTGACAGATGGAAGAATTTAAAATTTCGAATTTCGTTTTTTTATTTTCTAAAGGTGCGATATAAAGAAGCTGCGATCAATATTCAGCTGAAAACTTAAAACTAAAAGCGTGACATGCCCTCATATCAATGAAAGGAAGCAGTCAGCTCTTTCCTATTAGTTGGAAAGATTACCTTTAACCTAAATGGATTATTTACAATGAACGAAACATAAAATATGTAAAAATTCAATATTTTGAAATATTTGATAGTTTTGTGTATATATTCTTTTTAGAATTGATCAATAAGATGATTATAAAGTAAATAATTATAAAAGCCACTTACATCGTGACGAAGGATTCCCTTGATCGGATTCGGGAATGCTTTAGGTGTTAACGAGAATGATGAATGCCTCTCACTTGCGGAAAGAGGAGTAGGTTTAAGTTGGGCCCATTTTTCAACTAGTAAACGCTCACCCTTCATCCAATTATCTCAAAAATTAAGCTACAATCCTTCTTTATACGTAAACTCACTCAATTTCCTATTATTTCAGGGGAAATAACAAGACAAGACGAGCTACTTGACAGATGGAAGAATTTAAAATTTCGAATTTCGTTTTTTTATTTTCTAAAGGTGCGATATAAAGAAGCTGCGATCAATATTCAGCTGAAAACTTAAAACTAAAAGCGTGACATGCCCTCATATCAATGAAAGGAAGCAGTCAGCTCTTTCCTATTAGTTGGAAAGATTACCTTTAACCTAAATGGATTATTTACAATGAACGAAACATAAAATATGTAAAAATTCAATATTTTGAAATATTTGATAGTTTTGTGTATATATTCTTTTTAGAATTGATCAATAAGATGATTATAAAGTAAATAATTATAAAAGCCACTTACATCGTGACGAAGGATTCCCTTGATCGGATTCGGGAATGCTTTAGGTGTTAACGAGAATGATGAATGCCTCTCACTTGCGGAAAGAGGAGTAGGTTTAAGTTGGGCCCATTTTTCAACCTACTCCTCTTTCCGCAAGTGAGAGGCATTCATCATTCTCGTTAACACCTAAAGCATTCCCGAATCCGATCAAGGGAATCCTTCGTCACGATGTAAGTGGCTTTTATAATTATTTACTTTATAATCATCTTATTGATCAATTCTAAAAAGAATATATACACAAAACTATCAAATATTTCAAAATATTGAATTTTTACATATTTTATGTTTCGTTCATTGTAAATAATCCATTTAGGTTAAAGGTAATCTTTCCAACTAATAGGAAAGAGCTGACTGCTTCCTTTCATTGATATGAGGGCATGTCACGCTTTTAGTTTTAAGTTTTCAGCTGAATATTGATCGCAGCTTCTTTATATCGCACCTTTAGAAAATAAAAAAACGAAATTCGAAATTTTAAATTCTTCCATCTGTCAAGTAGCTCGTCTTGTCTTGTTATTTCCCCTGAAATAATAGGAAATTGAGTGAGTTTACGTATAAAGAAGGATTGTAGCTTAATTTTTGAGATAATTGGATGAAGGGTGAGCGTTTACTAGTTGAAAAATGGGCCCAACTTAAACCTACTCCTCTTTCCGCAAGTGAGAGGCATTCATCATTCTCGTTAACACCTAAAGCATTCCCGAATCCGATCAAGGGAATCCTTCGTCACGATGTAAGTGGCTTTTATAATTATTTACTTTATAATCATCTTATTGATCAATTCTAAAAAGAATATATACACAAAACTATCAAATATTTCTATATATATATATATATATATATATATATATATATATATATATATATATATATATATATATATATATATATATATATATATATATATATATTTTTATATATATATATATATATATATATATATATATATATATATATATATATATATATATATATATATATATATATATATATATATATATATATATATATATATATATATATATATATATATATATATATATATATATATATATATATATATATATATATATATATATATATATATATATATATATATATATATATATATATATATATATCTCATATATAAAAAGAGAAGTTCCGATTCACTCATTCATTCATTCACTGACTGACTCATCAACGCCCAGCCCTAACCCTTAGACCTAGGAAGCTGAAAATTTTAACATAGGTTCCTTTTAGAACGCAAACGCTCACTAAGGGCGGATTTTTCGAAATTCAACCCCTAAAGGGGTGAAAAGGGGTTTCACAGTTTGTATGGAAAACCTATATAGATGTACTTTTTAATTCGAAACTTTGAAAGACTACTCTAATAAACAAATAAGGAAATAGGTGTTTCATGTTTTTCTAAAATTCTACCCTTAAAGGGGTGAAACAGGGTTTTAAAGTTTGTATGAATAAACGATTTTAGTTGGACTTTTTATTTCGAAAGTTTGTAAGATTACTCTAATAAATAAATAAGGAAACACGTGTTTCATATTTTTTGAAAATTCAACCCCTAAAGGAGTGAAAAAGGGTTTCTATTTTTTTATGAAGAAACGATATAGATGTACTTTTTAATTCGAAACTTTATAAGATTACTCTAATAAACAAATAAGAAAACAGGTGTTTCATGTTTTTTCAAAATTCAACCCCTAAAGGGGTGAAACGGGGTTTCAAAATTTGTATGAATGAACAATATTAGATGTGCTTTTTATTTCGAAACTTTGTAAGATTACTCTAATAAATAAATAAGGAAACACGTGTATCATATTTTTTTAAAATTCAACCCCTAAAGGGGTGAAAAGGGGTTCCAAAATTTGTATAGAAAATCGATATAGATGTACTTTTTAATTCGAAACTTTTTAAGATTACTCTTATAAACAAATAATCAAATAGGTGTTTTATGGTTTTTCAAAATTCCGCCCCTAAAGGGGTAATAGGGGAGTTTAAAG
>OX155957.1:25295952-25527426 GCA_944548615.1 Micropterix aruncella
AATAAGATGATTATAAAGTAAATAATTATAAAAGCCACTTACATCGTGACGAAGGATTCCCTTGATCGGATTCGGGAATGCTTTAGGTGTTAACGAGAATGATGAATGCCTCTCACTTGCGGAAAGAGGAGTAGGTTTAAGTTGGGCCCATTTTTCAACTAGTAAACGCTCACCCTTCATCCAATTATCTCAAAAATTAAGCTACAATCCTTCTTTATACGTAAACTCACTCAATTTCCTATTATTTCAGGGGAAATAACAAGACAAGACGAGCTACTTGACAGATGGAAGAATTTAAAATTTCGAATTTCGTTTTTTTATTTTCTAAAGGTGCGATATAAAGAAGCTGCGATCAATATTCAGCTGAAAACTTAAAACTAAAAGCGTGACATGCCCTCATATCAATTAAAGGAAGCAGTCAGCTCTTTCCTATTAGTTGGAAAGATTACCTTTAACCTAAATGGATTATTTACAATGAACGAAACATAAAATATGTAAAAATTCAATATTTTGAAATATTTGATAGTTTTGTGTATATATTCTTTTTAGAATTGATCAATAAGATGATTATAAAGTAAATAATTATAAAAGCCACTTACATCGTGACGAAGGATTCCCTTGATCGGATTCGGGAATGCTTTAGGTGTTGACGAGAATGATGAATGCCTCTCACTTGCGGAAAGAGGAGTAGGTTTAAGTTGGGCCCATTTTTCAACTAGTAAACGCTCACCCTTCATCCAATTATCTCAAAAATTAAGCTACAATCCTTCTTTATACGTAAACTCACTCAATTTCCTATTATTTCAGGGGAAATAACAAGACAAGACGAGCTACTTGACAGATGGAAGAATTTAAAATTTCGAATTTCGTTTTTTTATTTTCTAAAGGTGCGATATAAAGAAGCTGCGATCAATATTCAGCTGAAAACTTAAAACTAAAAGCGTGACATGCCCTCATATCAATGAAAGGAAGCAGTCAGCTCTTTCCTATTAGTTGGAAAGATTACCTTTAACCTAAATGGATTATTTACAATGAACGAAACATAAAATATGTAAAAATTCAATATTTTGAAATATTTGATAGTTTTGTGTATATATTCTTTTTAGAATTGATCAACTTAAACCTACTCCTCTTTCCGCAAGTGAGAGGCATTCATCATTCTCGTTAACACCTAAAGCATTCCCGAATCCGATCAAGGGAATCCTTCGTCACGATGTAAGTGGCTTTTATAATTATTTACTTTATAATCATCTTATTGATCAATATATATATATATATATATATATATATATATATATATATATATATATATATATATATATATATATATATATATATATATATATATATATATATATATATATATATATATATATATATATATATATATATATATATATATATATATATATATATATATATATATATATATATATATGTATGTATATATATATGTATATGTGTATGTGTATGTGTATGTGTATGTGTATGTGTATGTGTACATATGTAATCAACGAGCCATTAAATCGAAATAAAAATAAAAAAACTCCATATGCTTAATGAAATGAAAGAAGAAACTTCAATCTTAATTTCTGGCAGAGAAGTTTATAAAAAAGGCTGTATATTGTTATCAAAATACGGTAAACCAGTATAAAATTGTATAATATTAAAAAATATGTAAAGAAACATTGTAGGAAACAGTATAATATTTTTATATTTGATAGGTTTTGTGAAGAAATCCGTTTATAGGATGATATTTTTATATAAAATAAAATTAGTAAAAGCTACTTAAAAAGCAGCGAAGGAAATCCCAGCTTGGATCGGGAAATGCTAGTACATATTTGAATGAGATATACTTACGGATGTGCACGACTTTCGACGGTGCAATGTAAGTTTAAAGGTCCTTTTGCAGTCCACTAACGATCACTATTCATCCATATATCTCAAAAATCAAGCTAATCCTTTTGCAACACAAAATGCCTCCAATTGAGACGAATTAAAGCGAAAAAATCAAAAATTAAACAAATTGATCACATCGGCAAAGCCGTGACATAAATGAAGGTGACATATCGAAATAATATATATATATATATATATATATATATATATATATATATATATATATATATATATATATATATATATATATATATATATATATATATATATATATATATATATATATATATATATATATATATATATATATATATATATATATATATATATATATATATATATATATATATATATATATATATATATATAATATATATAACTATATATAAAAATATATAAAATTAGATTCATGAAAAGTTACTTATCTGGGTTCCTGGTGGACCAGAAACATTTTAACGATAGTTAATGTCCTCTTTAAATACTTAGGGCAGCAGCACCTGTTTCCGCAATTGATAACTTATGATGTTCTTAGTTATTGCAGCCGAATTATTGTATGCCCTTGGATGTAATAAGTATAGGAGGATGGTTTCTGTAACAGAAATGGATGTTAGTAACTTATTTTAGAAGAAATTATATGACTGAGAATATTTCGACACTAGTCGTATTCATCTCTATGACATTTAAACGAATTCTTTAAAAAAAGATTTTACAAAAAACCAATCAAATATTAACAATATTTTACAATTTTATCTTATGTTTTGAACTCTTGTAAATATCATATAGCCTTAAGTATAAACTTCTCGACCAGAAATTACGATTTATATCTTTTTTCATGGGAACGAGCAAATGAGGTATTTTATTTTTACTTTCATTTAATAGCTGGCTGATAGCGAGCCCAGCAATCGTATATCGTCCTTTTAAAGAGTGGATATATTCGAATTTCAAATCGAATTTTCGAAATGTCATTCCGCATTTAAGAGACGATTGATTGTGATTTTTTCATTGTTTTTGCTTAAATTTGTCTTTAATAAAGACATTTTATTTTGGTTTGCAAAAGGATACGCTTTGGTTTTGAGATATGGATGAAGGGCGATCGTTCGCTAGCGATAAATGGATCCCATTAAACCTACAGTGTACCGTCGAAAGTGGTACTCATCCAAAAATACATCTCGTTTAAACAATAAGCATTTCCCAGTCCAGTCCGGGAAAACCTTCCAGCTATGTAAGTGGCTTTTATTATTTTTATTTTTTCATCAAAGTGTCATCCTTTAAACGAATTCTTTAAAAAAAGATTTTACAAAAAACCAATCAAATATTATATATATATATATATATATATATATATATATATATATATATATATATATATATATATATATATATATATATATATATATATATAAAGGTATATATATATATATATATATATATATATATATATATATATATATATATATATATATATATATATATATATATATATATATATATATATATATATATATATATAGATATATATATATATATATATATATATATATATATATATATATATATATATATATATATATATATATATATATATATATATATATATATATATATATATATATATATATATATATATATATATATATATATATAAATCTACGTTTTAATGCGGCCTCTAATATTTTTTGAAAAATTGAACAAAAGTGGAAATGAGCGGTAGTTAGTTACATACATACATACCTAGATATTTGAAATGGGTAAAACATGTTTAGATACTTTAGAGCCAACTTGCAGCGACCGTGGCCTAGACTGGACTGACTTCCTTAACGGAACCAGCATTTCCTTTTCTGTAAGTTAGTTTGCCCACAAATTGCCCGTGTCGCAGCGACGACACAGTGCGAATAAAACGAATCCGACGAGTCGCCAATCCTCTTATCCGAGAAATAACCGCCTTCCGTCTAGGAAAAGCTTAGTCACATCCGTTTCGCTTGTGACTCTTCGATGTAATATTAAAGCGCCGGGTAATTACCTTGTTCCTCGTTAAGGCGACGATGTAGGTAAATTTCGAAAATTACATTTTTTGGCAATTTTTGAACAGTCATACTGAAATAACTGATGATGTTAGCCAACAAAAAAAAATTATCGTAACTCACAGTACCTTTCTTAAGTAGATAGCTATTTCAGATTTTTTTTTAAGTATTGGAAAATTGAGGAAAATAATTAAATCTGGGAGCTATACAGGAAATTTTCATTTTAGAGCATTTTTTGAAACGTGCCTCACACTAAACTGCACGATCAAGAAACTCAAAAAAAATACTACGGCATTTTAACAATAGTTGTAAAGAGGAATGCTTTCGCATAAATTTAAAAAAATAAGTTTTTCTTGTTAAAAAAAATTATATAAAAAGTGTAACTTTCATCCATATTCACTGTTAAATATTACTTATTACTGTGTGTTTTTTTCAAGTTTGTTTTTTTTTACATAAACTATGTACAATAAACTTGTAGTACTGACGATTATTTTTTTCAAATAAAATATCAGTATATTTTAAAAATAATATTTTGCAGAGCCCGTTTATATTATTTTTGTCATACAATGAGATGAGCGCGCTCTTCTCGCGACGACGCGCTGGCATTCAAAATGCCGCAAGCGACATTGGGTCAATATGGTTCTTATGTGGGGATCAATTACTGATTCAAATGGCATAACAGCCAACCTTTTATAATGAAATGTTATTGGCTCTTAGAAACGTGGTTCATTTCGGCTTCGAAGGCCGACATATGCGGTTGCGTTCGCGACGCTCTGTTTCATGACTTATTATTACCAAATTGACATTTCGATGGATTGGAGATGTGAAGTAAAAAAATATCGGTTTTAGATGGCTATTTCACCGTGTAAATGAAAGAGGTTTAAAAACATGATAAATCATATGTTGAAAAATAGAAACAATAATAAGTAAAATAATATTTAATATTTATTTATTTTTTTTTAAAATTTACAATATTACTTTTTTTTTATAAAAAGTGTTCATTTATTTGATAACAATGTTTCTTTATGTATAAAAACAAAAAAAAAATATACATATCGGTAGGTTTTGAACCTACGACCGGTGTGATCTTATGCGAGTTTAAAACAAGTGCGCCACTTCAGCTTGCTTCCCGCGAGTCAAAATGTGTCATATATAAGGGGACAGTAAATAATGCCAATACATTTGCGTTAGAGCCATATGACAGAGCTATACACCATGTATAAATATAATATACTATTAGGCTACAATTCTGACCGTTCTAATATAGAAAACCGTCAGATAGGCAGAATTGTAATTTAAAAAACAAAACGTAGGTATCTACTTTTTAAAAGCTTTTATTCAACTTGTACCTAATGTCTGTGAAAAAAAAAACTAAAAATGCGAAGAAATATTACATCAGCAGTAGCTTATAATAAATGTCAAAACTTTTCAATTGATGAGAAAATTAATTGCCTGTATAATGACATTTTGAACGCCCCGATAGATGCATTTGGAAACCATGATAAATGTAGAAGTTTTTAAAATTGTTTGTCGGAAAATGAAACACTGGATGCAATGAGTTGTTTGATGGGTGACATTATTTGGGAAAGAATACGTTACATAACTTAAAACGTAGGTAGCAATACATGCAAGAAGCCTAATTCATGATGTAGATAGTAATGTTCTCGAAAGGTTTAACGGCATCATTGCAAAATTTATTGGTGGTAAGAGGACAAATTACATCCAAAAGCAGTCTTACCAAGCGCGATGTAATGCGGCAGTTATATCATTTAATACAAAACAGCCACTCTCAAGATTACATAAAAAATATATAGGCAAAAGTCCCTCTGGCAGGATATCAAAAGTGGAATAAAGAAGACAGAGGCATTTAAGTAAATCCATTCTTTATAAAAGAAATAAAAGCAGAAAGTTTTTTTGAAAAAAAAAACAATAATTCGCATTATGGAGACCATTGCAACCAACCCGATGTTCCGTCAGAAATATTCGAAAAAAGCAAAGCTCTGTTATTTCAAGAATTGGAAAATAGAAAAATGATCGATTGCGAATTGAAAAACTTACGGTTATTCAAGGTGAAAGCAGCGAGTGGTTGGAATTACGAAGAAAAATGGTAACTGCGTCTAACTTTGGCAAAATTGTCAATAGTTAAACAACACACAAAATGCGCCAATTTAGTTAAATCCATGACTGAAAATGGGATTTGAGCAACGTAGCATCAATTTGCCATGGAAAAGAAAATGAAACAACTGCACTAGAATGAAAAATATGTCTAGAAAAAGTGGAAATTCAGCAATGTGGATTATTCATTGACCCTAAATTTCCATTTTTGGGAGCTTCTCCAGATGGAATATCTGATGATTATATTTTTGAAGTCAAATTTCCCATTACAGCGCATAGAATCTGGTTAACGGAAGCGACAAGAAAAAGAAAAGTGACATTTTGGAAACAGAAAGATGGAAAACTTGAAATCAGCATCAAACATCACTGGTACGTTCAAGTTCAAGGACAGGTCCATATATAATTTCTTTTTATTTATTTATTTTTTATTTTATTTCTGGAAAAATACAGCGCATACAATATACATACGTGTGCATAAATGTAGAAAAAAAAGAAAAACATTACGCCTATAATCGTTTATTACACATTTGGATTTCAGCATATTACACTTAAAAATTAATTATAAAATAAACAAAGTTCATATTAAATATAAAAAATATATAGAAAACCGATGGGAGAGGTAGGGAATTGGAAGTGATTAGGAAGAAGGAGTTAGACGATGGTATGTGTATATGTATATAGATATAAATAAAGATATAGATAGGTCGTATAGTGGATATATAAATACAGATATTTATTGATGTTTATAGGTATTTATAGATATATAATAAATATTTATAGATATTTATAAATATTTGTGGTAGCTACTGATATGTTGTATATATATCCTTCTAGCCGTGTTCGGCCACAGCGACTGCATTGTAGATTCTAGTGACTTCTTTAGTCTTCTCAGAGTCCACTGTTCGGAAGCAGTCAAGTGCGCAGGCTATATTATAGTGCACAGGTGGGCGCGCGACCACGGGTGCACTCTCTCTTCCTCCCTCTTCTGAACCCGATGGAACGGAGACAGTTACGACCAGAGAAAAGTTTGGATGCAGATAAAATAAAATAAATCAATTAATCGCTAACGCAGCAATGACTGTCATTGTTAAATTTTTACTCAATATTGCAGAGCTATTTTTTCGGATTTAGTTCGTTTTTCACACTGTCATTTATGAAATTGGTAGTTATGGCTTGTGGTGATGTTTGAGTTTTTTCTGGAGCTATTGTAGAGATGACCGGTGACTTATTGGTAGTTGTTGTAGTAGGCGGTGATATAGAAGATGCATTATTGGATTTATCCTGGTTTCCTGATGATCTCGTGTTGTTGCTCATGGGGCTGTGTTGAATACAGCATACAGTCTCTTGTTCCGACATTATACAAAATTGTGATAGTTTCCCTTTTGGCAAATCCCCCTCAGTTTTTGGACAATTTTTCGCCGGTAGACATACTCCTAAAACGCTATTTATTTCACATGACTCTTCACGGCAGTGTATATGCCAGGTCCCTTGGCACTTCCGCAAGGGCTCTTTCCAATACTGGTAACGGTGATTATGTTGAAAAGGCATTGGTTGTCAGCTATCGCCACTTGCAGAGGTCCACCACTATCGCCTCCACAAGAGTCTCGTAATCCTTCTAAGCTGCCAGCGCACAATTGATCGTCCTTATACCTTGCGGTAACCTCCTTCTGAGAGTCTTTGCATATAGTCTTCGAAAGGTGGCTGGTCAATCAAATCCACCACCACCTTCAGTAAGTCCTCCGATGTATCTTCAGCAAAGTCGATCTGCCTTCAGCCAGTAACTACAGCTCCCTTGTTTTCGATGGTCGACTTTTCCATAGACACGCTGGTCGAATATTTAAAGTGAACAGCTCAGACCGATCAGATCCTTCGGGACGCGTCCCGTGTTAACCGCGAGTTAATCCAGACTATAGAATTGCACTATAATCACTAAAATTTATTATTTAATTATTATTTAGAGGGGAGAAAATTTTAAAATATGTTGACACTTAGAATTTAAATTTCGAATTTTATTTTGTTGTATAGAAAGTATATAACTAATTACTATAGGTATTAACAAGCTCGTTAGGTGCAATTGATTTGAATAATTCTTTAACGAACGTCGGTTGGTTGAGGTTGAAAATGTCGATGGTGGAGAAACAAGAGTCGTACGTGCATATCAGCCCATAAGCGATGGAATGTTTCCCGTAGTTGGTATTGGCACGAGATACCTCAAACGTGCGTGAATTGCGAATTAATCGCTGAGGAACGAAAAAACGTAAGTTTTCAACAAGGTATGAACTATCTGTGGTATTGTGGATAACTTTAAAGAAAGTGTGCTGGAAAGAAACTGTAACTGGAACGATACATATAACTGGAAAGGAAGTGTGCCTATTTACATTTTGGTCTGGTAAAAACGATCTCCTCAAAACCGAATATATACAGACGAATGATTTGATTTGGACAAATGTCATGGAAAAAACTTGTTTGTTTTTATATGGACTGTGTATTACCTGAAATTATCGATCCAGGAGTATGAAGGAATATGGATTTAAGGGAGCCTGAATACACTTTGAAAGAAGCAAATAAAAGAAACGACACGATAAAACGAAAGAAATCGGTTCCTCTCCCTTGTCCAACGCTTAAGCGGTAGTTAGTTTTCAGTGATTCCATCACAAAGTGAGCAAAGAACTCACAGAGAATGTACTTGCCAATAACACTCCAAAGCAAAGCACAAGCAATATAGAGCTACCGAAAAGTACACGATATTCCAAATCTGTGCTGAGTACAGATCTAATTAATAATGATGAACAGGCTTTTGAAAATGTATTATCATTTGATGAATTTTAATTACAAAAGTCGGCGCACCACTACAAAACGACACTGTCAAGGCTACAAAAAGGAAGTCTCAAATGTACTGCGCAATTTTAAAGTATTTATTCGTCTCTTTACATCTAATATGTATGTATCTACTCAGAAATAACAGACTACTTTGCCAACCAGAAATGTCTTCATGATTTTTTGTCTTAATGATTTTATATTTTAATTAATAATTATTTATTTTTAATGATGTGTATTTCTTTAAAGTTTACAATGATGTGCTTACAGTATCTAAAAATAAATTATATTACTTTTTAATTAAATATTTTTTTAATGATAATGTACAAGGCGATGGGTGTCGTTATGTCCTCCTCAAAGAACTATTATACCGCGAATAAATAGTTCGATACACAATGTTGTTTTTTAATTCGATTCTAAATGTTTTTTCTGCCAAAAAATACTATCAAAAACTGTCACTACAACTATCAAAAAAATACTAAAGCTGTATCTCACGGAACATGAATTGCGATTTATGTCATTTAAAAGCCCTTGGAAAACTGTATCCAAAACAGTTAACGGCATTTCTCCAATTGTCATCTATCACCATTTAAAATAATTTTAAAATGTCGAAAATTAATTACTGACAGGTGACTCTTCTTAATACAGTTTTTCAGGGGATTTCAAATGACATATCGCAAATGAAATTCTGTAAGATATGGCTTCTGTCAATTTTTGACAGTGATAGTTTGGTTTAACAGTTGACAGCCAAAATCTAATGGGCGCATTCCAGGGTGATACTATCCCTATGTTCCAAATTTCAACTCAATCGGTTCAACGGCTCGGCAGTTATCGTGAGAGATTACATACAGGCAAACAGACATACATTTCTCTGAAAATGGTCTTAATCATCTTGGTGGACCTCAAAATGGACATCTCTATCGTTATCTAAACATTTTTTTCCGCACGATCACAACACCTTCCCTACCAGTGGCAGCCGGGAAAGTAATATAATGTTCAAGTTTAGATGATGATAAAGCGTAGCCTTCTTCACCAGCGTAGGTACATGACACTTGCATAATCCCAAAATATAAATCCCATTGCAATAGTGTATACCTAGTGTGTTTAGTCCAGACATCGATAGCGAGTGAATATCGCTGCGAGATGAGTCAACATAATAAACACCTGCCCCGTCGCGAGGGGAGGGGGTAAGTAGGCGGGGCTTAAAAACTCAGATACGGTTTATTTTTTAAGTAGTACGTCGCCTTAAGGTGTTATAATGCGGAGAAAGGCATCTTGTGTATATAGCTTAAAACAAATATTAAAAGTGATAGAGTATAGACCGCAGGAGAGAATAGACTGCAGGAGTACGAAGGTGGACTGTGAGTGAATGGAATAGAAAGAGATAGCATATGAGCCCCCTCTATCCTTATCTAATCGCGCATACGCGTTTATCATTCTTTAATTCAGTATTTTATTCGGTATTCTTTAAATCCGGAAAATTTTACGTACAATTTTAAATAGAAACGCAGCTAAAACCAAAACTTAAAAATAAAACAAACGATCAAACTCACATAGCAGACATGTTATGGCGTCGAAGCGTTGCACTCAGTATATATTTACGTGTGTCTCGGGTAGAGGGGGGCTACTACACAAGGGCAGAGAGGGGCCTATATGCAGGTTTCTCTTTCTATTCCTCTATTGATTTCTCAGGCTGGTCGTATTTAATAATAGTTTCAATGAATTAAGTCTCCAATACGCACTGTGCCTACAGAAGGGGATGGGAGAAGGATAATGCAGAAATGGGTGGTGTTTTGTGGTTTTTTAAAATTTATTTTGTGCAGTACAGACACAAGACAATTCTTTTTAATAAACTTATAATAGAAAAAAAAATGTCAAAGAAAAGAAACAAATTGTTTTTAAACATATATGTTAAGTATATTTTAACATTCAACTAACTACCAAAAATTATTTGACAATGAATTATACTTTTTAGACAAGGTATTTTTATATTAAATCCTATATTACTTAACATATATTAAATATTAATGACTGTTTCTTTCTTTTCTCACATATAACTTTATTTATATTATTTAATCGAATTTTATATTATATTTATTGCCGAATAAATAATGGAATTGCATTTTATTTATTATATTATCTTTTCTAATTTTTTTTTAAATTATATTCTGAGGACCACATTTTAGGGCAATTTTGGTGTCATTAGCTTTTTACTAAAACTTGTACATTTGTAAGCAACCAAGCAATCAAGCAAACTTAATTGTAATATTGGAGTCCTGTCCACCCTAGAACGGGCTAGTCCCAGTTGGGTGACAGAAACAAATAAGCAAAAGGTTAAGGCTTTGCTATTCGGTTCCTGTTATTTTTGTAAGCTAATCAATGTTTTATAGTAATTAATTCTTAAATAAATAAATAAATAATAATATAAAATACATTTAATAAAATAAATTAATAAATTGTCAATAAGATAAACTTGTTAAAAAATAAAACAATGTTACATGTAAATTAAAATGTCAAAAATAAACTAATCGTCTAAAACATAATTACCGCGTTCAAAAATTGTTATATTAAATAAGAACGAATATCCTAAGGATAACCTGCTTCTTTGCATGGTCGTCAAATTCAACCCAAGAAAAAATACAGCTGTTTGCCGATCTGCTCGAAACGATCAAATTCATGGCAACTTTTCGTTTCACATGCGCCAAACCAAAAAGCTTGTATATACTTTATATATATAGTAATGATATTGTCCTTTTCGTCTGCGCATTGGTACTTCGGTGCGCCATTAAGCCGGTATTTCGCCTGCGGCGCTTTTAAAAAGCGCAGGTGTGTTACGATCGACAAATTACGGTTTTTCGTATGTCGGTAATAACTTATCTTCGTACTTTCTTCCAATGTCGCTGATTTGTTGCTTTGTGTAACGCTTTTTATATCACCTTAATTTTGATCAGACTTTGGGTGCAGCTGAGTTTTTAGTTCAATGCTTGTCTAATCTTGTTTTACTTTTATTTATTTTATTTTCGAGCACTTCCAAGTCACTTGTATATACATATGCCATGTTTCAGCAAATGGTGCCATAAATTTGGGAATTAATTCGGGAGAATAATAGCAACAAAAAATATATATTATTTTACCAAATGTATATATTTTTTTAATCAGAGAAATCATTTATTCGTTTGACGTATCGACGCTCTAAATGATCTATGGCTTTGTCGACTGCGACCAAGTAATGTAGCAAGATCTCGCGCTTCTGCTTTATTCTCCTACACTGCACTTCTGCGGCAGCTAACGGTTTCATGCAGCTTAGGTCTCATTTTCGGTCAGCACAACTCACGGTTCAACTTCCATCCGGTAGCCTCCCCGAAGAGGGACCTCCGAGGGAAGACCTCGGGCGCTTAGTGCAATGTTACTTAACCGATTGAGGATTTCGGTGAATAAACGTACGTTTCCTAAACAGCGGGAGTAGTTGTTGACCTGATGTCAGTTACCTTTAAAACGACCCGTCGACCACCCGTGTGAGCTTGACAGCCAATAGGCGCCACGGTCCGCGATAAATTCGAACTGAATTACCGCTGTCAGGTAGAGGCCGCGCAAGTGATTTACAACCCGTGATTCGACTGGAGGACAGTGTCAACACAACGGGCGAACCCGTTGACTCAGAGTGTTTGAAGAGATCGTGTCATTCTATCTTCCATGGAGTTAACGTAAAGACTTAGCGGACAGTAATTGATAACTTATGATGTTCTTAGTTATTGCAGCCGAATTATTGTATGCCCTTGGATGTAATAAGTATAGGAGGATGGTTTCTGTAACAGAAATGGATGTTAGTAACTTATTTTAGAATAAATTATATGACTGAGAATATTTCGACACTAGTCGTATTCATCTCTATGACATTTAAACGAATTCTTTAAAAAAAGATTTTACAAAAAACCAATCAAATATTAACAATATTTTACAATTTTATCTTATGTTTTGAACTCTTGTAAATATCATATAGCCTTAAGTATAAACTTCTCGACCAGAAATTACGATTTATATCTTTTTTCATGGGAACGAGCAAATGAAGTATTTTATTTTTATTTTCATTTAATAGCTGGCTGATAGCGAGCCCAGCAATCGTATATCGTCCTTTTAAAGAGTGGATATATTCGAATTTCAAATCGAATTTTCGAAATGTCATTCCGCATTTAAGAGACGATTGATTGTGATTTTTTCATTGTTTTTGCTTAAATTTGTCTTTAATAAAGACATTTTATTTTGGTTTGCAAAAGGATACGCTTTGTTTTTGAGATGTGGATGAAGGGCGATCGTTCGCTAGCGATAAATGGATCCCATTAAACCTACAGTGTACCGTCGAAAGTGGTACTCATCCAAAAATACATCTCGTTTAAACAATAAGCATTTCCCAGTCCAGTCCGGGAAAACCTTCCAGCTGTGTAAGTGGCTTTTATTATTTTTATTTTTTCATCAAAGTGTCATCCTTTAAACGAATTCTTTAAAAAAAGATTTTACAAAAAACCAATCAAATATTATATATATATATATATATATATATATATATATATATATATATATATATATATATATATATATATATATATATATATATATATATATATATATATATATATATATATATATATATATATATATATATATATATATACGAGTGGCATTACCCGGCGTTGCCCGTGTTATATCTGTTCTCAAATACCAATGTATACCAATTTTCATGGCGATCGGTTGAGCAGTATAGAAGTTGGTGTGCTGCAGCGCCGTCTAGTTGAAAGTTGCAACAAAGCGGATATATATAAAAACCTTAACCATGAAAAAATACATATATATGCCAACTTTCATGGTGATCGGTCAAACGGTTTCGGAGTCTATTAAACTCGGACAGACGGGCATACAGATATACCAACATCCATTTTTATATTATATTATTTTGGCCTGTTTTTTAAATTTAAACTTTGAATGCCTATATCTCGCTTATTTATAGCGACCGACACAATATATTTTAATTAAAGAGTTTTGAACAATGAAGCACAAATAATTAAAAAGCAGGAATAATTTCACTGTATTACCTTCACAATATTTTGAATTTAGAATAACGCTTGGCCGACTATGACGTTTGTAGGTTTAACATAGCAGCGCCATCTATGGATTACTCAATAGATAACGCCATCTGTTAAAATCGTTTGGAACTAACAGATAATTGCGAATGTCAAATAATAGACATTGCAATAAAATAATATCGCGACTATAAATTAAGACGTAAGCTATCCTATCTTTCAAGTTGGATCAAACTGCACATTGTGTGCGAATTTGATTCAAATCGGTTAAGTAGTTTAGGAGTCCATCGCGGACAAACAACGTGACACGTAATTTATATATATTAAGATATATATATATATATATATATATATATATATATATATATATATATATATATATATATATATATATATATATATATATATTCGTACTTTCTTCCAATGTCGCTGATTTGTTGCTTTGTGTAACGCTTTTTATATCACCTTAATTTTGATCAGACTTTGGGTGCAGCTGAGTTTTTAGTTCAATGCTTATCTAATCTTGTTTTACTTTTATTTATTTTATTTTCGAGCACTTCCAAGTCACTTGTATATACATATGCCATGTTTCAGCAAATGGTGCCATAAATTTGAGAATTAATTCGGGAGATTAATAGCAACAAAAAATATATATTATTTTACCAAATGTATATATTTTTTTAATCAGATAAATCATTTATTCGTTTGACGTATCGACGCTCTAAATGATCTATGGCTTTGTCGACTGCGACCAAGTAATGTAGCAAGATCTCGCGCTTCTGCTTTATTCTCCTACACTGCACTTCTGCGGCAGCTAACGGTTTCATGCAGCTTAGGTCTCATTTTCGGTCAGCACAACTCACGGTTCAACTTCCATCCGGTAGCCTCCCCGAAGAGGGACCTCCGAGGGAAGACCTCGGGCGCTTAGTGCAATGTTACTTAACCGATTGAGGATTTCGGTGAATAAACGTACGTTTCCTAAACAGCGGGAGTAGTTGTTGACCTGATGTCAGTTACCTTTAAAACGACCCGTCGACCACCCGTGTGAGCTTGACAGCCAATAGGCGCCACGGTCCGCGATAAATTCGAACTGAATTACCACTGTCAGGTAGAGGCCGCGCAAGTGATTTACAACCCGTGATTCGACTGGAGGACAGTGTCAACACAACGGGCGAACCCGTTGACTCAGAGTGTTTGAAGAGATCGTGTCATTCTATCTTCCATGGAGTTAACGTAAAGACTTAGCGGACAGCACATTCACAGTCAAACTACGCGAACAGCCCGTAAGAGTTCAACTCCTTATCGGGAGACACTGGGAAGTGCAACCAGCGGCCCAACCTCGCGCCCTTACTACTAGATTTGATTGGATTTCTCCGTCCTCCAGTCTCTTCACAAATTGAAAGACGATTGTGCGGCCTCTACTTAACGTTAGCGGTAATTCAAAGTCGAATTAACTGCGTTTCGAGGCGTCCTTTGCCTGTCAATCTCACACAGGATAGGGTGGCCAACGGATGTTTCTAAGGATAGATAACATCAGGTCAACAGCTACCACCGTTTCTTAGGAAACAAAAGGTCTCCAGACTTCCCCGGTTATTCACCGGAAGACACAGCCTGATACACAAAACGCCCAGTTCTGTTCTAACTCCTAACTGTCTTCGACTGCGGGTTGAAACCGCCTGCAGAGTTTACAGCGGCTTTTGCAGGTCAAGTTCCTCTTCGAGACGGCTACCGGATGGGAGCTCAACCATCAGGCCCGAGCAGGTTATCAGACCCAAGCTGCACGAAACTGTTAAGAACCGTATTGTACATACAAGTAGCAAGTCTAATTTTAGACGCACCAACAAATGAAATGATCGAGTTCAAGGTAGTCTGTGGCAATTGGCAGATGCGTGACAACCGCCGAAGGATGATTAATGCAATATGGTTGTCCAATACTCAACTCTATAATTTTTGGTCCACAATGGCACGAGTCACGTTTTTTTACTTTCAATAACGCAGCCGTAAGCCGTTAATAACGGATGTGACCAATTTTTGAACGTTTCAAAATATAAGGACGTGTGCAAGCGATACCATATGGTGCCTCGATGGCTGACTCCGCAAGCCAACCACATTCGTATTTTTAACACGCTTTTATTAGTTCGACCTGTATGTAACTATGTAATAAAATCTAAGGTAACTAATTTAACCATCTTCCAAGGATCATAGCGTCATGAACATTGGCAGCTGTATGTAGTTCTGATGACAATACAATAATATGACACTGTCGAACTGATCTGATGATGGAGTCGGAAGATATGAACTGGAACTTCATGATGGAACATCGTATCATAGCTGTGTTTGGACTTGTTAGAAAAGTCTTGGAATGAACTTTGACCACGATTAAGTTTCAAGGTCTGATGATGAAGCCGGAAGATAGGCACTGGCATTCCATGATGGAATATCGTATCACAGGCGTGTGTGTATGTGAATATCGTATCATAGCCCAAAAGCGTGTTTTTAGTGTTTTTTTTAAACTATTAATTTATTATATCGTCTCTAACGATCTAGTAATAGTTGGGGAGCCAGCGACAAGAAAGTGTAAGAGTTTTGTAAAACCCGATACTTTCAGATGAGCCGTTGGCTACCCGATACCGCGGAGTGAACAGAAGGGCAAAGGACGCTACGGTCCGCCATAAATTCAAACTGAATACCTTTAACATCAGGTAGAGGCCACGCAAGCGACTTCGGACCTATGACCCAGACGGGACGACGGAGAAATCCGGCCAGATCTGGTAGTAAGGGCTCGAGGCCCGCCCGCTGAGTTCACTTCCATGTGCCTCGCGGTAACGCGTTGCTCTCTTACGGGCGTGTTGGCGTAGCTAGACGGTAGACTGTTACGGCCCCACGTCTCGACGTTCACCAGACGGTTAATAAAATGATAACATATCGTTATCCCTGCCTGGGGTGACAAGTTTGGCTGTAGTAGCTGACAACTCCAAACTGTAAGCACAAAAGATCTGCGGAGGTCGCAGGCCACCTGACTCCAACGTATCTAATTTTATTTAATATAGCGGTTTTGTAAATGAAGTATGTGTATATTGTAATTTTCTACGTGGCAAACAACAAATAAGGATTGTATACTAATGTAATGACAACCGTTGTAAACGTAGAAACTTGCAGTAGATCTAATCGATTGGAAAAATATGTGCACACTTTCGTTTCTATTATAACAACAACTCGGCGACGTGACGACTGCCTGTTTTGCAATTCATGCTTTCAAATGACAATCGTTGCCGTTGGACGATATCTATAAAATTGACCGGATTCACGAATGCTGGTATCTATTTTTACTTCTTCTTTACTCATTTGGCTCTCGCTGTTAGATGGAGGACTCTCAGAGTTGACTCCACTCTCTCCTGTTCCAGATCTCCTTGATTATTGATGATAAACATAAGTCTACTTTTTTAGGCTTTTCGGTGATCGAAGTCTTCACTTCGTTGGGGGTGCGAACTGACATTGTTATATCCAATATAGTTTTCTCTATTACCTTCTGCATGCCTGCCGTGTTGTGAAATACAGTGTCAGCTACCTGGGCCATATCTCACTTGTTTAAAACATTGTGTAGTATCCGATTTAAAATACTTGTTTCTTTTCCAATAAGAATTTATATTAAAATTATAGTGGTCCACTGGTAATCGTTGAATAGTATTTTAAAATTTTTTCATTGTACTTTCCACTATTGTTGGTTACAATAAAATGTTAAAATTTAATATTACATAAATTATACTTGCTACATTCAAATATGATAATTTTATTAGGTTTAATTTATGTATTGGTATTTCCATTTTCTATTATTTGGACTCGATTCTGCTTCTTGCTGCTACTACTTCTGTATGACAACACACTAGCTTCACAGTAAACAGGCGCAACGTTGCAGGAGTTACTACTGGACATTCATCGTCACCTATTGTTCTCGTCAAGGTCTGGCTCCAACAGAATTCCACTTTTTTCGGAATATCTGTAATTGACCGAGCGAAATGAGGTCATCGTTCAAGACAACCGTTCGGTATGTGTGTTTGTAGATTCGACTTTATTATGAATGCTTCTTGAATTCATTACATACTTCGCGTACCACGATGGGTGGTTTTTGGAAAAGTAAAAGGATGAGGATTACACATTATACTATTATTAATTTACATATCCAGAGACGACAAAAAGGTTTGAGTGGGCGTGGAGGTGAGAACACGTCCAGGACATGGCAGAAAATGCTAGTTGGCGGAGGAGATCTCAGTCCATCGAACGAGCAGAAAACCCGCCCGTTATCCTGCAATTCCTAAGTTTAAATTACCAAGTTCTGAGTGGAGGTTTCCTACCATCCTGCGGCTGTATGGGATCCTCTGCGGGCGACCTTACGGTCCACTATATTAAGTTGATTCAATATTCAATATGAGCAAGGACCTTTGCTTGACGGCCAAGAACTTTAAGAGTATGTCCTGGAAATCAGATCAGCTGATCTGAGAACATCCCTATTTGCAGCGTTCGCAGACTCATCGTGTGGTCTTTGTCGTTATAAATATAAAGCTTTAAGAATTTTGTTAATATGTATTTTTTTGTATTTTTATGCTGCAAATAAAAAAAACTAAAATAGATAAAGAAATTGAAACATTAATTTTACAATCCAATGCTCAGTGTTAAAGTATTTGATGACACATATTTTGTTAATCGTGAACTCGTATGTTGGCCGTCCGCCATTCGGAGGATGTCTCCGCAGAACTGGTTGTATATGCTCTCACGGTTCCAGTTAGTTATTCGGTGATCTCGTCTATCGCAATCAGGTTTCAGTGTACACATTAAAAATAGTCAAGTTCCGACGCGAACCATGCAACTGTAAACGCTTCAATTATTTCTTTTACGTTATTTCTTTTACGATCTGTGTGATTTCTTGGCCGAATACTTCGTTGGGTACAATGATGGGAGTTGATTCGAGTTACAGCACAAAAAGTACATTCTACCTTACATCCCTACGAATATAATAATAGAGATACATAGAAAACACTTAAAAAAAATAATAATATCAAAACGCTTTACTTGTTGAAACAAATCGGGCGGTTTATGAATATCATACAGCTTACCTTAACCTAATCAGAAAAGACGCTGGGAAAACACTTTATTGATCATGACTTAAAAAACTTTTTAGTCAACCCATAACTTATACCTATTTAATTTGTTATAGTCAACCCATACATTAGTAGTCGGATTTCGGGCAGCACATAAATAACATTTAATATATGAATTGTCCAAACTACATAAAGTTTACAATATCCAAAATAGATAAGCCTTTGATACACGAAGTCAAACTTTACTAAAAGTAATAAACCTGGGAGGGAGTAAATATTGCGCAAGGTGGTGGGGGGGGGGGGCGGCTCGACGGGCGCGAATTTTGAAAGTCCGTAGTGCATACGACACTCACTGTATCCTGTCTCACGTCCTTGCGTTCGGCTTTTGGCGGTGGGAACATTTTAAGAAAAGGGTTCCACGTTTGTAACCGTCGTCTCTATTGAAGTTAGGGGTTTTTTCTTATTTTAATGGCTTCCCGGATAATGCGAGGAAATTAGAAGCGGTATGCGGCCTACCCGCCTAACAACGGATTGACAGCCCTTTCAGTCTACCCTGGACAGAGGCTGCTGCAACGTCGCCGAAACGTCGGGTGCTACAAAATTCACGCGGTAAATTCGTTTTTTATCTTATTTATAATGTCAAATAACCGCGATAGTCTCCGATTTCATATAAACTACTGAATGCCAACTACACTCGAGTTCCTAAAGAAAACGGAATGATTTGCTCTATCGAAAGCCTTCGAAAAATCCGAAATGAACAAAAATAAACACTAGAGGCACACCGGATACTGCGAAACGACAACGCGGATACGTAAGTAAAGTGTGTTGAGTTGTGGGTGTAACAAGCGCAATTCGGCACCCGGTGAAATGTGTCAAGCTAATTTCAAAACCTGTCGGATCTGTAGAGTCATTGAACTTCGCCTATCAGCCGAATTGGCGCGACACCGAGAGTACTGACCGCACGGTGAATTTTGACACAACGCCAACGTGCCAATGTGAACACGCTTAAGGCTAATATAGTCGATGTGATATGCAAACGCGCACCTGTAGATGCTGAACGTTCCAGATAGTTAGAGGCATATCCGATGATGCTTTTCTCTGAATAGAAGTAGCAGCGCATTCAATAAAACAAACATTTAAATTGAATAAACTACCACAATAAGGTGGGCCGTTGCCATTGCCGTTGCCGTTGCCGTTAGGGGTATAAAAGTTATCCTGCGACCTGCGCATCCGTTTCCACTTGGCTTTCTTACACTCTCACTTCCAGGAGAGAAAGGTAGTGAAGGAAAAACTTCATCATTATTATTAAAATTGACGCTATAAGCATATGCCATAAGAAGTATACACGAAGAAAAGTATTTTTACCAACCGCAATGGTGAAACGTAAATTGCTCAACTGTTTTGCACTCCTAAATATGTGCATTACGCCATGTTTTATATAAAAGAGCCATGTATCGTTAGATTTTCGATTAGACGTAACGCCATTACACCTAATGTTATAATAGTAACACCATTGCACTGGATCCCAATGAATTTGAATATGACAACGCCAGTATCTATGATGCCAATGTTTGAGTCGGCGAGTCGTTATCAGTAGTCCAAAAATGTTCTTTGTTTTATCCTACATGCAACCATTGATTATATAGCGTATTAGATTGCTAATTGACATACTATAATTTAGCAACTAGGATTGTACTATGAAAAGTAACTTGTAGATGGCACTCATAGTTTTAAAAATTGATTAATCTTGTTAGTATCTTCAATATGGCGACCCTCGTGGTAAGGCGGCGCACTGTAGGTGGTACTTTAAATACGCCTATACGGTATAAAATAATAATATAATAACAAACGAATTTTTAAATCATAGCTCTTATTATTTTTATATTATTTAAATAAAGATGTCAATTTTCAATTTGGTTTACAGGTTTCAATACGTAATAATTAGCACTTAAAAGTTAAGATAGACTAATAGACAGCATTCTCTCTTTACTTAGTATTTCTACGAAGTAATACGCCTATATAAAAATACGATAGGTGGCACTAATAATCGAACATTATTATTGTTGTCAATTATTAAATTATTGGGTTTATAAAATCAATCAAACCTTTATTAAAAACATGGCTATTTTAATTGCTATTAGCTTAGCCGTCAATGCTATCACCGCCATATGCATTTCATAGTTTCAGAAGGGTTAACAAATCGTACTAAGGAAATGAGCAATCTAACACTATATATAATCAATGATGCATTTATTTTACCTATAATATAAGATATAATTCAGGAAAAACCTTAATAAAAATGTCTCTAATCTTCATCTAGCGACTGTATGCGCCTTAACGACTAGTATGTCGCATGTCGTGGGTACCCGCGGACACACTTCCACCATGAGAAAACATTTGTTGACCGATAATAAAACAGTCGTAAAGCGAGCCGACTGACCCAACGGCAAATATTTTATCAAGTGAGAGATGCCTTGTACGTAAGTAGGGCTCGAAAGTTCCTCATTGTAAATAGGTACCGCACCAGCGAACGAGAAGTTTCATTAACTTGTATTTACAAAACCAATTCAATTCAAGCAGACAGTGGGGTTAGTCGATACTAAAAGTTGACCAAAATTTAAAAACATGAAAGGATTCGGTACGTTGAACAGGTACATGTGGAGTACAAGACTTATCAAAAGGTTACAAGAATATATAAGATCGATATATAAGATCCCCATCGTCATCATTAGGGCGGTGAGTCTTGGTACAACTAACGGTGAGTCTTGGCTTCGTTAGGAATCTTCTTCCATTCCACCCTATCCTGGTCTTTTATTTCCAGTTGTTTCATCCATCAGAAACCATCGCAGCTTTGGTCGGACGCCTTTCAGGTTTTCCACATTCCTCCTCCAGTCTGCCTGGTCTCTTGCAGAGCATCGTTTAACTTTATTTTGAAATTCATTGAAAATCTGGTCGTCTTTATAGGTACATGGTATCTGCGCACAGGTTGGTTTCATTTTGGGATGCAAGTGTTTGTGAAATGGTGTTTTCTTGTTTGTTTTTATATCTCTCACATATTGTGTATTTCGTCATTGTGTATTTTGCCATATCCCCATTGTGTGTTTGGCGTGATTTAATATATCTCACATATGTGGTATAAAAGTCCTAAGTTAAAAAGGGTTTTTATTTTAAGTTAAAAATTTTCATCCAAAATGGAGTTTTATTTATTGGTACTACTCGTATCTAAGGTCTTAAGTGAAATAAATATGGAAGTAAATAAACTTGTTCTGTCACAAAGGGGCTGTCACATCTTTCAAGATTTTATTTAATGCACGGTATAAAGATCTCCAGTTATGGTAAGACAGAAATTTGCTAAATTACCTACATGGCATTTTTGACTGTAGTCCATTTGACCGTATTTTTAGTTGGTTTCAAAGACATTTCGTTACGAAACGCCATCATTTAACTAGTTTGTAGTAACTAATTAAATCGCGTACTGGTTGTCGCGTGATGGGCGCACTACAATGATTTTCTCGGTTTTTGTACGAGGTATGAAATTTACCTTTTACCTATGGCTAATACATACGAAGGATAAAATAAAAACCATCAAAATAATTTCTCTTTTTCGGCTTATATTAATAAAACAAATGATCTGCAGACACAAGTTTTTGGTTCCTGGGCACACGCATAATATGCAATGTGACAATGGCGAGAAATTGAGAAATTAAGCGAAAAATTTTACATTCTATTATATCATTTCCATGACTGGACTGTTTTTTTTTATTATTCACGACATGGACCGAAACATGTTTTTCGTCTTTTGAAATGTTCCATAAAGTGTACACTATGTACATTTGATTCAATAAGTGCCCCCGATGTACGTACATACGTAATACATGGATTTAAACACAAATAGGTTTAGGTATTAACTTATGTTTAGTTATGATATTAAGGATTTATTTCTAGGATTATTCAGGAAACTTTAAAATTTTTTGTATTCTGTTACGTATTCACAAAAGGGGCTAAATTATTATCAGTAACTCAAATTATATATTAATTGCTACAAAATATGATAACTTATCAAATCCTGATTAGGGTGATTTTTTGAAATTTTAATTGGCTCTCTTGTAAAGAAATATTTTTTTACTTAAAACCTATATAACAATAATAATAATAACAATAAACTATAACTTGCACTTAAAAATTCAAATACGAGCTTATTGTCACATTTTGCAACTAACCTATATAATAAATCGCGTTGTGAAAATAAAGATTAATAAACAAATAACTTTGTCTGCATAAAATACAAACTACTATATTTAAAAATAAGAATGCCTAAGAGAGAAAATTAGGAGACGTAGGAAAGAAATAGAAGAAACTGGTTGCTACTGGAAAAGAAGTCATTTTTGAGGCTAAAGAAGGTGTTTTTCGTATATTGCTGGGGGAGCGTTCCAGAGTCTTGCACCATGGACACAAAAAGAGTAGGAGAAGAAATTTAAGTAATTTGTCAGGGACCGCTCGAAGTACGAAACCGTGGGAACTTAATGGTTCGACCTATATTCCTAAATGAAGATTGCTTTTGCATAAATTTGTCCAGCAGCTTCAACTCACTGAACAGGTCACTTATGTAATTCCCCCCAAGGTTCTCTTGCCATAAAAGTAATGCTTTATTGGCCTTAACAATAGGGCTCAGAGCAACATGCGCACACCCTCCAGCCCAGAATATTATAATATAATATTATATTGTGTATCAGATAAATCACATTTCTTACCACTATCTTTAACAATAGTTTTTATAGATGCGATAATTTAAGTCGTATTTTGAAAACAAGAGAATTTCGTATTTTAGATCGTAGTAAACTGATATGAACATTGAACATCCCATTTTAAGCACGCTTTGCTGATATCAAAGTTTAAAATGGAAAATCTTTCTTCGTTTGTTATAAATTATGTTAATTTATAGCAATATTATCTTTAAACTATGTTAGGTACCATACTATTTTCAATATCGATGCATCGATGCATAGTGGGCTCCGAATTATTGTATTTATATCACTGAAATAATTTCAGAAAGTTTTTTGGAAATACCAAAATACTTGAAATTTACTATGTATTCCAAGCGGTTTTTTTGAATTATATAAATTAGGGGTTTTCTGAGGAATGCTTTGATTCTACAAGTTGATAACTTCCCTTAGTTCTACTGTAGCAGCACAAAAACATAGGGGCATTTTAAAACAAAAAGGGGCATTTTAGTAGATATAGATTAATTCTAAATTTCATATAATAACAAAGCGTTCCTCCCTCAGCTCTCATCTTCTATGATGAAAAATAAAATATCAAAGATTTATAATACGCAGCTGAGCAAAGAGGGCTAATTTAGCAGACGCGTCTTCTCAATAGCGGACTCCTAATACTTTGTCAAATGTTTATTTAAAATTCACTTAAACATATTGTTTTCCTGTTGTTTCAGGTATGTCGCCAGTTCTTAGTGAAGTACTTCAGTGAAGAGTTCTGACCGATGGTAACTACATATTTCTATTTATTTTTATGTGACTTGCAGAATACGAAGTGCAATTAATTACCATCAGTATCCCAATTGCTTATAGAAATAATCCATATCGGATACATAACTTCGAGTTGGAATTTTCCGGTCGTTAGTGTTTCAGCAAATAATATTATTGCAGTGTATATAAACGAGTATAGTATATATACCTTGCAACAATGTATATAATATACAGTGTATACATACGGAGTATAGTATATATTCACTGCGATATAGTATGTATACAGTGTATATATACGGTATATATATATACCGGCGCCATCTTCAAAAAGTCAGTACAACTTATATGTAAATTCATCAACTTTTATGTCCAGGTCATTTGCAGTGCAGGCGGCCCGAATATGAAACTCTGTGCTTTTTCCACTGAGACAACTTAAAACCGTAATCGGGTTAAAAAATATATTACGAGGCATTTAATTAATGTATAAATATACTCCCCTTCCTCTTCTCCCCCCCCCTCCCCCCCACCTCCACTCGTATCCTAGCTTGTCCTTATATACCATTCCTCCCTTCGATATTGGGTTGACGTAGGTTATTAATTTCTGTTTAATTTTTGTAACTATGTTTATTATGTAATTGTACTCATTTACAAAAAATACTTTTTTACACTACTTTACAAACATTACCCTCGTTATGTATTAATTTGCCTACATAAGCATTTAGTCACAATAGTTCTGGCGGTATGGTCGTAAGATATTGTCACTTGGCAATGGGCTCACCATGATGTACTCTATTGTGTGTGCAATAAAGGTTTTCAAACAAACAAACACACAACTCCCAAAGTCCGCAGGGAAGCCTTTTTATACGACTGCCCAACGAAAACGGAGTGTAATGTGTTCAGGGTTCATCTATGTATGTTTTCCGTTTCTTTATTCCACTGTAACTTCTAAACGCTTGAACCAATTTAAACGTATGTGGTATTTTTTAAAACCGTTATGTCATCCCGAATGGCGTAGGGTACCTTAACAGTCAAAGCATCAAGTGAATAGTTGTCTGAATGTCAAAATCTCCAAATGTCAATAAATTAGCATAAATATAACTTGTTTAGCGTCAAATGAAAGTCTGATTGATTACATTCCGAAAATATATTTGTATCCATAAGGATAAATCCATAAAACCACAAATATTTTATAAAAAAACTTAAGAAATAATTATAAATACATTAGTTTACTTTTTGTAAAGGAGTCGTGGGTTTTATTTTTTTAAATATATTCACTTGTTAGAATTGGATAGAGCAGCCTGAAACCTGAACCTTGAAGATATATAAGGAGAAAACCACATACATGGCTGCCCACGTTGAAAGAGTGAACCCAGCTAGTTGTCTTTGAACCTAAAATACTCCGCACGATCTTCGGTGTCATGCAGGAGGATGGCGTGCGGAGAAGACGAACAGACAAAGAACTATAAAACTTTTATAATTGATGTTGTTTGATGGGAATGTTTGATGTTTGATGTGATGTTTGATGATGTTAACCTGTATGTTTGATGGAAATGTTGTGAGATTCCTAAAAATCGGACAGTTCAGGTCGAATAAATGGAAAGAATTAAAAACGAACAGCCGTTCAAATGCATTATTTACGGAAAACATGAATAGTGCTGTGAAATCGGTCGAAACTGCGATGTCCTGATTCAATGCACTTGAAGTGAACAACCGGAGAACGAACTCCCAAAATAGGGCGGAATAGAAGAATACTTTTGACTAATCCCAACCTCCTAATGAGATACAGTGCTAATGATGATGATGACAAGTATCCCAGCAAAGACATCCATACCTAACGTGTATATTATGTCCATACAGTGTTGTTAACCGTCCAATATATTGTGATCGCATCTTGAATTGGGTTTCGCCACAGCTTCCAACCGATAACCCACTTTAGTCCGATTAGAAACCATCCATTCAACTTACTGTGTAGTAAGGTAGGTGGATACAGCATTGTCGGCGAGTGTTTTGTTTTGTAGTGGCAGCTGGCAGTGGAGGAGCCCATTGTGGTTTATGCTACGATTCCTCGAACGACGGTAATTTCTCAACTAACATGATAATTTATAATTCGTTGCTTAACAGAATGCATTACATCATCTGTATTCTTTACCGTGGTTGATCATTGCCATTTTCTCTCGCTACAGGGGGCAGTCGCCTTTGCGCCCTTTAGCGGTCTTCTCCCCCACCTCTTCCACAGTGTTGCCAAATGGCTGGTACATTTTCCAACCATAATGCTATTAAAAACCGGAAAAAATCTATTAGATTAAATATCTTTTAAATTTAGTTATATAGCTAGATAGTTAAAATAGTTAACACCTATCCTGTTTGCTCATGAAGGGCTTAAATTGAACACACATTTTAGTACGGCGATTTGTTTTTTTTCCAAAAACACCTAAAAACTGTTTTGCCATAAATTATCAAATTATCAAAGTCTTTCAATTCTTAACACACTATACTATCTTCGTGCACTTTTTAATGACTGTAACTTTATTAAAAATAGGTTTATAACTTTACGATCATGTATTTTAGTCGAAAATATTTATGTGGTGAAAGATTTTTTGATCTTATAGGCATAATTACATAGTTTCATAACGACGGCAGAACGGCTAATTGATGTAAGCGCAATTTTATATTTCCCGTTTTTTATATCGCCGTGCTCTGAAAAAATCTCTATTAATCAAACTAGGTTGCGTCTACCTACAATGAATCGTAAGTCTCTTATATATCTGTTTATTTTTTGTCATTTTGGCACTGATCGCTAAAAAATGTGATACAAGGACCTCAATGTCTTCTCGATTGAGGTCCCAGCAGGAATATACTTTCCCTTACCCAGCAGCAAGAAAAATAATGTAGCTCTTGAATTTTAGCATTCATGACTATCAGAAACGAAGTTCTGACGATTTTTTTTCGCGTGTCTCGATAACGACAGCCTTACTTAAGGCATGACCAAAGCGAACAACCCATATCCCCCCCCCCCCACCCTCCCATTCTTCCCTTTGTTCTTCCTAACCGCAGCAACGCCTTTTTTATTACGTTCAGGTCACGAGATATGAGAGGTGTCCGGCTTTAGGAGTCGTCCGAACGTAGGGGACTTCAAACTGTCTATAGTTGTGTGCTCTTGCGGAGAAGGTCTTGCTATTCGTTTGTTCGATAGCGTACGGTGCACCTCACGGGGCTCCCGGCTGTGTGCGCCGCGCGGTCGCGTTCTCAGCATCCCAATCAATCAACGCGAGTCGATCTCGGGTATTGATCTGAAGTCGCGATTCACCGTTACAGTATTGTGTCCGCTTTCCACGAGGCGGGCGACTGTACCACTGAACCCACTGTACTGCACCTCAAGTGGTTGTGTTTCGCTTCGCGCGGTACAATCAGCCATAGCCTCACCGATTCTGTACACACTAACGAACTTTATGTCCGTCAATAATCAAAAAAATACTAAATATGTACAGGAAAACTCCAGAAATTAACGTTTATATTACAACAGCTCTTTACTTTATAATGCCTGTGTTCAGTAAGATGTTCGAGTAAGTGGTATATGAACGACTTTACCCAATTACAGCAACGTCCATAACACAACGCCAACATGGCGTCCTCAAGAAGCGATCGGTGGTCACTAAACATGTTTAATTCACTTACTACACCTTTATAAAAACGGTTGTCACCACAAAACTTTCCCGGAAAATAGCCAAGGACTTATGAAAAGATTTTGAGCGTAATGTCCTTTCGGGCAGGAGGTTGACCTGATTGAAAGGGATAGTCGGTGACGAGCGCGAATAGTGACAATGCAACGTTTCGACTCAATCGTTTACGCAAACATGCTGACCGGCGAAAATTAAATGGGATTTGGGCCCAACAAGGCATCTGTGTATTTAGGCATCAATATTTCGAAATTGAAATATGACTAGTGCGGACTGATTTCAACCACAATCTTTCCAACTCTTGCCATGACCAAATGATGCCTGCATGCCAAACTTCAGCTCAATCGGATTGAGCGTTTTGGTGCTATCGTAGAGGAATACACACCGACACACAGACAGACAAACAGACACTCACAGACAGACTACCCTCTGGAAATAGTCCTAATCGTTTCAGGGTAGCTCAAAATGTATATTTCCGTCGTCATTTCGAAAAAAACTAGCGCGTTCACAATGCTTTCCTTCCTTGGTGGTTGGTGGGTTTCCCTCCTTTTTGGTAATAAATAATGGATTGGTTCATTCAATTTGACGTGATTAACACAGACTTTTCCAAGGCATTCGACCGCGTTGATCATGTCATATTGATGGATAGATTGGCAGCAATGGGTATTCATTACGATTTGTTGCGATGGATTGAATCATATGTATTTATGTCTAATGGGGTGCTAAAATCAGAATAAACTGTATAATTTCGTAATCTTGTAGTAGCTGTGAGTTACGATAAATAAATGAAATGAAACGTTACTAAAATTTCCAGAAATTATGTAACACGAGCTGGTAACAGCAACCCTACTCCAACACCCTTTGTCTGCATTCTGCATATCATAGTGAACTTCTTTTCACATGACTACAGTCCTTGGCCATATTATTAAATGCACCATGTGCTTTATGTACTAATATGCGGTTTTCAATATAGTGAAATATTAATACATCGCTTACGTATAGTTTTTATATTTACTAATCAAAATATATTGTTGTTTACTTTCGTTGTAAATTTATTTTATTTACTGTAATTAATAGATAGAATACCGCATCGAATAATGAACCACCTAAAGTTTCTGTGGAGTTGCTAGATAGTTATTAAAACTTAAATTTTAAAGCCTTATAATATGGCCAGGGACTTTTTGTATATTTATTTTTATTAAATACTAGCTGTCCCGGCGAACTTCGTACCGGCTAACAGTCAATGAATGTAGGGTAACAGATTAGCTGAACCTAATTTATGATTTTAAGAAAGTAATAGAATGAATACAAAATAAATAGTAAGTTCACTACTTTATTAAGATAATAACACAAAAATAAATTTAAAAGTACAAAATTTAAGTATATCAATCGCGTGTCAGCAAGACATGATTGAATTAAACTAGGGAATTAAAGAAGAATTAAACCGAGTGCATGGGATGCACTCGGTTTAATTCTTTTCATTGAAGCACCTTGATATACGACATTTTTTTTTTTTTTTTATCATGCGCAAGAATAAAGAAAGCAGATGATTTGCCGACACGTGAACATGCCACGTACAACTGACCATGAGAAAAACACGGATTTACATTTTATGTGGGAAAATGTTTTTCTTTTATTTTAATTTTTCGTCAATTTTCCAATCTTCGTTTTCAATAGTTATTCTGTTATTCAGGACAGAGTCAAATACAACAAATCAAAAACCACGAAAATCGGTCCAACCGTTCTCAAGTTATAAGTGTTCGAACAAACCCGACTTTGCTTTATATATATATATGTATATATATATATATATATATATATATATATATATATATATATATATATATATATATATATATATATATATATATATATAGATTTGTACTATTTTTTGTAAGTTTCTGTACGGAATCGAAGTACCCTACACTTGAAATTTGTTGCGGATCGACAGGTGAAGCGAATGGCGAATCTTCCGGTTGTGTGGCGTGTAAGGCGGCAAAACACCCTGCGGCTTTAGGTCAGCGTGTGACTAGCACTGACTCGCCAAAGTAACGCATCAGGGATGGATTCAAACCTAATACAAGTAGAGAAAATATGACATGATCGACATTTTCTCTCTGAATTCGACCCTTCGCGAATCAAAATCATGTTAATAGCCATCTTTACTGCCGTGTGTAGCTTCGCCAAACTAATATTCCGTTCACTAGTATAACAACCTGCGAGATCCGCAAGAAAATCTCAAAATGTTATGTGAAAGCTATGTTTTTGTACTCGTACTTTGTATTTCTGTTTGAATCGCAGGACATGTGAAGATGCTGTTTATACCGGTGCTTTTTTCTCATATAAAATTATTGTTTCCAATTTTATTTAAAATTTTATTAATTTAGGAATGACACTATTTAATAAAAAAATATGATGTTCAAACTGTAATACAGTTCGCATATAATAAGAAATATAGGTGCCTAATGAATTTAGAATAATTTTTTTTGTTGCCTTGTTTAACTCTTTAATGTGAAATTTCACAATGGGCGGGTTTATTATCATACGACAATCTCTTACAACAAACCCTGCTGGGGTGTTTATATTCATGTGTGCGTGCAACATGTGTATAAGTGTGTATCTTGTTATTGCATTCGATCGACAGAATTGAAATGCAGTTTCGTTAATTTTATTACAACGGAAAATGGTGACTCACTCGGGAATCGATCCCCGAACCTCACAATGTAAGGTCAGGCGACCTAGTCACTATGCCACAAGGGTGGCATAGTTTTTTTAATTGCTTAAAGCTTTGATATCCTTCCCATTCCTGTATCAATCATAATATTCCTGAACGACTCCACTGAACGGGAACTTCTTCATACATAAATAATGTTTTTTTTTAATACTCAAATCATAACAACTTTCGTAGTAAACATATTTCAACAATATTCAATTCAATTTCAACGATTCTTCAATTTAATTCAATTTCAACAATTTCAACAACTTCTTCATACAAAAATAATGTTTTTTTTTTAAATCCTCAAATCATGATAACTTTCGTATTAAACATATTTCAACAATCTTCAGTTCAACTTCAACTCCTTCTTTACAAAATTAATGATTTTTCCTTAATTATTTGCTTACACATTAAACGGATGTTTAACAATCTAATTAATCAGGACTCTGTACGATTCGGTGACCTAACGATATGATAAGTTTCAAGACTCTGCGACTTTGTAATCAAGTGTGATTTTTATTGGCGTTTTTTTATGACGAACTACCCCTTTACCTGCGCCTTAAACTCGTATGCGTCCAATTCGTCTCTGCGTTCTCGACCGGCGATTACCAAACCTGATTCGATACCGTATTGGGATGACATATTGTGGAAATGGGTGACCCAAGTGCGATGGTAATCGTGATGTTTGAGTGCCAATCGAAATCGACGCATTAAAAAAACGCATTGGAATAATAATTTCAACTTGAACGTGGTAAGTAAAGTTTTTTTTAGTTTCACATTAAAATTATGATGATAATATTTCGTAAAGATGCTTAGAAAATATAAATCTGGCAATTTGACAATATTATCATTTCGTTGAAAGTATAAAATGTTTTATTTTTATTTTTTCGTAATGAACTCGAAATAGTCTTCAAGTTTATTGAGAGAGGCGGTAAAAGTTTAAAGTTCAAAGTATTTTAATGGTAATTGCCGATAGAGCATACAAAATTGTATGCTAAGTGCATCAAAATATTTAATTATACAATATAGAATTATATTACTTGTTAGAAACATGAAGAAAACGAAGACTATCGCGGTTGGTAGACATTAAAAATATTTTTATTCATTTATTTCATTCATTTTACTTATTTTATCAAAGGTTACATAGAAAAGGAATTATTTTCTAGTTAAATAAAGCGACAAGTTGAATCATCCCATCCCATGCAACCCAAAGCAGGTCACACATCTAACTAGGCTTACGCCTGTGCCTAATGTGCGATTTGAGACATATTTGAGGTTGCGAGTTGACATTAAAAGTTTATTATTAGCGATTAGATATAAGTAGAGTTTAAGTACATATATAGGTATACAAAATATAACAAAATATAATAATAATAACAAAGGATTAATAATAAAATAATGGATAAACTCATTCATCGATAAAATATATTAAACAAATTAAACCACAATTGATAGTAACCTCTTCGTTCCAGAGCGCCCCAACTCTAGTAGCCATTTATTAAAAGCTGTTTTAAAACAAACATAGGTTTTATTACGAATTTACCGCGTGAATTTTGTAGCAGCCCACGTTTCGGCGATGGTGTAAGCGCTGTTGTCGAGGGTAGACTGGGCCGTCTTACGCTGTAAATTTGTTTTTAAATCTATTTATAATAAGCAAAACGGTTTTACAGACGCTTCAAGTACATCATGGCTTATTTTATATAGAGAGTGCGTATGCATATGACAAGAAGTTATGACAAAATCTAAATTTATTACTCAAAAATTAAAATATAGTCGCTAAAATACAAATAAAAATAATCAATAGAAATAATCAGGATAATATACAATCAAAGTAAGTCAAAATATTTAAAATACTAAATAAAATTATATATTTTTAAATTAAAATCGGAATAGGTTAAGTCCGAATTGAAATTAAAATGTCGAAATGGCCATAACATAAAATATTGCTGCCATATACATAAAATATCGGTTAACTACCAGTTTTTCGGTAGATACACCCTCTCTACTAGTAATGCTTAAAATTAACAAAATCTCCGAGCGAATAACGGGCATTTTCTGATAGAAACTTCTTTAGCAACTTTTAGAATGAAATGATCACCTGAATTAGTTTTAAACTTTTCGGTAGCCTGTTGAAAACTGAAATAATTTCTGATATATTTGTGTATCTATCCGAAATCTTTTTATATT
This sequence comes from Micropterix aruncella, assembly GCA_944548615.1. Classification (NCBI taxonomy): domain Eukaryota; kingdom Metazoa; phylum Arthropoda; class Insecta; order Lepidoptera; family Micropterigidae; genus Micropterix; species Micropterix aruncella. Next base: position 25,329,039 of record OX155957.1, read on the forward strand.
TAGTGCCTATATTCTTATAAAACTCAGTCAATAACTTAAAAGAGATAGAATGATCTTAAAGTTAGAATCTTTAGCCTTTTAGAAATGGGTCGACGCGACTCTTTCTTTTTCACCTTTCCAATTATTCGTACTACTCTCTTGTGAAGTATAAATATGGGTTCTCTATGGCCTGCATAACAAAACATATACATAAAAATACATCTGACAGGTATATCTTGTAGTATTAATAATATTATATTTCTCAGTGTAATGTGTTCTACATAAGGTTATTAATTTCAAACTAAACAATAATTTCTTTCTCTATTCTTTATAGCGCTTTTTAACATATGATATATTTTTTTGGAATTTGCTAAAAATAAAATCATATTTTTAAATAGTGTTTCTGTGTATCCTGTTACCTTTCGTATAATATCGTTACCATGGCGGTGCCGACTCAACCGATACGATTATTCATAATTCAACGATGGGCAATCACGCCGCCGGGCACGAGATTGTGAGCCTCATGCACATATGCATAAGGCGCAATATAGCATACAATGCGGCAGATTCTCATGCTGGGCATACCGTTACTCTTGACTCTCGACTTTCGAGCATGTTAGCCCGTTTAAATGGGAATCGCATCCACTCGTATCGTACGTATATGTATTATACGAGTACGATGGTTTCGACATACCTACTTGTCATTTAGGTGAATCACTTGCCTTGCTGGCTGTGTTGAACTTGATGCTTGACAATGAGAGGTGAAAACGCATTGAATATACGATATAATAAGATTATACGGTTTATCAATTTCAAATTTATTTCCTGGTAGGTATTTGCATCCACTTATCAAAATAGTTTATCGAAATAATGTATTTAATTATATATTATTTTTATATATTACGAATTAATTTCTATAAAACATTTAGGTCAAGAGGCGGCGACAAAAAAGTGCAAGAGTTTTGTAAAAGCTGATTCTTTTAGATCAGACAGTATTTTGGCGATAGAATGCTGGGGTAGTCAGCAGGCCAGACTCTGGGACACCTGGCGCTGGACACTAGGAAAGTTGTATTTTAATTAGTACCCCTAAAGTGTTTTGGAAAAGCTGAAAATTCATCAGTAGATAGTAGATGCAATAGAGAACTCGAAACAAATGGTCAGACTGCTTAACAATATAATGCGTGGCGTCAGCTTTTCACAAAAATGAAGTCTATTATATTGCGCGGCACATTAGACCGATGCGTAAAAGTTACCGACAAATACGTACCGGCATATTTGCACACTCATTCTACTATTTCAAGTTCTGTATTGCATCCGCTGTCTACCGATGAATTTTCAGCCTTTCCAAAACACTTTGAGGTACTAATTAAAATTACAACTTTCATTGTACGCCAGCGCCAGGTATTCTGGAGTCTGGCCTGCTGACTCTACCTCAGCATTTTAGGGCCAAAATACTGTTTGATTGAAAGTATGAACTTTTACAAAACCCTTGCACATTTTTGTCGCTGGCTCCCTATCTAATTGATTTTGGATACAGAAATAACAGGAACCGAATGCATAGTGGTTACGTCGCCTGATCTTAAATTGTAAGGTCCCGGGTTCGATTCCTGTTTGGGTCACCATTTTCCGTTGGGATCAAATTAACGGAATTGCGTTTTCAATTCTGTCGATCGAATGCAATAACAAGATACACACTTACATACATCTTACACGCAGATATACATATAAACACGTCATATTAAGGTTGGTAGTAAGCGATTGTCATATAATGACAAACACGCCCATGAATCTCACAATAAAGAGTAGAAACAAACAAAACCTTAACCTCATTATTATTTGATTCTGTCACCCAACTGGGACCAACTCGTTCTAGGACTACAATAGTACAATAAATTATTTAATCATTGTAGTGCATACATCTAAATTTCCTTAAAATATGGCCCTAAAGTAATACATCGCAATTCTAATATTTAAACAGTCATTAAAATTAAACATTAAATTCCAGACAACAGTCATTTTCATTTTTGGAGAGACGTATTAGAAGATGCCAAATAACAGCAATACATTTTGCGTTGACAATGAAGTGGTTTTGGGAAAATCATGTGAATTTTCTGGACTGACCAGCCCTGTCTCCTGATGTCAACCTAATAGAACACTTGTGGAGTATTTGGTACCTTACAAGTGTTCTATTAGGTTGACATCAGGAGACTGGGCACTAAAAACTGATTAAAACACGAATGGCAGGAGATTTCTAAGAAAGTGTGCGAAATGCTAGTAAGAAGTTTTCCGACAATATCTGCTATAATTATGTACTTGTAAATCAAATACATTATTTTAAACGCTATCTGTTAATGTTTCACTACGGTTCGGCGGTATTGTAAAATAACCCGGCAGAGGGAAATTATTGTAAACGGACTTCTGTGTATCTATGTGTATTCCTCCACGATAGCGCCCAAACGCTTCATCACGTAGAGCTGAAATTTGGCATGTAGGCATCACTTGGTCATGGCAAGAGTTGAAAAGATTATGGTTGAAATCGGGCCACCAGGGGCGCTAGTCATATTTCAGTCTCGGGACTTTAAGACTTGAAATTTGGTAACCAGATGCCTTCTTGGACCGAAACCACATTGTCAAATGTTGGTTGTATTATGTCATATACAAGCGACACAAATAATTTTTAAACTCCGCCATATTTAAGGAAATGGTACATATAAAGTACGAACATCCTACTAAAATACTACGAAAATATTACTAAAAGCCTGAAAAAATCCATAACACCCCTTCATAAGTTACGGTTAATATAGATTTAGGTGGGTGTTTCAATTTTGTGGTGAACGGTTTCGTGCAGCTTGGACCACAATATCCATTTTGTTCTCGGATCGGCTCAAGTCACGATTCAGTCACGCTTCAGAAGCCTCCTCGAGTGGAAGGCTACCCCGGGTAAGACTGCCGTATCTCAGGCCTCAAAGCTGTAGGACCGGTTTCTCCCGACGGGATTGCATCCCGGCGCCACTGGATGGTTTGCGCACCGGTCGGCGAAGCCAATCGGTTGTGCATTCTGACTAATTGCTGAAGGGGTCTGGAGACTTTGGAATTACACTGTTTTCTAAGCAGCGGGGGTGGATGTTGACCTGTTGTCATGCCACTCTTGAAATGACGCTGGGCCACTAGATCCCGTGTGGCACTACGGACAAAGAACACCCAGGTCCGCGATAAACTCAAAGTGAATTACCGCTGTAACACAACAGGTAGAGGTCGCGTGAGCGACTTCGGACCAGTAACCAGTTGGGAGGACGGAGGTATCCTGAAGGTCAATTCCAGACAGAGATATCCTGCCAAAACTGGTAGCTAGGGGGCGAGGCTGCCCGCTGTGTACCTTTCCCGGTGCCTTGCCGAAAGGCGTTGGCCTCTAACGGGTTGCTGTTGAACTAGGCTGTAGATTGTCTTGTCCCCAAATCTTCTACGATCATTCCACGGCTGAAAGAACGAATTTTATATCGTTATACCAGCCTGGGGTGACAGGTTTGACCGTTGTAGTCGATACCGCCTTACTGTAGCTGAGGTATATCGAGGCGACTAGTGGCGAGGTACAAGCTTTTAACTTTCCTCCGAGCGTTAAATTGTGTTTTACTCCTTTGTTTATTCTTTCCAACGATCTTAGCGCTTTACCGCGCGTTGAATGCTTTTGGCGTCACGAAATTTCGTCATTTAGTAGAGGAACGTTCACTGATGTCTCATTCGTGATCCCGTATCCCGTATCACGTTCATGTTTTAAGCAAAAATCTGTTTCTTCCTCTGAAAGTACTTTGGTACTATTATTATGCATATATAATTATATTATGTCGTATATTATACGGCAGTTTACATTGCTTGCAAGCATGTTAATACATTGAAATATTTTGGGTTTATGTGGTTCTATGTCTAATTGGAGAAATAGAAAACGAGCAAAATTACCTCCAACGGACGAGCGTTGAACAGTACGATGCGCTTTAATTGCGTGTTTTTTCTCTGTTCGGTATGAGGTCGAATTTCTAATGAATCACGATATCGAACATCTGTTCGATGATATTTACCGAGGTTAACCGACTGACTTTAACTGCGTCCGGCGACATTAATGAGCTGATAGCTCAACATACTTGTCTTTGATTGAGAAATCTATGAAACCGATCGCTATAAATTTAAAACGTGATAACTTAATAGCGTCCTATTTTATTTTTGGGGTAGAAGGTGATCTGTCTAAACGATTGTCTATTAATCGCTGTCTTGAATGAAATGGTTTTACATACAGATCAAGAGTCTTGCAAGATTTCTTTACTATAAACATTACGGCCATTGATTATACAGGATGGGCCAAAAGGGTGTTGGCGATTTGATTTCTTAATTTCTCTGAATCTGTTCATTGCAGGGAGGCGAGGCGTATTGCTAGACGCGTGACTTCTTGGAAATTTAGTCGCCATGGAGCATGATGACAATAATCGACTTAACTTCGTTAATTTACTGTAAGTTTTTAGGAGGTATAGTTATAGAGGTATCTAGAAATTAGTAACGCGTGAAAGCACCCCGAACTACCTAGCTGGCGGCGGCGGCGGCTGCTTGCCCAGCAAGGGCAGCGTTCAGCGGAAGGCGGGGCGGGTGGCAAGGAACAAGACGCGTACGTCTACAATATAGGTAGCGTGCATCTGAGGGGGCCGTCTTGCACTATATATCTAAATTTAGCGTCTAAAAATGCAAATAAACGTCACCCTACTTAAATTAACAAATCGAATTGAAACTTTACGCGAAGCGAAGCCGCGGGCAACAGCTAGTACGGTATAAAATAATAATACAATATGAAACGAATTTTAAATCATAGATTTGATTATTTTATACATTATTTGCATAAAGATGTCAGTTCTAATTTAGTATGCAGGTTTTAACACGTAATAATCATGCACTTTAATGTTCAGATAGGCTAATAGATAGCCTTCCTATTATTTCTGTGATGTAACTAGCCTTTACATGGATGCGACAAATTGTACTAATAATTGAATGTTATCATTGTTATCAATGGTTACATTATTGGGATTTTATAATTAATCAGTCCTTTACAAAGAAAAAACAATCATTGTCAATGTTGTTATAGATGGACAATGTAATTGCTATCAGTTTCGCTCGACAATGCTATCACCGCCACCTGCATGTCGCCAGCGCAGAAGTGTTTCCATTACATATTATGACGTTGAGCCATTTAATACTATATTTAAACGATGCCTATCCTATGCCTATCAATAGTTACTTATAGGAGACAGTTGAAGAATTGAAAACTGACAAAATACAAAATGAAACTCTTTTTGATTAAATCTTTGCCAATCTGCGGTTCCTCGACTTTCTGAATTCGTTGTATTGTAACATGTGAAAAGCTTGTTGAAATGTTGGAAAATCTCTTGTATTATTTTGTGTAAATGTTAATAATTGAGTGTTATTATTGTTTTAATTGGTTAAAAATTATTGGGTTTTTATAATCAATCAGCCCGGTATAAAAAAAAACTTTCATTATCATTGTTATTATAGATGGCCAAATAAATTACTATTCCTGTGGCCGTCAATGCTATCAGCGTCACCTGCATTTATTTCACCGATTCAGAAAGATACCAAATCGTTTATGTAGTTAAGCTCTCTAATACCATATATATTCAATGATATAGCTTATGTATTAATGAAATCAAAGTCGCCTCGTATAATTACACCACATGGGCTTAATCTATACCTGCGGTTAACAAACAATGAATGAACTAAAATCGTGTTCATCGTAATGTGGGTTGACGGGACGGGCGCGGGTTTTTTGTACGAGAAACAAGTACCACGCGATGTTTAATAATGCCCCGAGGACTTACGTACATAAACGGATGGACGCGTCTTATTTTGAACGGGTTCGTCCGAATTAATTTGAAATTTCTGTGTCAGGGGGTCAGTATCGGCGCGGCGGAGGGAACACGACCACGAAGACTTGTATGGTAGTTTGTTGTGTAAAATTGCTTTGCTTACTTGACTGATCAGCCTGTATGAAATCAAAGACAATAGCGGTTGTTTGACATTATAAACAGGATGAAAAGATTTTAACGCGTGAAGTTTGTTGCACCCGACGTTTCGGCGACGTTGCGTTCAGCGAGAAAAATCGGCGATATGCGAACACATATTGGATAGCGGAAGTAACCACTGAGTGCAACTTCAAAATCCGATTGTGATATTCAAAGAACAGTTTTACTTTCCCTGCATGATTCGGGAAGCCATTGAAATAAGAAGAGCCCAACTGCAATAGAGACGACGGTTACAAGCTCTCTACCACGTGGAATCCTCTTCTTAAAATATTTTCAATGCTCATTGCCGAGCGCTAAGATGGGACAGGATACAGTGAGTGTTGTGTGCACGACGGTTTTTCAAAATTCGCGCGCGCTGACCCCGCCGCTCAACCACCATTATAATTTGATGAGTAACAGCAGCAGTTTGCCGCCTACCCGCAGCACAACGGATGACGATTGACAGTACTTTAGTCTACCCTGGATAACGGCGGCTACAACGTCGCCGAAACGTCGGGTGCTACTAACTTCACCCGGTATATTCCTTTTTTATTATTTTTATTTCAACCTGTTCGTACCAAAGCGAATAAGGTATGGCTTCGTTACTAAAAATTTTCGACTTGTCAAAGTCTTAAATTAGTAAATCTACTCAATTAACATTATTAAAAAGTATATTGGAATATAATATCTCGATATAGTATGGTTTCACCTTGATAAAATCAGAATTAATTTCTTCGGTCTAAATCTATCTATCTACTCTCTAATCTACTACATCTACTCTCTAATTTACTACACCTAATCTCTAATCTACTACATCTACTCTCTAATCTACTACATCTACTCTCTAATCTACTACATCTACTCTCTAATTTACTACATCTACTCTCTAATCTACATCTAAAAAAATCTACTAAACAATATTAAAAATCTCTCCAACACTTTTCCGTAAGGTAGCTTAGGATTGAATTATTTATACTCTTGAATATTTCAACTAATGTCTAATTTAAGATATTTCAATGATGTAATGAAAATGCTGGCTACTACATTTATTTAAAATAAATGATTTTAATAATTCCAGCCGTAAACTAGTTAACAAACTTTTTACTTTCCGTATTGCAGAACAAAAATGTACTTAAATTTAGTAGTCACATAAAAGCCATATTTTCCTAATTATATAAGTAATTAGGTGGATTTTTGTTTTATTTATGTAAATATATTTTTTTAGTATTTCAGTCATGCCATCGTTTCTTTTAACTATCTGGATAATCATAACGAGCGTCATGTTAATTTAATTTAGCGGATGGGATTCGTCTAGCTATGTAGGTAGCTAATAGTAGTATTATATTTATGTTACAAAACCTAATACAATATTATTATTCACGACACTCTCGCGGTGGCATAGTTAGTAAACTTACATGTATGGTTCTGGGCTTGATTCCCGGCTAGGGGACCATTTTCAGTTAGGATAAAATTAACGGAATTGCATTTTCAAATCTGTAGATCGAATGCAATAAAAAGACACACGTGTTACAAGCACATGCATATAAACACTTCATACACTGACAAAAATATTACCATGTAATACACGGAAATACTCTTGTTTCAACAAGGATTACCTATATAACTCATACTATGGTCCATACGTATGAATGAACATGACGCGTAACGGTGTTGGCTTGACGGTAGTAACCGCGTCGATTACGACACGGTAAACACGATAAATATGTTATTATATTACGCCGCGACCTTGGGATCTCGCTTCTAACATAACAGCATGTAGTAGAATACGTACGGTTAAAGTCGGACACATGAATCATGTTGAAACTACAGTATACTGTTATTTACGTATTAACCGTAAGGAAAATGTTAATACATATAATCGACTAATGGAGTTTCAACAAAATTCCTTGTAATTCAACAACATTACGGTTAAAACATCGTCATTCTGTGTAAAACCGTAATAACAAAATGGTAATGTAAGAAGCAATCCAGTATTTTTCTCAGTTTAGTAGGGTTGATTGTAAGAGATTATCGTATGATAATAAACCCGCCCATTGTAAAATTTTACAATAATGAGAATAAACAAGCAAGAGTAGAAAAAAAGGTTTATTTCTTGAATCAATTTGAATATTCCAAGCTTGTAGCTACCTAACCAAATAGAATATGAAATGATCGACATGATTTTTTGTATTATCAGATTATTATAACTGTTGCGATGGATTTGAGAAATTAAGTACTGTTAAATAAATTATGCTCTATCAATTTGTCGCAATTTTTTGTCGTTGTTTGATTGTGAGCACGCGACTCGGTAATCATTTGGACAGACACGCGTAAGAGTTCAACGGTAAGACCGTCGTGAATTTCGATTTCATTGTTTGTTTTCTAAATCAGCTGTTAGGTCGCTCTACTTAGTCGGTACCTCATTAACGTAATGATGATTGTTATCCACGCTGTGATGTGCATGCGAGACGTGATGTCTCGACGAGATTTTTCCTTGATTTCTAACACGAATAGAGAATCCCAGAAAACAATAACAAGATTTAATGGTTCATTTTATAAAGTAGCCTAAAATTTAACCTATTTTGTGAGTTTGTTACAAAGCCTACAAATGAAACACTTTTGTAAGACTACGCTATCAGTCTGTCTGTCTTCATGTTATCGTCGATTATCTCGGTCAGTTTTATGTGGGCTGATCGGGGCTGAATAGACTCATGGATAGCATAGAAAAATATTATGGTTTTTTTTTCTGAAAATAAATCGTTATGCTAATGTCGTCGATTGTCTCAGAAATATATATTTAATAGTTTAACTGCATTGCATAGTTATCCTATATTTTGCTCTGATGCTGTTTTATAAATTGATTTTCAGATGTATTTGTATAATTTTTGTAAATATTTATCTTAAAATATGTTTTACTGAATAATATATTTACGAGACAAGTTTATAGCTTTGATTATATTGTTTATTTTTATATAATATACTATATAATACACTATATTATCAATGACATTAGCATGATTTGGCGTTTTAAAGTAGTTTCACTGAAACGCAACGAACGGGTTTGTTTTTTGATTCCTTATTTTTAAATTATATTGACCAGTACTATTAATATATCCAACACGTCTTTTAAATCTATACAATAAGCACAGAAATTTTGAGCCACATTCCCGTAACAAGTAAATATATTAAAAGGAATAAAAAAAGTGAACTACTGTATTTATAATTATTTTGATTACGTTTTTTTATGAAATATTTGCGGTTTATGTTTTTATCCATATATGTAGATACTTATATTTTTTAGAAATGTACACAATCAGTCCTTTCATTTGACGCGAACACAATATATATTTGTTAATTTATTGACGGACATTTAGACATCTATTTACCTGGTATTTGATACCCTGTGAGGCTGTGACACTCGGAATGACAACGATTCTAAGAATACCACATACTACATGTTCAAGCGTTTAGAAGTTATGGTGGATTAAAGAAACCGAAAACCTACATAAATGAATCTTGAACACGCAACCTTATTTTTTTGTTGGGCAGTCGTGTAAAAAATACAACCATGCATTTCTGGAACTTGTTGCGAGCGAGACGCCACAGGACGGAGAGAGAGATGACTATTTTATTTTGTCTCCGATAATCAATTGTATTTTGTACTTGTAGGACCATATTGTATTCTTTTTCATAGCCACTTAACTGATAATTGTCACTTTAAAATGTTCTAAAGTACGTTAATATTTTATTATATTTTGTTTACTACATAATGACAAATAATTATCTGATTAAATTTGTAGTTATCCTACTACTATTATAAACGCGAAAGTTTGTAAGAATGTATGTATGGATGTTTGTTACTCTTTCACGCAAAAACTACCTAATGGATTTTGATGAAACTTTACAATAATGTAGCTTACACATCAGAATAACACATAGGCTATAATTTATAAAGATATACAGTTTTATCTCATCATTATCACAATTTTCCATCACCACGTGGAGGAAACCGCGGGGCGCAGCTAGTATGTATCTAATACGATTATGGTAAATGATTTGATGAGACTCTTCAAAAACCTTGAATATAGATTTTTAGAATTCTTTTAATCTTAAGCGGCTAGCTACTAAAACATTATACGATTTCGTAATCTGTAGTTTTGTTCTTTGGATTTTATAATAAAATTATGTAACATCATTTATCCAAAGTATTGTGTAATACTGTATAAACAACTATTTATAAGGTTTTAAAGACAGTAAATTTAAGTTAATTTGAGATATAAAAATCGACACCGGTATGGGCCTCCTCAAGCTTGGCATCTCCCCTACGTTATCTAGCAGTAACCTCTCCACCAATTGCTCTATTGCAGAAGACTTCTACTTAAGACCGTCGAAGGTAATTAGATAAAATAACGGCCGTGGCTTTTGGTGAATAGCGGGCACAGCTCTTTGGATAATAATGACCACCGCGCATCACGAGCAATTTCAATGGAGCTCTAAGCCGGAGTTTCCCAAACTAGATTCCGCAGAACCTAGGGGTTCCACGAGATCTGCCAAAGGGTTTCGCGGGTTTCTCTCGTGGCTAATTTTGAAGCAAATAATATAATCCCAAATCGACCAGGTTATAAAATTCTGACTGAGTATAAATTTTGTTTACTGAAATAAACGATTAATTTTGTTTTTTCGCCAGTATGAAGATTTATAGAATCGAATAGAATAGAATAACTTTATTGTGCTATATAAACATCACTTAATGAATATTACGCTGGTTTTATAAAAAAGACAATTCATGCACAAATTGTGGACTTATCGCTATAGCGATATCTTTGTAGGTAATACAAAATTCAATTTTCATCTGTCTTGAAAATAACATTAAAATTTGAACCACTAAATGTCTATTGAATGAGATTGAGAGACGAATAGTCATTAGTAGAGAAAGAACCAATTACCACTTATTGTCACATATTTATGTGAAACCGGTTTCCGGTCAGCGTATGCTTACACCAAAAAAATTGGATGTCACCCTAAAACATTCCCGGCCAGTAGCCAAGGACTTACGGAAGCATTTGAGGAACTCGCACCGTACGGCGATGAAACGTTGAATGTATCGAGAGTTAAGGTAGCGAATCGCTCGTCGGCGACGAGCGTGGGTAGTGAGAATGCAACGCAATAAACACGTTAGATGAATCGTTTACGTAAACATACTAACCAGCAAAAAAATAAGTGATTTCGGTAAATCATGGCATCTGTGTATCAAATTTTAAGTCTTATATATCGAGAGTGATATATGGCTAGTGTTCCCCCTATCGCGGAGGAATACACACACACTCACACACACACACACACACACACACACACACACACACACACACACACACAGACCTTAATCTGGCAATGGTCTTAATCGTCCAGGGGAGGGGGGGGGGGTTGTTTGTTTCTTTGCAAAGCTTTATTGCATACACGAAATAGTACAACGTCTTGGGCCTATTGCCAATTGGCAGTATCTTACGACCTTACCGCCAGGATTATTGTTACTAAAGGTTTATGTGGGCAAATTGATTTATATAAGAAGTAATTTAATAATGTAGCGGAAGTCATAAATAAATACACATAGTAAAAAAAATAAAACAGTGGTCAGTAACGTATGTCAAATCGGTATCAAAAGGAGGAAGGAGGAAGGGATGGGAAAAGAGGGGAGTAGGGTGGGAGGGGGGGAATTTATGAGTTAAGTAAATGTATCTTTAGAGATTTTTTAATTCGCCCAGGGTTTTAAGTATTCTCATGGGCAAAGGCACGGGATTCCAGAGTCTGGACATTATATACGCTAAGGTATGTATACGTCTTTATCTCGATACGGTCCCTTTGTCTTTGGATTAGGGGTTCCATTTTTGAAAAAGTTTGGGAATCGGTGCTCTAAGCGACACAAAATATAGTAATAATTACGTGTAACCCTAGGCACGGTATCTATTCTGGCCCAGCTTCTTTTACTGCCTTCATTATGCATTCACACGGGTCACAGCGGGATTCTAAAACTCATACGAGCGGCTTTTATACGATGACCTTTAAGTAGCTAATGGGTATTAGAAAAACGTGTTGTGTATGAGTCGAAAAGGGTAAAATAAGGCACTGAACTATAATTGCTGAGACCCAATAACATTTATATTCGAAGAATATTAAGATAAATAAAACCGGTCGAGCGCGAGTTTGAATCGCCCACCGAGGGTTCCGTACCCTATCAAGAAAAGGGTTCTTGTTTCGAAACATTTTCAAACACATTAATTTAAACAAGTAAATATATTAAAAGGAATAAAAAACACGACTGCCGTTACAAAAAGTGTACTACTATATTAAAAATTATTTTTATTACGGTTTTTTAGAAATATTTGTGGTATATATATATATATATATATATATATATATATATATATATATATATATATATATATATATATATATATATATATATATATATATATATATATATATATATATATATATATATATATATATATATATATATATATATATATATATATATATATATATATATATATATATATATATATATATATATATATATATATATATATATATATATATATATATATTTTTCAAATTGAAATTATGTTAATCACTAAATAAATGAAATGATAAAATAATGAAAGGGCACTTATCTGGTCTGTGGTGACCAGGAGTGACTCTACGCCTTCTTCTTCTCCTCACTCAGTGTTTGCTGGTGCTTCCTGCTGTGGCACTAGAACCCGATCAAAATGGCAGTCTTTCACAGCGGCACACAACAATGCGAGACGAGAATGAATGCTGGAAAATAATAGGCGATTAGTGTTTCTTAAATATTAATGATTGTTATAAAATGTATATCAATATTTCGGCTCAGCCGTCGTCAAGATATGTGACATTTCTGAAATCGAACAATTCGTTGAAAATTTAAATTCAAGGAATCGAACAAAAAGAAATGGATTAATAATATTTTACACGATTTAGTTAAGGTACCGAAACCAACCGTGCAAAACGTTATTTTAAAATGAATGATAAAAATTAAAATAAAAAGCATTTGATGATTATGATAATATGATAAACCTTATTAATTTTGCCTATTGAGACCGGAACCTTTGCAAGCGCCTAAAATATAAATATAAGCCAATTCCCAAGATTTGACGTCCCTTTCTTGTGCATTATCACCAAGGCATTTTATTATTTTAACTTTAAAACATTGATCAAAAGATAAATTATGTGCCCTGGCATGCAAAGATATTGGGAGTTGGCTTTCATTTCCTACACTAGCCCTATGATTATTTAGTCTAATATTAAGTGGTGTTGTTGTTTCACCGATATAAAAGGCATCACAAGTCCTGCACAGAAGTTGATATACTATATTTTTTGAAATACAACTGCAATGAAAGGGAACCCTGTAACTATTAGTAGTATTTGGACTGGTAAAAAAAGGACTTAGATCTAACAGAGGACAAGTTTTACAACGTGGACGACCACAAGGTTGAAGACCATAAGTATTATTACCAATAGAGAAATTTTGATTATTTTTTGTTTTGTTTAATATTGATCTAATATTAGGTGGTCTGCGGAAAGATAAAATTGGCGGTGAATCTAAGAGATCCTTAGTGGATGCATCATTAGAAATGATGGGGAATAAATCAGATAATATATCTCGCAGTTTCTCAGCACCAGGAAAATAAGTGGTGCTAAGAAAGATTTTATTATTATTATTATTTTTATTTGAAGTAATTTTAGGTTTTGGTATATATTTTACTTCAGAGTTTAGAATATGTTTATCCAATAGAGGAGCAGGGTATTTTCTTTCAAGAAGAGATTGCTTTAGATTATTGAGATATTTATCTAAATTTTCTTTGTTGTTAACTAAACGGTGTCCGCGAATGGACATTGAATAGGGAATGGATCTCTTGGTGTGAAATGGATGACAGCTATCAAAGTGTAAATACTGTTCTTTATTTGTAGGTTTTATATGAATCGCGGTTTTAATTTTACCTTCGGAAATTGTTAAATCAACATCTAAGAAAGTAATTTGTGATTTAGAAATGGTATGAGTGAAATTCAAAGGGCCAAAATTATTTAGGTCGTCAAGAAAGGTTGTTAGAGTAGTTTGTCCGTGTGGCCAAATCATTACTATGTCGTCAATAAATCTATACCATAATATGGGTTTTAAATTTTGCGTTTGAAGAAAATTTTGCTCGAATAATCCCATGAAAAGGTTGGCATACGACGGTGCCATTCGCGTGCCCATAGCAGTCCCTTTAATTTGAAGATAAAATTCATCTTCAAAGGAGAAAGCATTACACGTTAAGACAAACTCGGCTAATTTGCAAAGAAAATCCGTAGAAGGTATTTGAGGATGAGGTCTCTCATCAAGAAAATAAGAAATGGCTTCCAATCCTAAATTATGAGGAATATTGGTATACAGGGATATGGCGTCAATAGTAACAAATAATAGGTCGTCTGACTTTGGAATTACAGTATTCTTTAAAATATCAATAAAATGATAGCTGTCTTTGATATGAGAATTTAGATTTTTCACAAAAGGTTGTAAAAAATAATCTACAAAAGCCGAAATTCTTTCTGTCGGAGAGTTAAACCTTGCGACTATTGGTCGTCCAGGATTATTAGGCTTGTGAATTTTAGGTAATAGATAAAAATTTGGAGTTCTGATAGGATCAGGAATTAAAGTTTTAACATCTTCGTCTGATAATTTTTCATTTGATTTATTTTGTTCAATATATTTTTTTATTTTCACTGCAAAATTTTTGTTTGGATCTCTGGATAGTTTTTTATAGAAAGTTTCATCTCTAAGTTGTCTCAAGCCTTCAGTAACATAGTCAGTTTTGTTAAGTATGAGACAACTTATAATACATATACAATCAAATATATATATATATATATATATATATATATATATATATATATATATATATATATATATATATATATATATATATATATATATATATATATATATATATATATATATATATTCAGAATGTACTCAATCATACCTTTCATTTGACACTTAACTCCATATATTCATGTATTTATTGACATCTAGAGACATTTAGACAACTATTTACTTGATATTTGGAGAGTTAAGGTTTAGAAGTTATGGTGGAATAAAAAACCGTAAAACATACATAGATGAACACATTACACTTCTTTTTTGTTGGGCAATCGTGTGACAATGCGATAGATGTCACTAATACGTGAATGTTATTATTGTTATCATTTGTTAAATTATTGGGTTTTTATGATCCCAATATTTTTTTGGTTTTATAATCCCAATCCGGTTTTAACAATCCCAATAAAAAGCCATTCGTTATTAATGTTATTATAGATGACCAAAAATGGTATTAGTTTAGCCAGGTAATGCTTTCAGCGCCACCTGCATATCGCCGGCGCAGAAGGGTTGCCTAAACATACTATTGCGTTGAGGTTGGTAGCAAATGGTTTCGTGCAGCTTGGGTTATAAGATCCATTTTTTTCTCGGATCGGCCAAACTCACGATTCAGCTCCTATTCAAAAGCCCTCTCTTGTGGAAGGCTATCCCGGGTAAGGCTCTGACGTCTCAGGCCTCATGGCTTGTTGATCGATTTCTCCGGGTGGTATTGCCTCCCAGCGCTACTAGACGGTTTGCGCACCGTTCGGCGACGCTAAACGGTTGTGCACTCTGACTAATTGCTGAAGGAGTCTGGAGACTATGGAAATATATTGTCTCCTAAGCAGCGGGGGTGGATGTTGACCTGTCGTCAACCACTCTTGAAATGACCATTAGGCTACCTGACCCTGAATTCAGAGCCCGAAAAAGATGCCTTTGGTCCTCGATAGATTCAAACTGAATCACTGCTGAACATACGGCAGGTAGAGATCGCGCAAGTAGAGGTCACGACCCGTGACCAGTCGAGAGGTCGGAGGTATCCTGATGGTTATACAGACTGAGATATCATTCCGAAACTGATCACCAGGAGGCGATTGTGTCCGCTGAGTACCTTTCCCTGTGCCTCGCCGTAAGGCATTGACGGGCTCATGGATTGATTGCTGGACGGTAGGCTTGTGCCGTCTTAAAGTATTATACGCTCATCTGACGGCTGAAAGAATGATCACATATCGTTATACCATATTGAGATGTCAACCACAACGGGCGAACCCGTCACCGCAGGACGTTTTAACGATTCATCGTTCTATCGACCGTGCAGTGAGCGTAGAAGACTTTGGACATAACAAATCCGACGTCTAGCTACGCCACAACCCGTTAGAGACCAACGCCTTACCGCGAGTAGCCAGGTATGTTACCTGGCGGGCGGCACTCGCGCCCTAACTACCAATTGTGACCAGATTTCTCCGGTCTCTCGATTGGTTCCGAGTTCGAGGTCGCTTGCGCGGTCCTCTCCCTTACGAAGCGGTGAAACGGAGTATACCGAATCTATCGCGGACCAAGGCGTCCTTTGCCCGACTCTGAACCGGGATCGGATGGCCAATGGTCATTTCAAGAGCAGTCGCCGTAAGGTAGACAACTACCCCCGCTCTATAGGAAACAATACAGTTCCCAGACTCCCCCGATTGTTAGTCGGAGAGCACAATCGATTGGCTTGCGCCGCTCGGTGCGCAGACCGTCCAGGAGCGCCAGAGGATTGATTCCCAGGGGAGACTGGTTGACCCAGTGTCCTACCCAGGCTCGCACCCCATGCGTGGAGGCCATCGGATGGGTGTTGACCCGTGAGTGTGACCGACCCTGAAACAGAATGGGTCTTCGTGGCCAACTCAGCAAGGGCCCATTAGCTCCCGATATCGTTATACCAGCCTGGGGTGACGGGTTTGCCTGTTGTAGTCAACACCGCCCAACTATGACGTTAGTCAATATAATACAATATATAATCCATGCTCCTGACTGTTGTTACGATCTTATTTAAGCTTTGGTTATTTATAGTGGCTTCTCAATAGAAAGTAGCTATAATGTAATCGTTTGTGCCATTAATTTTTGTATTATAATATATTTTTATGTGCTTGCCCACTGATGACAAAAAACTTTACTTAAGTGCTCCGTTCCGGTTGTTATGAAGGCATTAACGCCCATTTTGTGTTATTTAATCGTCTACAAAACGTTATACGAAACATGGTATTAATTGAAGTGCTATTAGACAAAACAGGCGCCGGATTTATGAAATGAGTTTATTTGGAAATCGTAATTAGCTGGACTAACGTGCTGTTTAGTGATGATTTATTTATTGACGCATATGAAGCACCGAGGGTTCGTTATCTATGCATATCTTTATATCATGCATATTAATTTCTTTTAAACTTAGTCCTAATCATGATCATAATCATAATCATTTTTATTTTTCGAAAAAGTCTATGTATCTACAACAATCAAATAGGTGGATACATAATCTGGTGAATTCGTCAAAAAATATTACATACGAAGGTCATCCAGAAAGTAAGGCTACAAGAGCTCCTGAGGCCGATGGATTTTTAAATGAATATGATGAATAAAAGTCCTATTTTCTTTTTCCTGTAATCTTTATCCGCTGCGATTCCTGTCAAAAAATCAAAATTAAGATTAGAAATTTTGAATATACTAAGGAAATATTGGAGAAAGGTTTGCAGACGTGTAGGATAAAGTCCTGCTTGTTAACTGGAGAAAACTTTTAACACAATAGCATGGGAAACTTAAGTTATTGTTTTTGGCTTAGACAAAAACAAGAGGGAGAAAATGTGCAATATATCTTTGACCAGCGAATTTGTCAGTATTCAGAATTCAGTATTTCTGTATTCAATTTATTCATTCAGAATATACAATAAAAACATGAATAATCAATTAGTGCTAGTTATCGCATATTCGAATTCGTCAGATGCTAGCAATGTATTGATATAGATAGATATAAAACTAATCAAGCAGAAATATACAGTAGCGTTGACTAAAGTCGGTTTTACACGGCAGACAAAAAAAAACAGAAATGATTCCACGGACATGAGTATTCATATAAAATAAATAATTATTATAAACTAGCTGCGCCCAGCGGTTTCACCCGCGTGGTGATGGAAAATTGTGATAATGATGATAGAAAACCATATATCTTTATAAATTATAGCCTATGTGTTATTCTGATGTGTAAGCTATATTATTGTAAAGTTTCATCAAAATCCATTCAGTAGTTTTTGCGTGAAAGAGTAACAAACATCCATACATACATACAAACTTTCGCGTTTATAATATTAGTAGGATATACTAATAGTAATCTTAGTCACTCAATACAAAAATAATCACACAATAGAAAGTATCAAAACAAAATTGGAAAAAAACAACGTATGTAGATGGTCAGGTATGTTACCTTAAACATTGTATACATATTAAATATTAATTTCATAATATTATCATTTTTGTTTTTGTTGTTGACAATTTAGGTTTTTGGTCTTTTATAAAATAGTTTGGACGTAAAAAAAACAACCTCAACCCCCCCCCCCCCCCCAGTACTTCGCGGTAAGGCGTTGGACTCTCGCTGGCTTGTAGATTTAGTTAGACGGTGGACTGTGTTGTTCCTAAGTCTCTGCGCTCACTCCCTGGGAGAAAGAATGACCTGATATCGTCACATCTTCCTGGAGCGGCGGGTTCTTCCGCAGTAGCTGACAACTCTCGAGCGTCCGAATCATCCCCGGTCTCACCTAGTTAATAACAGAGGCTTACGATGGACAGGTTGTAAACCGTTAATCGACACCAACTCTTTTATTAGCGTAACTGAAGACCGCGAAAGTGCTGCAAAAACATAGCCGTGTGGCTACAATAGACGGGTGACCATAGATAACCGTACCGTCACAGTTTTATCTGCTGTGGTACCGTGTTATCATCGAAATGGCGCGAATGCCATCCGCCTACTAATCGGCGGTTTAACGCTGTCGTTAATTAACTCTTAGCATTGATCGGTCGGATAATGGACTTCGTGTCGTAAAAAGTTAACCTGTGCGCTTCACATGCTCGTTATCTTGACTGGTTGGTTTTGAACATCAGAACTCGACAATATTTTCATTATAATCGGGCGATTTTGGAGATTTCTGCCATTTTTACTCCATAAATTGTTTAAGAAGGAAATATGCATTCCGATATTTTCAAAAAAGCAATTGATCTTTAGGACACGTCTCTCCAAAAGTATGCGACCTGGAAGGTTTTTTCGTTCGGCTTTTGTAGGTCCTAGTGTGTGATAAGGGTTGACAACTGCGGGCAGGATAGGAGATTGTCTTCATCTTGCAGCGTTCCACAGTCGTCGTTAGGCCCGGGTGGTAGAAAGATCGGTGTAATTGCCTCGGGCTGCGCGGTTCGTTTCTCGGCTAAGCGCCAACAGACGACGTTAATAATAAAGTTATTTTATTCTAATACTTGATTAAAATGTATGACAGAATTTAAATATTATTAGTGCAGCTTGTGAATGAGACGTTTCGACCAAAATTGCCACCTGTGTACTAAATTTCAAGTTTCTAAGTCAAATATTTCGATATTGATATACGACTAGTCCGCCCGCTGGTGGATCGACTTCAACCACAACTCTTGCCATGACCAAATGATGCCTGCATGCCAAACTTCAGCTAAATCGAATTAGGCGTTTGGACGCTATCGTGGAGAGGTACATACGCAGACTGTCAGACAGACAGACACATAGACAGACTTAAACCTGAAAATGGTCTTAATCGTCTCGGGGGGGGGGGGGGGGGTCAAAATAAATATTTCCGTATTCATCTTTTTAAAAAAAATTAACGCGTTCATAAAATTTGTTCTCCTGGTGGTAGGCCGGGAAAGTAAAAACAAGCAAAATAATCATTAAAAAAAATTAAATAACCAAAGTAAATAAATGATAAAAGTAGTAGTATAAGATTATAAAATAAAATATGAAATACCTCGTATGTTTTATCATAATGGGATAATGGAATTATTTTTGAAAGATAATAATAATAATAATAATAAACTCTTTATTTGCACTTAAAAAAAGTATACAAAAAAGGCGAGCTTATTGGCACATGGCAATGTCTTACAGCTAACCTAAACATAGTGGTACATGCGCGCATAGTGAAAATAAAGATTATTACATAACATACAGACAAGTGGAAGAATTTAAGACTAATAGTGCCCGAGGAAAGGAAATTGGGAGAGGAACAGGAGAGAAAGGGAAGAACTGGTTACTTCTTAGAAAGGTAGTAATCCTTAAGGTGAGTCTTGAACGATGGTAAAGAAGGCGAGTTTCGTATATTTGCTGGGAGATCGTTCCAGAGTCTTGCACCATAGACACAGAAAGAATAGGAATAGAAATCACTATTATGACTCGGAATTTTTAATAAACTGTCAGAGGCTGACCGAAGTACGAGACCGTGGGAACTTAGTGGTTCAAAAAGCTCCTGGAGATAGGATGGTGTTAATTGGGTGAGTACACGATATAGGAGAGCCAGTATATGAACATTTCTTCTTTGGCGTATTGGCAACCACTTTAACTGTGCCCTATAGTCGGACACGTGATCATACTTACGTAGATCGAAGATGAATCGTATGCATACATTTTGCAAACGTTCAAGTTTGTTGAGCAGTTCCTCTGATAAATCGAGATAAGCCACATCTGCATAGTCAAGGAGAGGCAAGAGGAGAGACTGTGCAAGAGATTTTTTTGTGTCCATAGGAAGAAATCTTCTGAGTGTTTGCAGAGGGTGAAAACTAGCAAATATTTTACGACTTACCTCGTCCACGTGTGGTTGCCAGGAGAAATGTTCATCGATAATTAGACCAAGATCTTTCACTTTTTGCGACAATGGTATGGTGATATCGTTTAGTTTTAAAAGCGGAAGGGATTTTACATTTACTCTGGAGAGCAATTTACGACCTCCAATGAGTATAGCCTGGGATTTCAAAGGGTTGATTAGTAGACCCATCAGCGCACACCATTCACAAATGGCCTGAAGATCAGAGTTCATGATGGCGATCGAGGCATTGATGTTTTCGGGAGAGAAATGATTATATATTTGGACATCATCTGCATACAGATGAGGTCCACGAACTTGGTTGGAGATAGGATTTATAAAAATTGAGAAAAGAAGCGGGGACAGAACCGCACCTTGTGGAACTCCAGCTGTTAGATTAACCCATTCGGATGATCGATCGCCTACTTTTATACGCTGTTGTCTGGCTCTGAGATAGGAGCTGAACCAATTAATAACGGTTTGCGAACAGTTGAGAGTTTGTAGCCGTGCAACGAGCAAGTCGAAGTCGACAGAGTTGAAGGCGCTGCTAAAGTCTAAGAGAACGAGCAAAGTAAGTTGTCTCTGGTCCATAGCTTTACGTGCGTCGTCGGTTACTTTGACAAGGGCAGAGGTAGTACTATGACCGGGACGGAAACCGGACTGATAGGGATTAAACATATTGAATTCAGAAAGGTAATCTGATAGCTGAGAGAACACTATATGCTCCAACACTTTTGAGAGAGCAGGGAGAATAGATATTGGCCTGAAATCATTTGGTCGCACAGGATTTGATATTTTAGGAAGGGGTATAACGTAGGCATTTTTCCAAGGAGCTGGGTACGAACCAAATTCTAATGAGGAGTTTATTATGTGGGTAACGACTGGAAGAATACATTGGATGATACGTTTGAGCATATCTACACTGAGACCATCCGTTCCCACGGCCTTAGATTTAATCTGGTTTAATGTTAGTAAAACCGTTTCAACAGTAGCTGGAACAAAGTGAAATTTACACGGGTTGACTGGCACACTAGAATTGGCAATATGGGTGGTAGCACGGGACTTTGCTATATTATCTAGTAGAACCGGTGACTTTGAGAAGTGGTTATTAAGAACGTCTATATCTACATTGGGATCTACGGGTCCTTTACATTTACCAATTCCAAGTTGGTTCAGCACTTTCCACATTTCTTTGGGAGTACAGTTTGCAAGCGAGTCGTAGATGTAACATTTTTTTGCGTTACGACATAGTTGGTTACAACGATTTCTTAAAGTACGGTAAAATTCCCAGTTGTCAGCTGAAGGATTACGCTTAAACTTAGACTTGGCTCTATCGCGCTTCAACATATATTGCCGGATGGAATCGTTGAACCAGGGAGCTGATTGATGTCGAACTTTAGCAATTTTCACAGGGGCATGCTTGTCGTAAAGCCTGATGATCTTCGTATTAAAGATACCAAGTTTCTCGTCGATGGTAGGGCTCTGGAAAACATCCTGCCAGTCAAGTTCCCAGGCGTCGCGACAGAAAGCTTCGTTGTCTAAGCGCCGAAAATCCCTGAATTTAATTAACCTACGGGGTACTTTACAGCAATGGATTTTATACGAGGCATATAGAAGGTCGTGGTTTGAGAAACCGCCGATCGTCAATTGACCATGGAAGTTGATGAGCCGGGGATTAGATGTCATTATCAGATCGAGCCAAGTGTGGGAGTTTCCGCTGTGGTGTGTAGCCTGCAGCGGAAGTAAAGAAAGATTAAGTAAAGAAGATGATATTATTTTTACAAGCTTTTACTTACCTTACAACGTTGGTTAGTTTATTTAGGTCAAATCTTACAAACTGAATTAGAATCCCTTCCTCATGTAGTCGAAATTTTACATGTTGGTTTATTTCCGATTAAAATGCATTATTATGGGAAGCATGATCTAATTCTTCACCCAGGATTGGATCCCGACAAGGCTACTCTTTCACGGTTAATAGTAGACACGAAATTTTGTACACGTATACGATTATGAAAGCCTGTTTTAAATTTGACAATGAGATGGCTGTTGCACACAGGGTTGGCTAACAAAAATGGGACTCCCCAACGCTCAACAGCACAAACACGAAATTTTGTATAGAATTCAATTATGATATCCCATTCTAAGTTCCACCATGACTTGTCTACTGCACCCAGGGTTGGCTTCCGACGAGGGGACTCCTCAACGGCCAATTTAGCACATACATTTTGTATACGCATTCAATTATGGTAGCCCGTTCTTTCTTCTTTTCAGAGTATTTTAATAAAAGCTTGTTTTTAAAAAATGCTTTTTACTATTAATCTTTTTCATACTAATTATGTATATTAATATTAAAGATGTGTCGTGACAAGACCTGTATGTATTTATGTCGTGTAATCGGGCGTAAGGCTTCCGACAAACGATCTCTGTTACAAACTACCGATTACGCCGCCATTTATAGGAGGAATGTCGTGCCACACCGAGATAGATTCTTTGTTTACACAGGAATTACGGAAATTGCAGCTGAGATATGCATCACGAAACACACGCGGAAAAACGAAAGCATTCAACTCGCTGCCATTACTCTGTCATTAGCGAAATAGTCAAGTAAATGACCTCGGAAGATTGAGTGTGAAGTATTGTCAAGGTTCCTGGAGTTACGGTGAATGGCTGAGGTAGAAAAAAGTGTCAAAGTGCGTACTAGCTCGACGGTTTTACATCACACGTCAAATGAGTAATAGGCAGAGAGCTGATTACATAATTCCTTGTCATTTATTTTTTGTCTTAGGCAACTGAGAGTAAAACATACAGATTTGAAATGTAGGAATAACTTCAAGAGAAGATGTTTTTTTAAAAACTAAACACTGAAATAGTATTTATATTACTTTCCCGGCCCACCAACCGATGCGGAGGGAAAGTATTGCGAACGCACAAATTTTTTATTCGAATTAAAGACGAAAATATTTATTTTGAGCCCACCAAGGACCATTTCTAGATTGAACCATTTCCAGATTGAACCATTTCCAAAAGGACCATTTCCAGATTGAAGTCTGTCTGTATGTGTGTATTCCTCCACGATAACGCCTAAACGCTTAATCCCGTTGAGGCATCATTTGGTCATGGCAAAATTTAAAAATTTAAAGAGTTGACATCGTAAGCGTCAGATAGTAAACAACAGACAAACCCAGACGACACTGTGCTGCTACCAATGTCAGTAAATTCAACAGAAAAACTAGGGTGTAAACCAGCCCCTGCAGCTGGTAATTAGGTCATCAGGCATCCAAGACCGGTAGTCAGTAAAAGCGGCAGCTTAAAAAAACATTTTTTAAATTGTATAGTCAGGAAAGGTTTGCCGAACGTTTCGGAGTCCGTGGCTTCTTCAGCGGCAAAAAGAATACTGGTAGTCAAAGCTATCACCTACAGCTCCCTGCACTTCTCTATGGAGCTCCCTGCATTCCTCTATCACCCCAAGACATTCCCGGCAAGTAGCCAAGGACTGATTTCTTCTGAATATTAATCGTATAAATAAAATCGTTGAGCGCCCTCTCTCGTTCAGCGGACGAACCCGGTTGAGTTCCGTTCCATCTGCTGCTCCTTAGCCGATAAGTGAACCGCGCCGCCCGATGAGTTAATATTTGATTAAAATGTATGTCGGAATTTAAATGTTATTAGTCTAGCTTGAATACGAGATATTCTAAATAAACTTTCTCAATATGATTTCGGCCCAACAAGGCACCTGTGTATCAAATTTCAAGTCTCTAATATTTTAAGTTTGAAATATGTACAGTTCCCGGCAAGTATACCTAAGGTGGACCGATTTCAACCACAACTTTTTAAATTTTGCCATGACCAAATAATGCCTGCATGCCAAATTTCAGCTCAATCGGATTAAGCGTTTAGGCGCTATCGTGAATAAACACGCACAGACAAGGTATACATACAGACAGACTGACACACATTTTTTTTTCATTTATTTATTTATTTCCAAAAAATTCTAACAGATTGTAGAAACGTAATATTTAGGTACATTTAAATTACAGTTTATTCGTCTGTTGTCGCCCTCATAGTTGGTTGATTGGCCGAGAAAGCAACATACTAGTGCTCCTAAGTAAACTACATAACTGAATGGACATCTTTATGTCATTGTCGTTTTTGCTGATAAAACAAACCCGTTGAATACGAATAAATGGAGTCATAAAAAAGTGCCTTTAAAAACGTCTCGGTATTTTTTTTAATAACGGTAAATTGTGCATATCATGCGACTGTTAAATATTATATCCGGTAATTGTTATATCCGGTAGTAACTGAGATAATAAGCGGTTGTATGGATATTCGAAACATGTGTGATTATGTAACGTTTTAATAAGTTATGACGAAAACGTTAAGAAAGGAAGGGACTGTGGTGAAGGGAAAACGATTTGGGCACACGTTTTTACTTTCCAGGCCCACCAAAAGACGAGGAGGGAAAGTAATGTGAACCCCCAATTTTTTTTCGAGATGAAGACGGAAATATCCATTATGAGCCGATTAGACACTTCCAGGTTGAAGTCGGTCTGTGTGTCTGTATGTCTCTGTGTGTATGTATTCACTACGATATCGCCCAGACGCTCAATCAATCAATCAAAATAAATAAATAAATAAAAATGTATCCTCCATCGACTGCATTTAACAACTGAGCGGTGCCGCTCCGGTGAATATTCCCGGTTTGCGTGGGGTGCGACGCCAGAGGGTGCGACGCCAGAACGCATCGAGTGACATTTATTTATTTATTTATTTAAGTAATTCAAGAATAATTTAAAACAATTTTATCTTAGGAACTATGAATAGAAATATTTTAAACATTGAATAAATAGCAGAAAATGAATACATTGCAAAGTCCAGTGACAACGCCACCTAACTAGGCCGGGACCTGTTCTAAGGTGAACGTTTAATTTTGTGCGTGCTTGTTCAATATTGTGATTATTACAAAACAAAAACATTTTTGTAACAAAAAAAATAAAAATAAAAAAATAATTATCGTAATAAAATAATTATTTGATCACAAAAGAATACACATGCAACAACTACCTTAAAAACTATTAAATACTTTAAATTAGGACTAGAAAATAAACATGTAACTAAGATTAAGAATATATATAGGTACACATATATACATACATACATACACATACAGATATATTTAAAAATAATAATATTAAATACAATAATAAAAAGTAAAATTAATATGATATAAAATATAGTATAACATAAAATTCTAAATTTTAATGTGTTCGAATTAGTATATTAATATATAATGTCCAATATTTTTGTGATTTTTTGTCGTCCCTCTTTTATAAGCCAATTTGTAAGTAGCCTTTTAAAGTGGGTCTTATTTTGCGTCGATTTTATATCACCAGGGAGAGCATTGAAAAACCTTGGGGCTATGAATGTATAGGAGCGCTGACCAAAAGCAGTATTCTTTCTGGGTACTATTATATTACGGTCTTTGGAATACCTCGTTCTTATGGTACTTTGAGAAAAAATATTTATTTCGTCAAACTTAGTAGGAGAGTGTGGCTTTTAAATATAGTTGCTTGGTATCCAACACATTATACATGCCTTGGATATTTGTATGTGTAGGACGCCGCAGCGGCACCGCTCAGGCGCCGCGCCGCAGCCGCATCGCATCGTGTGGCCCGGCCCTAAAACGTACATAGATGAACCCTGAACACATTACACTCTTTTTTTGTTGGGAAATCGTATAATAATTAGTGGTATCGGATTCCCAACAGAGTATTTGAATGAATTAACTATTATCATATTTAACCGTGTGGTCATAGTCTATTATATATTAATAGTCTATTTTAATCTGCTTTTGTTTTCCATAAAAACATTGGAATGCTACATATTCCTCCGTTCGTTATCCCTCCGACTGTATTTAGGGCTTTGTATTTAATGTAAAATAAAAATATCCTTGCATGTTGCTGTGAATTCTTTGGGCTGAGCAGGGCTGAAGGGACTTGCTATGTCCAATATTGACAGTTTACATTGTAAACGAAAAGTTCGTGTTTATTTGGGTTGGCATTTCCCACGGCGGTTTTGGGTAGGCTGATATTTACGCCGTTGCAGATGGTGGGAATATAAAAGCCCTACGGATTTGTCACGATTAAAGCTTGTTAGTTTTGCAGCGAAGAGTCTTTCTCTGTAGTGTGTGGGAAATATCAATACCAAATTCGAAAAAAATGCAAATCCTAATAGATTCTGCAAATCTCTATGTTTTAATGTTTATTCCTAAATATACAAGTAGATACATATCTAAGGGCATCAATACAATGGGCGAACCCGTCGCCCCAGGGAGTTTTAACTACATCAGGTATTTCTATTTCCCATGGAGTGAACGTGAAGACTTGGCGGACAAAGACAGTTCACTGTCTAGCTCCACCGACAAACCCGTGAGAGTCGAACGCCTTAACGCGAGGCACTTGGAAGTGTATCCAGCGGGCCAACCTCACGCCCTCGCTAACAGATTTGGACGGATTTATCCGTCCACCCGTCTGGTTTCAGAATTAAAGTCGCTTGCGCGGTGTCTACCTGATGTTAGCGGTCGTTAAGTTAGTCCGATTTTATCGCGGAGCGAGGCGCCCTTTACTCGCCATGCTCACACCGAATCGGGTGGCTAAGGGAACGTTCCAAAAGCGGATGAAAATCAGGGCAACAACAACCCCGGAAACGTACGTTTCCAGACTGCCCCGGTTATTCACTGGAGTGCACAGTCGACTGCTAACGCCGCACGATGTGCAAACCGCCTAGTTCTGAACGACGTGTTCCTCCAGATTGGAGCATCCGATCCCACCTATCCGTGACCGGGCTTACAGCCGTAGGCAGGGTTTACGTAGTCCACTCCAGGTTAGCCTCTCTTTGAGGAGGATACCGTATGGGAGTTTAATCGTGAGTTGGGAGCTGAACCGGATAGGAGGTCAACCGTCAACAGCCATATGTCTTTTGTAGATTGAGAATTGAACAGACGAGTATATTCTCCTGGCAACCACGCGTGGACGAGGTAAGTCGTAAAATATTTGCTAGTTTTCACCCCCTGTAAACACTGAGAAGATTTCTTCCAATGGACACAAAAAAATCTCTTGCACAGTCTCTCCTCTTACCTTCTCTTACACTATGCAGATGTGGCTTATCTCGATTTATCAGAGGAACTGCTCAACAAACTTGAACGTTTGCAAAATGTATGCATACGATTTATCTTCGGTCTACGTAAGTATGATCACGTGTCCGAATATAGGGCACAGTTAAAGTGGTTGCCAGTACGCCAAAGAAGAAATGTTCATATACTTGCTCTCCTATATCGTGTACTCTCCCAATTAACACCATCCTATCTCCACGAGCTTTTTGATCCACTAAGTTCCCACGGTCTCGTACTTCGGTCAACCTCTGACAGTTTACTAAAAATTCCGAGTCATAATAGCGATGTCTATTCCTATTCTTTCTGTGTCCATGGTGCAAGACTCTGGAACGATCTCCCAGCAAACATACGAAACTCGCCTTCTTTACCATCGTTTAAGACTCACATTAAGGATTACTAACTTTCTAATAAGTAACCAGTTCTTCCCTTTCTCTTCTCTTCCTCTCCTCGGGCATTATTAGTTTTAAATTCTTCGAGTTGTCTGTATGTTATGCAGACGGTCTGTATATTATGTAATAATCTTTATTTTCACAATACGCATGTACCACTGTGTTTAGGTTAGTTGTAAGACATTGCCATGTGGCAATAAGCTCGCCTTTTTGTATAACAATTAATTGCAAATAAAGAGTTTATTATTATTATTATTATACTCTTTGCTTCACATGGTTATTGCATTACAAAACGTGTCATGATTTTCGAATACATATGAGCATAACATTTTTTGCAATATTCAGTTGGCTTTCCTCCCACAGTATTTCACACCACTTAAGGCCAAACGTTAATAAGTGATTATGGTCATCGTTAAAGATTTATTGTAGTATTTTTTGTCACCGATTAATATTTTTATACATACTAATAAAGTGGCCTTTTGAATGCGTTGGGAAAATGCTCCAGACTTTCTTTTGCCGTTGCATCATTGTTTAAACTCTCTTGCATCATAAATTCTTCGTCTGATTTGTTTAACCAGCTATTTAATGCCTAATGTTCTTAATTGACGGGCGCCAATCTTTATATTAGCTCATTATAATCGTGATTTTACAGATGATTTGCGTTTGGTAATCGGCTCTATTTTATGTAATTTGGCGTTTTTTAGTGAAATTGGTTACGTTGTTTTGACAAGCGATCATAATTAGTGAAGGCTCGCGTGTTTTATCGTTTTTGATTGGCATTAGATGGATTAAATCGGAGAGGATCGAAGGTTTTTATAGTGCTAATAAAACACATTAAACATCATATTGAACACGCATGCTATAAGACTACTAGCGACTGCTTTTTATATTTTTAACCGACTTCAAAAAAAGGAGGAGGTTATCAATTCGGTTGTATCTTTTTTTTTAATGTTTGTTAACGCAGAACTCTGCCATTTATGAACCGATTTGTAAAATTATTTTTTTATTCCAAAGAATATATTTACAGATTGGTCTCATTTTTATCAAAATCCTGTTCTGATGATGGGATCCATTAAGAATTAAGGGAACTCCTCAAATATTATCATATGAAATTGAAAATTTACATGTTGGTTCAAATCCGATGACAATTCATTTATTTTTATGGTAAGCATGACCTGATTCTACACACTGGGTTGACTCCGGACGAGGAAACTCCTCAACGGTCAACAGCAGAGAAGCCAAATTTTGTATACTCATTCAGTTATAATAGCCCGTTCTGTCATGACATGGCTGCTGCCCCCAGGGTTGGCTCCCGACGAGGGAACTCCTCAACGATCAACAGCACAGACACAACATTTTGTATACGCATTCAATTATGATAGCTTGTTCTAAGTATCACCATGACATGGCTGCTGCACTTATATATAAAAATTGAAATCGGTTTTTCTTTTTGTTAAAATTTTGTCTATTATTACTTAACCGGCCTACCAACCGACGAGGAGGAAAAATTTTCGTCGATATAAAGAAGGATATATATATATATATATATATATATATATATATATATATATATATATATATATATATATATATATATATATATATATATATATATATATATATATATATATATATATATATATATATATATATATATATATATATATATATATATATATATATATATATATATATATATATATATATATATATATATATATATATATTTTGACACCCCCCGAAATGATTAAGAGCATTTCTAGACTGAAGTATATCTGTGTGTATTACTTGACGATAGCGCCCAAACGCTTCATCCGATCGAGCTGAAATTTAATTGCAGGCATCATTTGGTCATGGCAAGATTTGAAAAATTGTGGTTGAAATCGTTCCACCAAAAGGCGTGGTAGTCACACTTCAATCTCGAAATATTGGACTTAGAGGCTTAAAATTCGGTACACAGGTACCTTATTGGGGTGAAATCATATGTTAATTTTTTTGTTGAATATAAGCGAAACAAAAAAAAAACAAAATCCGCCAATATTAATTAAATAGTAAGGTCGCGATGCGTGACTCGTTCGACCTGCGTTTGCAATTTGATTGGCATATTGAATGAAATATGATGCGTGTTCGACGAAGTCCCTGTATACTTGCCGGGAGAGTCTCGGGGTGTCAGTGTTACAAAAAAAACATAAAATACAGTGTTTCTGGCCGATGACTTGTTTTGAGCAGTAGTTTTTTGAATGAAGTCTCTAATACGCACAGTGGTATGGTAGAAGGAAGGTATGGGAGAAGGAAAAGGGAGGAATGGGTAAAGTGTTGTATATTTCTAAGAGTCTATAGTCTCTAGAGTACAGTCTTGTAACTTTATTTGTGAGAAACAAAACTACTTGTTAATTTTATTTCCGTCTTCATCTCAAAAAGTGGGCCGGGAAAGTAATATAAGACAATAGTTTTTTTCTAATTTTCTAAGTAATTTTCTAATTTTATTTCATTTTTCTTTTTGTTACAGATGACAGAGGTAGATCGCCTCCATTCACTGGAAGCGGAGATCAACAGGCTGGAAGACGAACTGCAAAGAAGAAACTGCCTCATAGATGAACTCAGATCTTCGAAGGTTTGTCTACCTAGAACATTACCATTTTATTTGAATTTTATTGTGATGGCCAATATTTTACGCGCTTTTTCGCTCTTTGTAACCTCGAGGTAGTAAAGTTTTCATATCTTCAGTATTGTTCGTTAGAGACTCTTATTATTTTATCTCTATAAAATGAACTTTCTCGAATATAAAGAGAAAGGGAATCTGACTCCAATTCTAATTTAATTTAATTTAATTTAATGACGTTTGTTCTATTTTGTTCTCGTCATCGCTCTGTTTTTATTTACAATGAAAATTGTATAATGAATAGATTTTTTTTAATTGCCACCGCAATCTTATAATATACCAGCGAAGAAAATATTTATTTATTTTGTTTATTTTTTGCTCTTAACTTCCATGTTATAAATGTCAATACAATAATGCAATATACAAAAGTACTGTTACAAATACAACAAGTAAATATATTAAAATGAATAAAAATTACAACTGCCGTTATAGAAAGTTAGCTATTGTATTTATAATCTTTTTTATTACGGTTTCTTTACAAAATATTTGTGGTTTATTTATTTATCCACATAGATAGGTTTATTTATTTATATAGTTATATTTGTGGTTTAGTTATTTATCCACATCCTATACAAGCTGGGATTTCCTTCGCTACTTTTTAAGTAGCTTTTACTAATTTTATTTTAAATAAAAACATCATCCTATAAACGGATTTATATATATATATATATATATATATATATATATATATATATATATATATATATATATATATATATATATATATATATATATATATATATATATATATATATATATATATATATATATATATATATATATATATATATATATATATATATATATATATATATATATATATATATATATATATATATATATATATATATATATATATATATATATATATATATATATATATATATATATATATATATATATATATATATATATATATATATATATATATATATATATATATATATATATATATATAT
This sequence comes from Micropterix aruncella, assembly GCA_944548615.1. Taxonomy (NCBI): domain Eukaryota; kingdom Metazoa; phylum Arthropoda; class Insecta; order Lepidoptera; family Micropterigidae; genus Micropterix; species Micropterix aruncella. Next base: position 25,361,003 of record OX155957.1, read on the forward strand.
ATATATATATATCCGAAATGTACTCGTTCAGACCTTCCATTTGACACTAAACACGATGTATTTAGGTTAATTTATTGACATTTGTAAAACTACATACTTGTATTTGGGCAGTTAAGGTACCCCATGACTCGGGATGACATTAGGATTGTAACAATACCACACACTTCTAAATCGTTTCAATCGTTTAGAATTTATGGTGGAATAAATAAACGACAAACATACATAGATGATCCCTGAACACATTACATTCCTTTTTTGTTGGACAGTCGTGTAAAAATGTAATGACAGAACCTCGCACTTCATTTGACAAAGTTCAACCCAAGTGAGATGAACACTTCCTAGGGTTGACAGCAACCTATCTATACATGTATGATTAATAAGAAGGTTAAAAACGCAAAAAAAAAATAATTAACAAAAATCAATCAAACCTGTAATAATAGTCTGGCTAGGCCAAATAACTGAGGGGTTCAATAAAAAGAGGAGTGTCAATTGCAACGGGCGAACCCTTCACCCCAGGGATCTCCGACGGAGTGAGCGTAAAAGGCATAGTGGATAGTACAATCCACAGTCAAACTACGCCAACCGCCGTAAGAATCCGCGAGACACTGGGAAGTGCACTCAGCGAGCCAACCTCGCGCCCTTACGGCCTATGCCCTTAGATTTGGTCAGATTTTTCCATTCTCCAGTCTGGTCACAGATTCGTAGGTTACGGCCGCAGTCAGAGCTCACAGCTACCCTACCAGGTTAGTCCGTCTTCGAGGAGGCAACCGGATAGAAGATGAACTGTGAGTTGTGCCGACCTAAATAATACAGACAGGTTATCAGGCCCAAGCTACAAGGACCTATTAAGCACCTGCAAGATGAAGGATCCCTCGACACTCGCCACTATTTACACGTATGCCCAACAAAAAAGGAGTGTAATGTGTTCAGGGTTCATTCATGTATGTTTTCCGTTTTTTTTTATTCCACCATAACTACTAAACGCTTAAACTGATTTAGAAGAATGTGGTATTGGTAGAATCGCTATTACATCCCGAGTGTCATAGGGTAATTGTCTAAATGGCCCAAATTAATGTCAATGAATTAACATAAATATATCGTGTTTAGTGTCAAATTAAATATCTGATTGAGTACATTCCGGAAATATACATATATATTTTTGGATAAATACATAAACCAAAAATATTTCATAAAAATCCCATAATAAAAATTATTACAAGTAAAGTACCTACTACAAATGATTCCAGAAGCTAACGGAAAATCGGGTACTTCAATGAAATATATATTTTTGAATAGCTTAGACCTTCAGGATAATGGTTGATTATGGGCAAAAATCGCTCAATACATGGGAAGGGGGTCAAATCGCTCAATACATGGGAAGGGGGTCAAATCGCTCTCATCAATTTTGTTTACACTAATAAACAATAAATTACATCAAGCGACCATAAATGGTACTAATCTAAAAATATATTTCGAAAGAGTACATACAATTGAGTATAGAGGGCGTTAAATTTTATATAATTATTTGAGGTTTCAATCAAATAATGACAGATGCATTGCATCAATGTACCAAATATAAAGAAGATATTTAATAAAATCAGTCTTATTTTGTTGTTATGTTTAATACTTTACCCGTCCTCTCTACCTTGTTATAAATACAATAGTTCACTTTCTGTAACGGCAGTCGTGTTTTTTATTATATTTATTATATTTACTTGTTTTCCTTTTTATCTAGCTGTAAAATAATAAATTCATCTATCATTGGCCGACGCAGACAAAGATTTTATTATTATTCTTCGTGTTTCATATTTTATAAAACACATATTATATAATAATATTATTCGATCCGGATCAAGACGATTTATTCCAACCATATCAAGTGTTTTCACCTGTGGCGATAGGTGTGGAAAGGTCTCAAAGTCCTAATGACAAATACGCCAGTTTGTATTTCGTCTACTGTACGCACGCGCCTACACGCTTTTAGATCAATTCGAAATGGGTGCGTTTGTAAAGCCTTGTATATATTTGCTTTAGCTTTCACAACAAATAGTAGGTACTTAGAGATTCGCGGAATTGCTAACGCTGAACGCGGCTGAAAGAGTGTTTGTCGGCTTCCGGTTTCCGGAAGCGGTGGCCGCTATCTGTCTGTCAGTTTCCCGGTTCATCGACAAACAAACGCTTAACAAGTCGCTCGCCGCCCATTGATGACTTTACGTAGTCTAACGCACCTATTTATACGTGACCGCGTCATGAGCTTGCAAAAATATTGACTAAAGATGGAATATTACGTTACATTTTGCAATATATGGGTCCTTACCTATAAAGTTGCTGTTCCACAAAGGAAGTTTAAGGCCTAAAACTTTTTATGAACAATATATAGTTTACTAGCTGACCCGGCGAACTTCGTACCGTCTAAAAGTCAATGAATGTCGTGTTACAGATTAGCTGAACTTAATTTATGATTTTATGACAGTAATACAATGAATACAAAACTTTATTAAGATAATAACACAAAAATATTTATAAAAGTACAAACATTAAGTATATCAATCGGGTGTCAGCAAGACATGATTGAATTAAACTATTTAATTATTGTGCAGCATGGGATGCAGTCGGTTTTAATTCTCTTCATTGAAGCACCTTGTGATATACGACATTTTTTTTTAATCAGGCGCAAGAATAAATAAAGCGGATGATTTGCCGACACGTGAACATGCCACGTACACCTGACCATGAGAAAAACACGGAGTTGTATTTTGTATGGGAAAATGTTTTTTTTAATTGATTTTTTTTGTCAATTTTCCAATTTTCGTTTTTAATAGTTATTCTGCTATTCGGGACGTAGACAAAAACTACAAATAAAAAACCATGAAAATCGGTCTAGCCGTTCTCGAGTTATAAGTGTTCGAACAAACCCGACTTTGTTATATATATAGAGAGATTATTAGAAATATTGACCTCTATTATCTATGGAGATTTGTAATTTTAATGGGAGTTGCTTAAATCCTTTAACTTAGTTTATTTAAATATGTATGTAGATATGCAAAATTTGGTACATCTGTATTAATATTATGTGGGTATTTTTTAGTATTACCATTTTCGCACTTAGTAGTACTCAAAAGAAAGTAATAAAAACTGTCATTATTTTTTAATTTTCATCAACTTTCAAAGGTGGAGAAATATAATTCAGTAATGAAATTAACAGTAAAGTGTCGTATTAATTTAGGAATACATTTTTCGAACATTCTCCTGCAGCATTGTTACTATGTGATCCCGCGTATCGCGTTGAAGTTTTTGAAAATTCGAGCAGCAAATGTAAACCCCGATTTATAATATAGTTACAATATACATTTATAATGTAGCTAGGTATACAGTAATTACATCGTATATGCCATAATAAATGTAAATTAGTAGGAGAGGGGCCTTTTATTCAATTTCGCATTGGGGCTCATTTTTTTTTGTTACTGGCTGTATTTGATATCTTCTCGAACGTATGCGAGGTGCCTTCGACTACGGAGCCTAGTATGGCTTTACCCCTAATAATTACTATAGCCAGGAGGTAGCATTCGTAATGCAGCGATGAATCCTGTTCATTCTCCGCCTTATAAATGCGACACGGATTGCTTCCGTCAACAGAACCGTCACGGCGCGGCGGGTAAGCGATAAGAAACTTCATTGCAACTCGATTGCAACTAACTGCGACTCTCCTATCTGAAGCGAAAGCGTTGCGCTTGCTAACGCCCCGTGCAGTTACTTAGTTCTGTTGCAAGTCAATCGCCTTCAAAATATGCATGCGAATGCGAGAATACCCAGCTGAGATATGGAGAGGCTGACACTGCTGGATTGGAAATCCCAGCACGCGAGCCACACGAGGTGCTAGCCGGTATGCTAATCTTTAATATCTACATCATAACAGTCGACAGTACCCGGCTTGGTAACCTGCAGTACCAGTTGCGCTCGTGTCGGAACCATTTCGGATACACAGGTGTCGGAGTATTTTATTTGTAATTTGTCAAAAGAGATTCAAAGAGAAAGAGATAGCACGATTATAGTTTATAAATATAAAAATAAAAATTCATTCTTTTATTCAACGTTCATACATTGCATACCTATATGCTGAAGATTTCTAATGATCCCATAAGATGGCCCTAATGGCCTAAAATGGTGCAATTTTAGTACCCATATGCTGTCTTCTTGGTTTGAATGTAATATTCATCCTCAAAAGAGAAATCACTGCAAACGTGGATAAATTCAGCTAGCTTGCAGGGAAAAAAATATAGAAGGAATTTGAGGATGAGGCCTTTGATTAAAAATTCTTTCCCCCATGGATTGAACGCAGGTCAACACAGTTCACTGTCTCAGTACGCCAACAAGCCCGTAAGAGTCCAACGCATTACCGCGAGCCACTGGGAAGGGATACCAGCGGGCTGACCCCACGCCCTCGCTACCAGATTTGACCGAATTACTCCGTTCTTCATTTTGGTCGCGGATTCGAGATCGCTTGCGCGTCCTCTATCTGACGTTAGCGGTAATTCAAAGTCGAACTAATTGCGGACCGAAGCACCCTTTGCCCGTAAAGGTCACACGGGATCGAGTGGCCAACGGATCGTTTCTAAGGAACGACGACGTCAGTTCGATAACTACCCCCGCTGCTTATGAAACGTACGTTTCCAAATTCCCTCGGTTATTAATCGGATTGCACGGTAGATAGAGATAGATAGAGATTCTTTATTGCACATTAAACAAAAACATACAAAAGGCGGACTTATTGCCTAAAATGCAATCTCTTACAGCCAACCTTCGTGGAAGTGTAAAAATTTAGGTGCCAACAGATAAATTAAAAATTAACAAAAAAAGAAAAAAAAGAAGAAAAACTTATTAGGTACATAACAAAAAATTATCAAGTAACAAAAATGCTATTTTAAAAAAAATAAAATTAGGATTTGGAATAATTCGCAAGGAGCAAAGGATAGGAGAGGATGGGATGAGACCTAGGATAACTAGGAATTTAGGGACATGAAATGCTTTTGCAGAGACACTTGAAAGGAAGAAACCGTTGGTGCGTTTCTGATGTCTGGCGAGAGCTGGTTCCATAGTCTAGCTGCATGAACGGTGAAGGAATAAGTAAAAAAAAAGAATTATGAGTTGGAATCGCAATTTTACTATCCTGACTGGAACGGAGTGAAAGACCATGACTTCCTAAGTGATTGAATTTTTTGGTTAGGTAGGAGGGAGCGGTAGGATTGTTGAGGACGTTATAAAGAAGGGAAAGAATATGCATGTTTCTACGTTCACATATTCGAAGCCAATGAAGTCTGCTTCTATACTCAGAGACGTGATGAAATTTTTTCGCGTTGAAGATATACATAATGCATACATTTTGCAACCGCTCTAATTTGTCAAGGATGGCTTCAGTGACGTCAAGGTAGCAGACATCAGCATAGTCTAGTATAGGCAATAGCAGTGATTGAGCTATGGTCTTCTTAACCTCCACTGGTAAAAATCTTTGCAACCGCCGAAAACTATGAAATCCAGCAAATATGCGTTTGCTGACTTCATTAATCTGTGACTGCCAAGAGAGATATTGATCAATGGTAATACCCAAATTATTCACCGTCTTTGAATATGGTATAACATTACTATCAATATGGATTGGTGGGACAGATGCAATATTAAATGATGATAACAGTCTCTTGCTGGCAATTAGAATAGATTGGGACTTAGACGGATTAATTATGATACCATTTTCTTTAGCCCAGCGTGAGATATGGTTTAGATTTATATTCATTATAGAGGTAGCCGAACTAACCTCTTGGGGCGTAGCATGGGTGTACAGCTGCAGGTCATCAGCATAGAGATGATAATTGGTAGTCAGGCCCTTAGCTATTGGGTTGATGAATAGAGAAAAAAATAGAGGCGACAATATTCCTCCTTGTGGAACACCTGCAATGACATCAATAGTATCTGAAGTATTATCTGACACCTTGACACATTGCTTGCGTCCACGTAAGTACGAGTTAAACCACTTAAGGACACGCTACTAAAGTCGCTACTAAAGCCGAGTAAAGCGAGGATAGTTAATTTGCGATCGTTCATAGCGCATCTAATATCATCAGTGACTTTGACGAGGGCGGTTGTGGTGCTTTGACCTGGCCGAAACCCTGATTGGAGTGGGTCAAGGCTGTTATTCGCAGTGAGGAACTCATCCAACTGCACATGTACAGCCTGTTCCAAACCCCTGGAAAATAAAGGCAGAATAGATATGGGTCTAAAGTCTTTTTCGGTCACGGGAGCGGAAAGTTTAGGAAGTGGTATGAATGCCTTTTTCCAAATGGTCGGCACATCTCCATTAGACAGGGAAACATTTATTATGTGGCGAAGGGCTGGTAAAATGGGCTCCAGGATTGGCCGAATCATTTCCATGTTTAAATTATCAATGCCAGAGGCTTTGGATTTAATACCAAAAAGAATTCGCCTAACAGTGCATTGAGAAATGGCCGCAAAAGAGAAAGTACTACCGTTTATTCTCGACTCATTTCGACCCACAGTCGATTGACTAACGTTGCACGGTGCGCAAACAACCCAGTTCCGCCCGAGGTGTTCCCTCGGATTGGAACCTGCGATTCCAACCGGCTGCGACTGTAGGTTATAGCCGAAAACAGAGTTCACGGCGGCCCTTTTTAGGTCAATCCCTCTTCGAGGAGGCTACCGGATGGGAGCTGAGCCGTAAGCCGAGCTAAAAAAACACACACAGACCATCAAGTTCAAGCTGCGCGGAACCGTTAAGAACCATGTTCATCAGGAACTGAAAGAACCGGAATGATCGACAGTCAAAAGCTTTGGATACCCAAAAACCGCAATGTAGTGTGGGAAATCTTTAAACGCGTCATGCACGCAGTTTATGACCTTAGCGAGAGCCATAGTCGCAGATTATTTCTCCGAAATCCAAACGGGCATTTGCTGAAAATATTAATTTCGATTGCAAAGTCATATATCCATGAATTGTGGAAATTTGCTGGGAGTAACGATTTTTACCTGCAGTTTCCCCTACTTTATCCTTTATCTCCTTTCACAAGACCTTAACAAAACTTATTGAAACGAAAATTCTTCCATCTCCTAGTCTGCATATGCAATATTAACATAATAGTCGAAGAGCCAGCGACAAAAATTGTAAGAGTGTTGGAAAAGCTGATACTTTTAAATCAGACAGTATTTTTTGCCATAGAATGCCAGGGTACAGTCAGCAGGCCAGATTCCGAAACACCTGGCGCTGGCGTACTAGGAAAGCTGTAATTTTAATTAGTACCCTAAAGTGTATTGGAAATACTGAATTCATCAGTAGACAGTCGATGCAATAAAGAAGTCGAAACATACGGCCAGACTGCTTTATATTCGAACGCGTGGCGTTAGCATCTCCTTAGGGTAGGTGGAGAAAGGTGGGAGAATTAGAGATATTGTCTTTCAGTTTTATATTGGAGTTTTAGATTAGGATCTCACCCATAACCCCTGAAAATATCAGGCATGTTCAATCATCAGTTGCAGAGAAATCTAAAATTATATATTAAAAACAATTGCAGGGGGTTGCCCCGAAAAATGGGGCAAAGCCACGCGCTTTCACCATGTCACACTTTCAACGTGGCGTCGTCTCCAACTATGTAAGCAAATGATATCGAGGAACTTGACACTCGAATGCGAAGATAAACCAGGCAGTTCATCACCGTAAGTTCAATTGCGAAAATAGCTTAAACCGTTTTGGAAAAACTCAGCTTGGAAGGACAAGAAATATTACATCAAAATACGAAAAAACAGACATACTGCATTTTCCAGGCTCACGTGGGACCGAACTTCTTGAGGATTGGTGTGGAACTGGAAGTTGTTGAGACGGGTCAGCCACCTGGCGGCTATCGAAATAATTACAAAATTCCTTCCGGAAACCCCCGTGCGTGGATTTTCCTCGTGCGGGGCTTTACCCCCACCTACTCTACATGCCACGCATCAGTCTATGACGCATCGGTTGTGCCGAGCAATATAATGGTCGCAGAGACGCAATATAATGGTATGGAGATGCTGACGCCACGCATTCGATTACGAAGCAGTCTGACTATACATGTGTCTCGAGTTCTTTATTGCATCCGCTGTTTACTGATGAATTTTCAGCTTTCCAAAACACTTTAGGGGTACTGATTAAAATTACTACTTTCATAGTACGCCAGCGCCAGGTGTCCCGGAAACTGGCCTGCTGACTGTACCCCGCCATTCAATGGTCAAAATACTGTCTAATCTGAAAGTATCAGCTTTCCAAAACTCTTGCACATTTTTTGTCGTCGGCTCCTCTACTATAATATTACTGCGTGCATTCGGGTGGCACGGTGTTGAACTACTCCTCATCAATATCCAGCTCGTAATGCCTTTAGGTATCTCTGCTAGGTGCGGAAAAAGCTGCCGCCACGGCTGCAGCGCTATCGGACGTCGGCCAATCTTATCGATAAATCACCTCTTTAGCAACCGGGCGGGCTAGTACAACCAACATAGGAAAATTTTAGATGGGTCGAACCATTGATTATACTATTATAGTGTATAAGATTGCTCAGTGCAGAACTACGATTTGGCAGTTAGAACTTCACTATGAAGCGCAACATGTAGATAGCACTCTTATTTACAAAAATTTATTAATATTATCGTATGTTCAATATGGCGGTGGTCGTGGTTTAACGGTATGGCAACGCATTTTCGATATCGCTCTAAATGTTTCTATGTCCTACGCCTATGTATTCTATGTCCTCTATCATGCATATGTATCCATGTACGAACATGTATTCTATCTCGAATTAAAAAATAATAATATTGTGTCGTTACCTATGAAGTTGCTGTTTTATATAGTAAATATAAGGCCAAAAACTTTGTATGAAAAATATATATTTAATTATTAGAAATATCCACCTCATTATCTATGCAGATTCGTCATTTTTATGGGAGTTGTTTAATTCCTCTGCTGTAAACCTCTCGTGGATAGAAACCAATATATGCTTTAAAGGCGTTTTTCGCCGACTCTTCAAAGTAGATTTTTTCCCGTAAAAAGTTATTTAAATTCTGGAAAATATTATACTCTATTGAAGCAAGGTTTGGCAAGTACGGTGGGAGAATAAGAGTCTCCAGCCGCAACTCCTGCAACTTTGCGACTGTTTGCAGTTAAATCTGTGGTTATACGTTGCCATGCAGAAGCACTGGCTATGAGCTATTGGCCAGGCTCGGTTATTTAACACGAGCGTCTCCAGCAGTTCTTAACAGTTCATATTTACGGTAACTGTATAGCCAGACTGCAACGAACTGTAATATAAAACACCGGCACAGGATCTCATATTTGAAAATAATGAAAAATTTCAACTTTACCATGGTTGTACAAACGAAAATATTTGAGCAAAAACAAACAACGGAAAGACAAATAAATAGCTTTTTCATAAAAAATAATAATGTGGCCTTGAATTAAAACTTATTTGAATTTGAAATTCCAACTCAAACCCAAGTTATCCAAGTTTAAAGTAGCGAGTGTGAAAAACATCAATTACGTAGGTAAGGACCCAATATAATAACTAAAGTTTTTTTTAAAATATTAGCTCTTATTATTTTTATATTATTTACATAAAGATTACAATTTTAAATTTGGTATACCGGTTTCAATATTTAATAATTACCCATTTTAAGGTTCAGATAGACTAATAAGTCGCATTCAGTCAGGACAACATTTGCCCAGAGACATATATTCTACATAGCCCCAAAATTATATAATTCCCTTAGTGAAGACATGAAAAATTATCCTAACATAAAATTATTTAAAGCAAACCTTAATAGATGGCTACTTAACAAGGGATATGTAAAATCTGATCAACTTCTTTGCAACGCACGACAATTTATTTAGTATCACTTATCTATTTTTCTTAATTAAATTTTATTAAATTACAACTATAAATGTATATATTTATTACATAGCTATATTTTTTATAAAATTGGTATATTTATGTGTATATACAGGTGGTGGGTCCAAATAATTTATTAAAAAAAAAAACACTTCATTTCTTAAAATTGCATAAAAATATGCACATCTAGAGACGGGCCAAATTATCGCCTAGCTAGATGTGTTATTCGCAGTAAAGGTCATGTAAGATGTGTTAAACCTCCCTATATAAATTATTAAATAATTTATATAATTATTATAAGATTACATGACCTAAGAATGAACTGTATACCTAATCCTATGTACATAAATAAATAAAATAAATTCTTTTTCTCCATATTATTTCTGTGACGTAATCAGCCATATAAATATGTGATAGATGGCACTAATATTTGGATGTTATTATGGTTTTTACATATGTTATACAAGACAAATGACCTCACGATGGCTTGATTTGGATATAACTTACCATTAGATATAACTTAACAGGGGAGTGTTAAAACGTAATAAAATCTTCATTAATACCATTATAGAAATTCCAAAAGTTCATTTGGTAGCATTGCTATTCTAAAAAAAACCTTAATTTTAAGGAGTTGTTTCATTTTCCAATTTACAGAAGGAAATTTGCTACATTTAAAAATAAAAAGGGTTTTGATGAAAAGTGGAGTTAGCACATTTGCACACTAAGCCACCGCCCAGTATCTTGGTGGGATATATTTATTTATATTTCCTAATATGTCTGTGTATTACCATTTTTGATAATGTCCTAACCTTTATCTCACAAGACACAGAATCAAAGATTATCTATGGATGAAGTATCACTTTGATTCTTAAAAACTCTCATTTTGCGCCTGCTAAATAAGGGTTTTGGTATTTTTCTAGAAATTTCTTTTTCTTGGTGCCTCCGGCTCTGAGAGAAGTACTTGAAACAATAAGAAAATATATTTATTTAAATAAACTTGATGTATCACTTCTAGAAAATGGTCCTCAATTCTGGATTTTATTACATTTTATAGTAATTAAACAAAACACACAAATTATAACACGCAGCAATAGCCCAGTTGTCGGATTTTTTTTATACACAATGGCCTATCTCTCTTTTACTTACTCACATCAATAAAACGGCGGTGTCACATTCTCCCATACAAACGAGGAGGTAGTAAGATTATCGCGACACTGTTCGATTGAATTAAGCCTGCGCTTTGCTTAACACCGGATGCTCAAACATAGATATGGAAATTCCTATCTATAACCCTGAATTGTAATTGATCTATCTCTGTTAGTTAATATTGAAATATTACAAAACAGAGCTCTCCAACGACAGTCGATCTTGAGTGAAATCGATAAATATTTAAGTTTCACGTTTAATAGAGATCAGGTATGTCGATTTAGCGGGATTTAGCTGAAGGCTATGTCGCCGTGACCAGTCTAATAACTTTTAAAGGTCCTCGTTGACTTTTGATATGCAGAATGGGCGTCTCCGATCCTACGTCAAAAGATAGAAGTATTCGAGTGTCATTCTCATACAGTTGGTTCTTGTCATTTCCATCAACACGATACCAGAAATAAATCGGACCTACACCTTAATCAGCACCTGCTTAGAAAGCTGCACAACAGTTTCGTTCAGCAAAGCGTCTGTTTTATAAGGACCCTGCGCATATCAGAAGTCTTGGAGAGAGTCAATTCAAACAATTAATAGATCGTCAAAAACCTAATATATCAAATAATATATTTGGGTAATGCTGAATCTATATTCTGAGAGTATCATTCTGTAAAATAAAGGAATATATCCTGATAGTTGTCATCCCGATAGCCAAAGAGCGTAATGTTTATTTTTATCAACAAAGCCTATTTTGCTAGATTAACCATTAATTTTAATTTCGACATATTCAGTAGGTATACGATTATTTATCTTCATGAATATCATATTATTACCGTGATAATTATGGTTATATACATTGGGCCCGATTGCGTTTCTTCTGAACTAAAACTGAAATTACTTAGTTCAAGCTAACGAGATAGAGCAATACGTTAGAGCGGAATATGAAACGAAGGATCGTCGATATTCCGCTTCAAAACTACCTGTCGAACTTATAGTCATCCGTATAAGGTTGAACACATTTCGTGCTGTCTTAAGATCAGACGCTTTATCTTTGGTGGCTAGTTTTAATGCGAAAAAGTGACAACCGTTCATTTCACATTCCGCTCTAGCGTAATGCCCCGTCTCGTACACTTGAACTAATTGTTTACTTTATTTAATCGGCAATTTTCATTATTATATAATTTTCTAATTATTAATGATTCTCATACCGATTATAAATTTCTAATATAGTCACACCTATCACGATATGTAATTTTATATAATAATTACAGAGAATGTTAGACGCAATGACGCATCCAATTGTAGGAATGTCTGCCTACTGGAGTAGAATAAAATTGAATTGAATTGAATTGTATTGTTGCTACATTCGTTGTATTAGCGCTCTACAAAAAAAAGGGTGCGTCACCCCAGGACTTTCCCGGCAATTAACTAGAGACTTATTTCATCTGAATATTCATTTCAAAAGTAAAGCACTTGGCAAATAATCCTGTTAATATGCGACGCAACGCAATAAAAAACTGAATTTCGAACGCGCGTCATATCATTCAAATTGAAAATCAAATTGAAAACGCGGGTCGTCGTGACTGTGAATGTATGACCGTGAATGTATGGCGAACTTTTTTTGTCGCTGTTGAGATATTCCAATCAAAATTTCACAATGTGATTTCGGCCCATCAAGGTACCTACATATATACCGAATTTCAAGTCTCCAAGTCCAATAATTCAAGTTTAGCTAGACTAGCGCGCCCTCTGGTTGACCGATTTTAACCGCAATCTTTTCAACTCTTGCCATGACTAAATGATGCCTGTATGCCAAATTTCAGCACAATCGGATGAAGCGTTTGGGCGCTATCGTGGAGGATCACACACACACACACACACACACAGACAGACACACAGACATACTTCAGTCTGGAAAATGTTTGTCTGTTTGTTTGTTTATACTCTTTATTGTAAAAATGTCACAATGGGCGGGTTTATTGTCATATGACAATTTCTTACAACCAATTCTGCCGTCGTAAATGAAAACACAGTAACTTGAAAAAAGACGTTTTGAGAAAAACGCGGTTAACCCCTCAGGCCCCGAATGGCCGATATCGGCCACAACACGATTCAGCGTGACGGCCCCGTTTAAATTTTATTTTAATTTAATTTGTTTTATTTTATTATGTTTCATTATGTTAATATGTTTTATTTTAATTATGGGTACAGTGGTTTGGCAGTAATTAATGTTTTGGCGAGACAGTGTCATAATTCAATTTTTTTACTAATTTTTACAAAGTTTTTTTGGGACATCAATTTGTCAATCGGCTGAGGGGCCGAGGCCTGAAGAGTTAAAGCTCAGTTGTTAAATATTTGTTTTCATGAACAAAGTAATCAATATAGATTATTTCTTTTAATCTTTAATGTTAAAAAATGGTTAGAACTTCAATTCTGCATAAAAATATATATTAAATTATAATTGTTTAATTAATTAAATTAGATATTGTGTTTTAAATTAGGAAAATAATTTGATAAATTTTATATTTTTAAGCTATAACACCGTAACTAAGTGGTTATTGTGTTATAGGTAAATTTTACCCATTACAGTGTTCTAACCATGTAAAATAAATATATATTGTTTTAAATAAATAAAAAACTGCATGCATCTTAAACACAGTAATTGAGATACTGTCATTAATTCGTGTATTAATAAATTAACTTTTAGCAAAATTTTACCTAAAACCACAGTATCTGAAGAAGACGTGTTGTAACCAAACAAAAATATTTCTTAAATGCTTATAAGTATTAAAAAAGATCACAGTAAATAATAGGTTACGGTATTTTAACTTAAAAAAATATACATACTGTGTTTTTTTATTAAAAATATTCAGATTTTTAAAAAAATACTGTGTTTTTATCTAAGGTATCTCGGTAACTATCCATCGACAGACGAACCGAAAAATTTGCCTTATAGTACTCCAACTCGTGATTTTAAAGAGCCAAACTTGTATAAACACAGTAAATGAAGTTACTGTGTTTTCATTTACGACGGCAGAATTGTCTTAGTCATCTCGGGAAGGAAGGGGGTAGGGGGGGGTGGGGGGGGGGGGGGGTGTTCAAAATGTATATATCCGTCTTCATCGCGAAGATTCTTTTTAGTGAGTCACAATACTTTACCTCCTCGTCGGTTGGTGGGTCAGTAAAGTAAAACCGTACATGAAAATCTGACCCGGCTGGTTTCGTTTGTATTTTCCTATCTAATTCGATTATCCGTATGCTCCGTGAAACGCTTGGAGTTCCTCTGAGGTATTTGAACTTAGAGTCAATACCCTCATGGAAGAGTCGATTACTGATTTCCCCGTGTCGTTCAGTGGCATTATCGAATTAGTCGGCGCCCAGGGCGCACACGAGCTTAGAAGGGCATGTACGTGTGGGCCACACTTTAAGAACCTCTGGGGGGAGACAGTCTCACGTCTGACGTTCGTGGTCGCCGGAGAGAGAGGCCCAGAGACTTTCACTGTCAAGTGTATCGTAGTACCTGCAAGTACCACGGTGCCCATGGAAGTACACGTGGGATGATCTAAGTTGGCTGCAATAACACATTGACAAATGTGCGTTTTGAACCTATACACTGCAGCCCTGCCTAACGCGTGCAAAGTGCAAATTCTTGCTCTTACCTGTATACTTACATAGGTGGTGAACGGTTTCGTGCACCTTGGGCCACACGATCCATTTTGTTCTCGGCCACAGAGCTGGTGGACCGGTTTCTCCCGGCGAGATTGCATCCCGGCGCCACTGGACGGTTAGCGCACCGGTCGGCGTAGCCAGTCGGCTGTGCATTCTGACTAATTTCTGAAGGGGTCTGGAGACTATGGTAATATACTGTTTCCTAATCAGCGGGGGTGGATGTTGACCTGTTGTCATGCCACTCTTGAAATGACCTTGGGCTACTCGATCCCATGTGGCACTACGGGCAAAGAACGCCCAGGTCCGCGAAAATTCAAACTGAATTACCGCTGTAATACAACAGGTAGAGGTCGTGTAAGCGACTTCGGACCCGTAACCAGTCGGCAGGACGGAGGTATCCTGAAGGTTAAATCCAGACGGAGATATCCTACCAAAACTGGTAGTCAGGGGGCGAGGCTGCCAGCTGGGTGCAACCTTTCCCGGTGCCTCGCCGTAAGGCGTTGGCCTCTGACGGGCATGAGTGGCGGAGCTCGACGGTGGATTGTTTTGTCCTAAGTCTTCTGCGCTCATCTCGCGGGAGACAGAACGGACATTTCGTTAAAACTTCCTGAGGTGACGGGTTCGCCCGTGGTAGTTGACAACTCTAGTTGTATACTTACATACTCAAAGAATTAGAAGTGTCTTGGCCGGCCCCTACATAGATAAACCATATCCAGCTGTTTTGATCAAGGCCCACGATTCAAGGTCTCTCTTTGAGTCTCACCCACTGCAGATCAAAAAAAAAAAATAGTTTCAAAAACTAAAAAAAACAAGCTTTTATAACGAACGCCGAACGCAAGGACTTAAGACAGGATACAGTGAGTGTTAAGTGCACGACGGATATTCGAAATTCGCGCGCTTCGACCCCCTCTCCCCCCCCCCCCCCTCCCCACCCCACCCGGCCCCTCACCACCGTTATAACCTACGCAGTGGCGGCAGCGGTATACGGCCTACCCGCGGAACAACGAATTGACAGCTTTTTCAGTCTACCCTAGACAACGGCGGCTACAAGCGCGCCGAAACGTCGGGTGCTACAAACTTCACGCGGTAAATTCGTTTTCTATCCTATTTATAATGTCAAACAACCGCGATAGTCTTCAATTTCATAAGCTTGCACTGCAATAAAGAGCAAAAAAATATATAAACACTCTGTTATCACTGTTTACCCCTTCAGGGATTTGGTGTAAGCCTTGTTTGTAATTATATTGGGGTCCATATTGACCACTTTACGAATCACTGCTATACCCTACACGATTGATATTTTTACGAAAATAACTGCGGCAGTATCCGAGACTGCTTACATCTATTGTCTACATTCTACAATATCATTTCCCGTCGGCACGGTGGTTGAATTTACAATCGAAATCGACATTGGACAGTCCCCATTAGTGCGCACCTTTTTTTATATTATTTAATAATTATCACATCAAAGTGATCGGTAGAAACTGTAATTTATTACTGTCGATTGCTTTTATTTGAACTTGTTAAATTGCCGCCTGATCGTTTAACGGTTCAAAGACTTGACGTTGAATCGTAACATTGTATAACATGATAAAGATCATTTGGTCTGGGTATATCGGACGACAAATTGCGGATACCAGACGGTGGGAATCGTACAAGTCGTGCTGACAGGCCACTAAGTTTATGCACGAGACAATAGTAGTAAAATCAAACGAGGTCATTTAGCAACGAGACACAATTTTCTGGAGTTTTAATCAGGCTTGTGCCGGATGTTTAATTTGTTAGACCAGCAGATGCGGATATTGGGTTAAATTGCATTTCTTCGTGAACTATAAGTGGAAATTAGTTCAAACGAAGAGTGGAGTGCAGGGAAGAAGAAGCAGAGGCAGATCACCGGCCAGATGGAACGACCTCATCAAAGAACAAAAGGGTCAATACAATCTGCGACCCGCCATGCAGAAGACAGGTCGAAGTGGAGGAGCCTCGTAGGCAAACTGTTGTCTAGTGGCCACGATCCTCAGTAATGAGGGAACGACGGAGAAGAAGAAGTTCAAACGAACGAGACAGAGCAATATGTTAGAGCGAAATATGAAATAATAGACAAAATTTTAACAAAGTACATACAGCAGCCATGTCATGGTGAAACAGGCTATCATAATTGAATGCGTAAACAAAATTTCGTGTCTGTGCTTTTGACCGTTAAGGAGTCCTCTCATCGTGAGCCAACCCTGGATGTAGAATCAGGTCATGCTTGCCTTAAAAAAATGCACTGTCATC
The DNA here is from genome assembly GCA_944548615.1 of Micropterix aruncella. Taxonomy (NCBI): domain Eukaryota; kingdom Metazoa; phylum Arthropoda; class Insecta; order Lepidoptera; family Micropterigidae; genus Micropterix; species Micropterix aruncella. The sequence continues at coordinate 25,378,003 of OX155957.1, forward strand.
GGAACTTAACCAACATGTCAATTTTCAACTTCATATGATGATATTTGAGGAGTTTCCTCAATTCCTCATGGATCCCATTATCATAACAGGGCTTTGAGAATAATGGGACCAATCTGGAAGTATATCCTTTCAAATAAGAAAAGAATTTTCCGAATCGGTTCATAGTGACTGAGTTCTGAGGTAACAAACATTAAAAAAAATACAACCGAATTGATAACCTCCTCCTTTTTATGAAGTCGATTAATGAACGATAGTCGATTTTCCCGCAATGAATCTACCTGTCGAAATTATAACCGTCCAAATAAGTTTGAACGCATTTCGGGTGTTTTAGATTCAGCTGCTTTTTCTTTGGTGGGTAGTTTTATTGCGGAAAAGTGAAAACCGTTCATCTCACAATCCGCTCTATCGTATTGCCCTGTCTCGTTCACACGAACTAATTTCCGATTTTAGTTCACTAAGAAACGTAATCGAGTCCATTACGCACCTATATCAATTATTCTCTTAACAAAAACTATTTAGCACCAAAGGACACCTCTCCAAAAAAAAAGGATTTACCATTGGAAAGATATATTTATTACAACTTACCTCAAATATGAGCCGTTTCGGTGTTTTGAAGTTTGGAATATTCTCAAATATGACTAATTACACGAAAACCATAATGCCAATTATTTATTTTAAATATATTATTTGAATTGAAGATTCATAAAATATAGTATATTACGATATTCGGTCATTGGGCACACTATGTTGTATAGCTGACATTAGTACACCAGTAAACAGAGCGGAAACTTGGACATTGACTTTGGGGCTCGTCCACAAATTTAAAGTTGCTCAGAGAGCTATAGAAAGCTATGCTCGAAGAGTCCCTTCCACTTACGGGTCTTTTGGCGGGCGTGTAATCCTAATGGATCAGATAGCTGCTCATTACGCGCGCCATAAGACCTATAAGTGCAAGGGAGCGCGAAATATGCGCTACTCCGTTCCTACATTTTATAACTTCGCGTGCCAGGGGCGTTCGGACAGACTATAGGCCCGCTGGATGCACCTCATGGTATCTCGCGGTAAGGCGTTTGACTGGTTTACCGCATGAAATTTGTAGCACCCGACGTTTCGGTGACGTTGCAGCCGCCGTTGTCCAGGGTAGACTGAAAAAGCTGCCAATCCGTTGTTTTGGGGGTAGGCCGCATACCGCTGCCGCAACTGCGTAGGTTATAACGGTGGCGGGGGGCCGGGCTCGGAGTGCAAGACGGATTTTCGAAATTCGCGCGCTCCGAGCCCGCCCCCCCCCTCCAAAACTTCGGGTGCTACAAATTTCACGCGGTAAATTCGTTTCTATCCTATTTATAATGTCAAACAACCGCGATAGTCGTCGATTTTATATCTTACGGGTTGTTGGCGTAGCTTGACTGTAGCGTCAAGCTACGATACAGTCAAGCTACGCCAACAGCTCGTCCAACGCCTTACCGCGAGATACTAGGAAGTGCACCAAGCGGGCCTAGCTCTCAAGACCTGCCGTAGCTTGGAAGTGAACCCAGCGGGCCTTGCAATTCAAAACTTGGCGTAGCTTGATTGTTCATAAAGTCTTTACGTTTACTCAGTGAGAGGCAGAACGGCTTGATGTCGGTGCAACTCCTTGGGGTGGCGGGTTCGCCCTTAGTAATAACAGATGCGGATATCACGCACAAGACTACTTTTAAACGGTCGTTTATTTTGCGCCGATCTGGTGAAATGTTGCAGGTTTCGCCGTCATAATTTTCTCGCTCAACAACTTTAATGCGTCGCTGCGGCAATTGCTAGTTTGCAACACCGCAGCAGGTTCAAGTGTAGCTGGTGGAGTAAACGGTCTGGGGACTTGCCGGAAGAGTTGTTATGCAAACATTGATTGCCTCCGGTGAGCAAAGCAAATCGCTGACAACCGGACCCAAACCAACCCAACCAAGATCAAGACGATCTGTTTCACTTTTTAACTGCGACACGACAACCGCCTTGCACCTCGGAAACTTGTGCCTTCTTATTGCATGCCTGTAGACAGTTTTATTTTATTTTATTTGGTACTCAGACGAAATATTGACAATACATACATTGTTGTGGGATTATACGGTTACATGACTACATCAACATCCTTATTTACACGGCTGCACAAAAAAGGAATGTTCAGGATTCATCTATGTATCAGGACCCACATAAGAAGAGAGCGTACTAACGAATTATAAGCCATGATCCCTTTTTGGGATAAAAATAGCGATTCTTATGATTAACTCCAGCATCTTATTAAATTTCTAGACTGCATTTGCACTGTGTATCTTGAAGTATCTTGAATCGAACGTAATTCCTATATTGCTAGAGACATTGGGTAGAGTGTGACTATCTATGATGTAGTCTTATTTAACGTGACCCCTGTTCCGACAAAAAGACCGAGTGGCACTTAACTGTTGAGTGCTATTTTATTTACTGAACACCCAGTAAATATAGTGCCTTTTGAAAGTACACCCATAAGCGAGAAAGAAGGAGCCTCTTTCTCCGTCTTACATGCAGGGGAAACCTTTTCTGTGATATTTGGTCCTTAACCCGTCGGAAGTCAACAGTCCCTATAGGCAATTTGCGTCGTTTGACAGATCCGCGCGTAACCGTTTCGGCCGGCCCCCCATAAATATTTAACATCAAGATTAGTTACTAGGTAACAAGAGGAAATTCATGAAAAAGCGATATTTTTAGTATTTATTTATAAAATCGACCAAAACTTTGCGGCGCAGTTTTTTGCGCGCGAAGGCTGGCTTTCGACCGGTTAAAAGAAAAAGAAATTTAGTCGTAAAAAAAATTTCAGACTAAAACATTTATAAGGAGAATACATATCTATTTAACCGATATATCGATCGCTATTATCTATGCAAATGTTTCATTTTAATTAGTTGGTTAATGCCTATGCTGTAAAACCTGTATGTTAGTAAAGCCTGCTGTAAAACCTGAACATGAATCAATAAATGTTTAAAGTGCGATTTCACTGCCTCTTGGGAGTTCCAAGCTGCACGTAACCATTAGGAACTTATAATAGAAACCACATAATACGTGGACCATAGATCCGCAAACTCGGATACTTCGCTCATGGCGTGCGTCATTCCGAAATATACAACATTATGCATCTAATCATTCAAGGCAAAATATCCGAAAGAAGAGGTCCGAGTATCAGATCAGATCAGAGGGCAACAACAGATCTTGGCTCTGTAATCTACGGATCCAGTTTAAGAAATCTGCCACATGCTTGTTTTGAGCGGAGGCCAATAATGTTGTAATAGCCAATATACTCGTAATAGCTAACTTTGGGTAGCGGGCATTAATCGTTTTTAACACGCTTTTATTAGGTCTACCTGTATGTAACTAACTATGTAATGGAATCTAAGGTAACTAATTTAACCACCTTCTAAGGATCGTAGCGCCATGAAAATTGGCAGCTGTATGTAGTTCTGATGACAATACAATAATATGGTACTGTCGAACTGATCTGATGATGGAGTCGGAAGATATGATCTGGAACTTTCATGATGGAACATCGTATCATAGCTGTGTTTGGACTTGTTAGAAAAGTCTTGGAATGAACTTTGACCACGATTAGGTTTCAAGGTCTGATGATGAAGCCGGAAGATAGGCACTGGCATTCCATGATGGAATATCGTATCATAGCCGTGTGTATGTGAATATCGTATCATAGCCCAAAAGCGTGTTTTTAGTTGTTTTTTTAAACTATTAATTATTACTCTGCCTTTTGTAAAGGAGAAGTTTTTTTGAGTTTGCTGCGATAACCGTGTGTTATGCATAGTTTTCTGAGAAGGTTTACTCGACGGGGCACGGAACCCACTCGACACGCGAGTAAATAATGCTCATTTCAGGCGCGCAGTTTCTCGTGTCAACTTTGTCAGCCTGTCCCTTGACCGGCCCGGCCCAGCAAGCACCTTTCACCAAATCCCTTTCACTTCTCACTGCACTCCAGGACTTGCCTCGTCTTATTTTATTCGCATCTCTTTGGATACCGCTGCGCGTCCATTGGTAAATAAATAAGAGGATGGGCAATGCAAGCATGCATCCAACACATTGTCTGAATTACTGACTTATTTGGTAGTCAAACAAACCATCTGCACTCATCAGTTGTTGTACTTTTTCGGTCATGAATCGTGAAGTTGTCGTCCCTCAAAGAGCTGCATTATCACCATTAGTCCAAGTATATATTCCCAGGAAAAAAAGGGAAGTTTTTTTCACAACGGTTTTTTACCTATTTTTGGTCGCAGAATCCGATTTTCAACTTTTGCCACCTCGACAGAGGTGAGCTAAATGTTTTATTTTATTTTAGTTTTTCGCGTATAGCTCACGAACGATGCATTTTTTGATAATGACAGTAATATACAAAATTGAAGTAGATAACATTTCCTACAATTTACTTATACCAACGTATTTACTGGACGGTCGGTCGAACTTGGTAAAACACCCTCAGAGAGCGTTAATCCGCTGCGGTTTCAGTTGGTGGAAGAGATGCTGTTTTACCATAGTCAGGTTATACCTATGCTGTCAACTAATATAGCTCTGGAACCGGGCGTTGACCCGTGCGAATGGCCGACCCCACAGATGGGTCGTAGTGGCCAGACATCAACATTAGCTCATTAGCTCCCAGATGTTTGAACAATCGAGATAATCGCCTGAAACATCTCACAATCGCGCATCGCTAATACTAGCGATGCGTCTATACAGACGAACCCATCCCCGCATTTTCTAGCGCATTGGGCGCGTCACATTCGGACGCGATTCGAAAGAAAGTAGTTTTGGGACGCAGTCCGCGGACGAGCGGAGAACCGGCTGTCGCTCATCGATTGCTACACTTACGGAACAATTATATAATTGCGCACGTCCGTTGTTTTTAAACGCCACCTATTGTTCGCGACAAGCTATTGTTTGTTTGAAAGTTCGCGGCAAACGAACTTGACAAAAAATAGTCGACTTGTCATTAACTGCAGAGGAGTGGAGTCACAAATTTGTATTATGCCCGCTCTGCATGTTGGCCACAGGCCAATGCTTTGGCCATTGCCTGTGTCTCTCTCGCTCTTTCCCATACATTTTTCATACGAGTGGTGCCGACTCGCTTCCACCTTAGCGATGCGGCCAAGCATTGATCAACGTGTAGAGCAGGCATTACAGGGATCGGGTGGCTCTTATGATCCGTTAAAAACAGGAATTTAAAAATATGTATTTATAATTAGGTTTATTGGCTAATCCAAAAAAATAACTCTAAAGTGATTGGCTTGAGGCTTCAACGTTAACACTCAATCTAGCTAAAACGAACTCTCTGACGTTTAGCTTCACTGAAAAGTCAAACTGTTGACGCATATTCACTCGCACATCAATGCAAGTCATTAATTTCCTGCAGCTCGCCTGCATTAATTTCCTAATCACTCACACATTAATGCAATTCATAAATTCCTGCAGCCGAAGAAAATGACATCTATCTTGGTATCTTTTTGGATAATAAGTTGCGCGTGAAGGAACAAGTAAGGAAAAGTGTATCATAGAATCATATACAGAAAGCCCTATTCTTGTTTAGGGCGATACTCTTTTTAAAAGAACCACGTGTACTTGATACCAGACAATTTATTTATTTATTTATTCAAGAATAATTATTATAAACATTCATTTTGGCATCAAAAATAAAAGATACTGATTGTTAAAACCTTAGCCTCGAGCTTATTCGATTGTCACTTATAGAGGGTGCCTGGTTTAGATGGAAAAAAAACATTTTTTTGTAACTTAAAGTTGAAATTTATTCAACTTTAAGTTATTTAACTTTAATTTATTCAACTTTAAGCAACTATTGTTAGTCTCAGATTGCTGTAAATGTAAAATACTTACTACTTTTTTTTAAAGGAAACTTTTAGCGCGTTTTTCTGAAAACCATATATTTTTTGTATTGCGCTGGTGATTTAAAAAAACTACTTGACGGATCGAGTTGTTAAAAAAAAGCATATTAAATTCTTTGCAATATGAACAAAAAAAAAAGAAAAAAATATATTTATATAATTTTTTTTTACTTGTTAAACACAAATTATTTATGCGAAAATCGTTTTATTTTTTAAAATCCTTGGAAAAATTATAAAAATTATAACTTTTGCCTATTTTGTTAGTTCATATACAAAATACATACGTGAAAATAAATACCTTATTTTATTTTCTTGTTTCAGGCCAAATTACGCTCGCTATTATCGGCGCAAGCAGATACCGTCATTTCTGCAGCAGTAGAAACATTTGCAATTAAATATCTAAAAAATAGTTTTTTTAACTATTTCAAAAAATATTTTCATCTTTCGAATGTTACACTGATATAAAAGATTCATGATGAGATGTCAACTTTAGGCTAAAAAAAACATGGAAACATGCTGTTTTGGTCTTCTAAACAATGCTCCCCCCTTAACTGGGACTAATCCGTTCTAGGGTGGAGTTGGCTCTAATAAAACAATACTTCATTTAAACTCGCTAAAAACTAAATTGCCTCAAAATGTGGTCCTGAAACTAAAAAAAATCGGCCTTCGAATTGAACAAAAATATCCATTAAATAGAGTGAGACAAATGTAATAGAACTAAAATAAAGAAAAAAAGAAAATTGCAATGAAGAAAAAAAAGAGAACGAGAAAGAACAGATAGAAAAGTCATTAGTAAATATCAAAAGTCAATTTTTTTATAAAATAATACCTAGTCAAAATAAATAAAATACATTGTCAAAACAATAAACAAAAAAAAATGATCACCTAGCTTTTATTAAATTATAGTTTATAACATTGATGTATGGTTAATCTGTCATGATTGTGTAATCAATTATTTATTTTATTTTGCTGGCATGGTGACAGAGGACCTCATGATCTATCAAATTAACCCTCAGTTATATTCAGCGATTTTTACTGATTTTAGGGTTATTGCACTTTTATTTTTTTTCTTTTATCTTTCGATCTTCTTATTAATTCATTTATACCAGTCAAGTTTATTGTAATGGTATCCTAATTATTTTTCTAGTATAATAATGTACCATATTTAGTTGAGTTTCTAAATTACAAGAGAAAACAAGGTTTTCACTGCCTGAACAAATTGAAGGTATTGTTTTATAAATAGGATAGAGACGAATTTACCGCGTGAAATTTGTAGCACCCGACGTTTCGGTGACGTTGCAGCCGCCGTTGTCTAGGGTAGACTGAAAGAGCTGTCAATCCGTTGTTCCGCGGGTAGGCCTCATACCGCTGCCGCCACTGCATAGGTTATAACGGTGGTAGGGGGCCGGGCTCGGAGTGCGCGAATTTCGAAAATCCGTCTTGCACACAACACTCACTGTATCCTGTCTTACGTCCTTGCGTTCGGCGTTCTGCGGCGGGAACATTTTAAGAGAGTGTTCCACGCAGAATAGAGTTTGTAACCGTCGTCTCTATTGAAGTTCGGGGTTCTTCTTATTTCAATGGCTTTCCGAATCATGCGACGAAAGTAGAATTGTTCCTTGGATAGCACAATTGTAGCACATAGGAGTGTTCCTTCGTTTCTATCCTATTTATAATGTCAAACAACCGCGATAGTCTTCGATTTTATAGGTATTGTTTTAATGTGAAGCAACGTGAACAACCCAATAAAATTCTAAAATTATGTTACATATAAAGTTAACAAGTTTCCAAGAAAGGAAGTAAAAAAAATTTTTTTTTTAGATCTTGGCCCCTGCAAAGTTAGGAAACAAAAATCCTCGTTGGTTTTTTAAAAATTCTATTACATATTTTAATTAGTAGATGTCCAAAGATAGTTGAATAGAGTGTTATTTATTTGAATGGAGCTATGGAGCTATTAAGCTATATTTAGTGAAACAATTACGATTCCATCACAATTAGTTGAATCAGTACAAATCAATAAAAAACAGGAGATGAAATAAAAGTACACAAAAAGTTAATTAACTCTAAAACCAGTAAAAATGGCTGAATATACAAGGGGGTTATTTTGAATGGTAATGAAGTCCTCTAACTCGGTGCCAGCATTAAGTGTGTAGAAATGGATCCATCTGTATATTTAAATTTAAAGTTATATATTCTGATCGTCTGTTTCGTCTTCCCCAGGTAATACATAAACAAAACGCGCACATACATGAGAACCCAATGGCGAATAGACACCGCAAAGAACTGTTTATAAGGGTAAGTTTTAAAAAGTAGACACCTATTTTTTTATGTGATTCCATTTTCTAGCGAATGATATTGATCGTCAAAGCTATTGCCACATTATTTCTGGTTTTTGCCTCAGTAATTTTGGCCAGGACTAGGCTTATTGTTAAGTAGATATTTAAATCAGGCATCCTGCCAACGTTCACTACAATTTAAGTTTCCTGTCCCGCCAACCGACGAGGAGGGAAAGTATTGTGAACGCGCTAACATTATGTTTTGAGATGAAGAAGGACGTATCCCTTTAGAGCCCACCCTGAGACGATTAACACCATTTTCAGGTTGAAGCTGTCTGTGTCTGTCTGTCTGGGTGTGTATATTTCTCCACGATAGCGCCCAAACGCTTAGTCCGCTTGAGCTGAAATTTGGCATGCAGTCATGGCAAGAGTCAAAAGGTTGCAGCTGAAATCGGTCCACCAGGGAGCGCACTAGTCATAACTGAATCTTGAAATATTGGACTTAAAGACTTGAAATTTGGTACACATATGCCTTGTTAGGCCGAAATCACATTGTGAAATTTCGGATGTAATAATATCTCATATACAAGGGTCCATCCATATATTACGTAATCACCTGCACCTAAACCTGCACGGAAATATCGCAGTGCCACGTCGAAGATACCCCCCCCCCCCCTCCCCTCCGTACGCACGATGTGCGTAGATACTCCACGCGCTCTACTACGATTGAGTCGCCCGGGCCTGTTCCTAGAAGCGCTGCGGTCTAAAGATTGGGATTTGTAAAATAAACCAAAGAGTTTGAGATTTTGTAATTACTTTAAATTAATAAATTATATTTTTAAAAGCACTTTACAAACGCTGGGTTCACGATTCTTCACATTTTCCGCAAATTCGGTTGATTACGCCGTGCAGTTTCGCTTTTTGCGTCATCTTCCTATGACGTTGGTGTCAAAGGGCGTTGACGCAAACTTGGTTATTTTCTCTTTTTCGCCATCTCTTTCTTTAGTTTCTTTTTTAAAAATCCTGTTACTGTGCACACTAAGGTAGTTCGTACTTATGCGCAGTAAATAAATAAACCGCGGCGGTCGTAACCAGCTCGGCATCCATTTTTGATACGCGCTTCGATGTCCACACATTGGCCTGCACCGACACAAACTAAACGAACTTCCAACGTTTGGACTGATCAAGAAATTCCTGGCCATATACCTGTGCCAGCGTGCTGGCACAGGTATATTGGCCGAGTGTAGAAGGGACATTTAGTCAAACATGTCACTCGAAATTGTGTAGGTGAGGGGTAGTTTTTTTGTATAAAATGAAATGCATCCCGTCCGCTAGGAATTTATTTTATTACTGATGTAACATACTGGGCTCGATTGTGTTTCTTCGTGAACTAAAATCAGAAATTAGTCCATGTGAACGAGACAGAGCAATAGGCTAGAGCGGAATGTGAAATGAACGGTTGCCTTTTTTCGCATTAAAACTACCCACATAAGATAAAGTATTTGAATCTAACATCGCACGAAATGTATTCAAATTTATTCGGACGAATATAAGTTCGACAGGTAGTTTTTATCGACAGGTAGTTTCATATTCCGCTTTAACGTATTGCTCTATCTCGTTCGCTTGAACTAATTTCAGTTTTAGTCCAGAAAGAAATGCAATCAAGCCCAACGTCTATAACCATAATTATCATGGTAATAATATGATATTCATGACAATAGATAATCGTATACTGAAAATGTTCTTTAGCTAACAAAGAAACGCAATCGGGCCCACTGTCATAATAATAACACATATCTAATATTTATTTTATTTATTTATTTAAGAATTATTTAACATAAAACATTGATTATGCTTACAAAAATAACAGGAACCGAACGGCAAAACCTTAAACTTATGCTTAATTGATTGCAGAATAGAATAGAATAGAATTTATTCTTTCGCCCAGCTGGAACTATCCCGTTCTAGAACGGGACACATTCCACCCTAGGGTGGAATGTGCTCTAATATTTCAATAAATTATGTAAACGTTTTGGTAAAATGCTTATAAAACTGTGCCTTAAAATGTAGTCCTAAACAAAACAAATCACAATTACATTTTAAAATCGGCATTAAATGGAACATTCCGTTAAATATAGTGTAGTAGAATAGACTTAAAAATAGAATAGACTTAAAAATAAAATAAAGAGAAAAATAAAGGTATAAGAAAGATAATAAAGAAAAAGTCATAACAAAAATATAAAAAAGTCATTTATTTTTAATATATGGTAAGTAATATAATACTAAAAATATTAATTAGATTTTATTGTCAGAACAATATATAACAACAAAATTTTAGAATTTTTGTGAATTATTTCAATGTTAAAATTACAATCGATAAAATAATTCGATTCAATATTATATTTGAGAGTTTAAATATAATAGGTATATTTCCATACTCGAATAGAAAGACAGTAAAAAAAAAATATATTTACAATTTCAATTTATAATTGAATAATATGACATTTAGTCATTGAGACAGTAACATACAGTACACTCAGGAGCAATGAATCCGGGCCACCCACCTAAACCTTGATATCTCGGAAACTAAGAATGCTAGCTTATGCAATAATTACCAGATTAATAACGAATATTGAATACCGGGAACACTTTTTTTTGTGACAGAACAGAAACAAAAGTAAAACCAAATGCAGTGAATTCTTCAATTTTTAAAATATCAAGTATTTTGTTTTTAGCCTTTTTGATGGCATTACTTTTTGTAACCAAGAAGTTTTAATAATTTTATTTAAGTAGTATTAAATAGTCTATAAAATACTTTTTATTTGAATAAGTTAGTGTTATTAGTTTCCGAGATATTAGGGTTTATGTTGGTGACCTGGATTCATTGATAAATATTAGGTACAGAAACCAACTTGTTGTATTGTGAGCAAGCAATATATTCGACCCATTTAATAATATAAAAGATTACCTTACTACTAATAAGTATTATAAGAAGCCCCTTGACCCATCGACCATTGACTTCAATAATATAAAACATTATATTATTATAAAAGAGTCTAACCGTATTTTTATAATAATTGTACTGCCATAGTCAGCAGTAAATGAATAGCGGGGTAATAACTCTATAATTGACCATCATATTGATTGACCATATTGCGCACGACCTGTTTTCATGTATAATGGACCTTTGGACTAACTGTAGTGTAATCGACAAAATAAAAGAGCTTCAAATTAAAATTATTATCAATCATCAAATATTCCAAGCTTTTCTTGCAAAATATTAGAAATTGAACTTTTTTAGGGCAATTTAACGCTATATTATGTTTAACTGTACACTCGCTTAATGATTGTAAAGTGATATTTGTTTTTTGATTCTTTTAATTCTTTCCTTTTCGCAGTGATTATTTATTTTTCCTAACTTTAATATTTGAAAATGATTAAATTATTATTGAATGACTATTACGATTTTTTGAAATTGTAATCATTTTGAAAACTATTGTTTTTAATTGCTCCTATTTTTAATGATTATTTAATTTTTTAAATTTTGATTGTGATTTTTCATTGCTGTCATCTTCTTTTAATTAATTTTCAACTATGTATTATATGAAAATGCTCTTAGCTTTTTAGATTTTTTTAAACATATTAACACTAATATATGTATTCTATGTTTATAGAAAGTCCGCAAAGCAAAAGCTTTGATTATTTAGGTGACATCGGACAGTAAACATCATTAAATAATCGACTTTAATTTCTTGCTGTGGATTAGGAAATTAGTTTCATAATATTTTATTTCATGTTTTTAATTGTAAATTGTAATATTATTTGTTAATTACTTCTGTAATTAACAAATAATATATATATATATATATATATATATATATATATATATATATATATATATATATATATATATATATATATATATATATATATATATATATATATATATATATATATATATATATATATATATATATATATATATATATATATATATATATATATATATATATATATATATATATATATATATATATATATATATATATATATATATATATATATATATATATATATATATATATATATATATATATATATATATATATATATATATATATATATATATATATATATATATATATATATATATATATATATATATATATATATATATATATATATCTATATATATATATATATGTTATATTTGTTAATTACTTAAAATCTAAAATTGAATTGTTTTAAATTCACTTGCGTATACATCAAAGCTTTCTTTAAAGGTAAAGAGCTTTAGCAGAAAGTCAGGCAAATTAAAACACGGTGGTTCATTAATTTTGTTGAGAAATGTCCGGTTGTTTCCAACGGACCGGTATCATTTCCATACTGCAAGTTGTTCACGAACATCATTGACTTCTATAATTTAGGTCTTCTATACCCTCTATAGTGTAGAGAAAATTACTTCAGAGTATAGACTAAACAGGCAAATGGTAATATATTAATGATGTTCAATTTTTATCCGCTATTGTTGCAAAGAGCAAGTTGAATCATCATCTTTATATCGAATACTATATCTTTTTAAGGTGAAGTTGGTATCTCCTAGGAGTAATATATTGTCTTAAATTTGATGATATTTTTCAGGACACTGTATCAGATGTGGATTCAGCATTATCATCAGGTCCAAATTCCCTTCCGTCGCAGCCATCGCCTGACTTATGGGTAAAATTTGCTTGTTTTGTTTGTTTCTATTCTTTACTAGCTGACCCGGCGAACTTCATACCGCCTAACAGTCAATGAATGTCGTGTTACAGATTAGCTGCACTTAATTTATGATTTTATGAAAGTAATACAATGAATACAAAATAAATATTAAGTTCACTACTTTATTAAGTTAATAACACAAAAAGAAATATAAAAGTACAAAAAATAAGTATATTAATCGCGTGTCAGAAAGACATGATTGAATTAAACTATTTACACATTGTGCAGCATGCGATACACTCGGTTTAATTCTCTTCATTGAAGCACCTTGTGATATACGACATTTTCGCAAGAACAAAAAAAGCGGATGATTTGCCGATACGTGAACATGCCACGTACAACTGACCATGAGAAAAACACGGATTTCCATTTTGTATCAGAAAATGTTTTTTCATTTATTATAATTTTTCGTCAATTTTCCAATTTTCGTTTATAATAGTTATTCTGCTATTCGGGACGGAGACAAATACTACAAATCAAAAACCATGAAAATCGGTCCAGCCGATCTCGAGTTATAAGTGTTCGAACAAACCCGACTTTGTTTTATATATATCTAGATTGCGAAATTTTATAATGGTAGGGTTTATTACCATACGAAAATCTTACAACCAACCAATAAGAACTGTTTATATACATGTATACCTATAGCATGTGTGTAAGTGTGTGTCTTGTTATTGCATTCGATCGACAAAATTGAAATGCAATTCCGTTAATTTTATCCCAATGGAAAATGGTGACCCAGCCGGGAATCGAACCCGAATTCTTACAATGTAATATCAGGCAACCTAATCATTGTGATTATATACCTACCTATTTTATTATTGAGGAGTTTGTCCGTCACCTGGGAAATGTTATGATCCATAATGATCCATGATTATTCCGATCACCGTTATTGTCCAAAGGAACATGGTCAGAATCAGCCATAACTGGAGAAGCTATGATAATGATGTTAAATTTACATAACTAACAAAACAATGCATGAAATAGAATAATTTTATGCCATTACCAAAAAAAAAAAATTTTCAACTCAAAATATATTCTGTTTCGCTTGCTGGCTATAAGGCTAGAGGCTAACTTCTGCCAAGCAACATGACAATTAAAAGTTTTTTTTTTGTTGAAAATTTGAGAAACTTGACTGATAAATAAAAGTTTGAGAAGCGTTGAGCGCGCTGCACCATCTACCAATAGCTAAAATATCGCGAATAACAACTCTTTTTATACTATTTTTCTAAAGAAAAAAAAATTAAATTTAATAAAGAATTTCAAATTTAATACAAAATTTCAAGTTTAATAAAAAAAACGTTTTTTTTTGTTTTTTACGAAAAATATTAAAAGTTGCTTATTTTCTCGCAATGATTCACTCGCTTCAAGCATGTCACAAATTAAAAACTCACCTGTAGATAGCCAAATAATTTGCTATTAGTTTGGCCGTCAATGCTATCAGCGCCACCTGCATTTCGTCGACGCAGAAGGGTTGCCAATCTATTACCGTATATAATCAATGCTTATGGCGACGTTTCCATTGCAGGGGTCACAAAATATGAACCTGGAGCTAGAGACAGCGAACAGAAAAGTGAAAGAACTGCAAAAGCTGCTGCTGGAGTCGTCGTCTGAAGCGGAGGCGGCGAAGGCGCGAGCGGCGCGCTCGGACGGCGAGGCCAGCCGCCTGCGGGACGCCCTTCGAGACGCCAGAGACCACGCCGACTTGCTCGAGTTCCGCCTGCTGGAAATTGACGATGGAGCTGCTGACAAACTTGGAGATACATTACCGGTAAAGCCTATAATAATGACTACCTAGTTGAGATGGTACATAGATAGAATGATGGTAATTCAAGAGATTATAAGCACAGGCTGTGTTGTCTCTCATCACTCAGTACCGGATTATCCAATAGACCAAGTAGGCACCGGCCTATGTGCCCCACGCCTTCAAAGGACCATGGGAAGTTTTTTTTTACTTCTATTCAATTGAAATTCTAAGGAGAAAATGTTATATAAACTTTTTGATCCAACTAATAGTCTGTAGTAGTAGTGGTAGACGGAGTGGGGGGCTTGTTTCCAGCCCTTGATGCCACATAGATCTATAAGATCTTTTGTAACCACCCACTATGTGGTTAGTCTGTGGTCAGCTAGTAGCCCAGTACTTCTTACCAGTCCAAGTAGATCACTGACCTTCAAGTTGGGCAGATCGCTAGGTTCGAGAGAGGCTCATACCAGTAAACTGTGTCTTTTAGCGGCGAGGCCTGGGCAGCGACCAACAATGTGTATGCTGTCTTCAGGTTCTTCGCCACATACTCGCCAGTCCTTGCTCTCGGTCAAGCCAAGGTTGAATAGATGTGCTCTAAGGGTCGTGTGTCCGGTGAGGAGACCGATAGTGGTTCTAAGGTTCTTCTTGCTCATATCAAGTAGGGCCTTGGTTTTATAACTAATAGTATAATTGTTGTAAAATATCAACAGTTGGGCGCTGCCAGCCTGTGTGATCGTATTTTGTTTATATCGTACTTTGTCTTTACTGGGCGGATATTGTTTTCGGCAGCAGATATTGTTCTTGTGGTGATACATAATTAACTCAAATAGGCACTTAATAAATGGAGGGGATGAAAAACATTATAATTATTGGAATTAAAAAGGGATAGGATTTCAGGTTACACCATGTGAGTCCAATGATGACCTATCCTGCTGTGACGTTGAGTTCCCTTTCCCTACTCGCGATTCAGTCTTCTCATTTTTGAGGTTTTATGTTGTAACTTTTTGTTTCAGTGTGTTCGGGACGCGATATCGGATGCGGATTCAGGATGTGTATCGCCGGAGAACCGCATTAAAGACTCTTCATCGCCGGAGTTCAACCGTAGCGACTCCGGCTACAAATCGCCCGTCTTCAGGCGAAAAGCTAACGCTTCTGCACCTGCGCTGAAATACGACGATTCCGATGAAGATACAACGGACGGTCGCGCCGAAAACCCCCCACCAAAAACCATGAAATTCGACGACCTGAAATTCAACCTCGACTCGATATTGCTCAATACGAAAAATCAAGGGGAGAAGTTTTGCATCGAACGTATGTTGGCAGTGCTGTGGGAACTGCAGGCGAACGGTGCATCAAACGATAATAGAGAATTGAACGTAAGAAATGCTTGTATTGATTTCCATTGCTATTTCTCTTTTGGCACATTTAAACTTAAATCAAGGGTTCATTAGGTAGTAGAAAATCTACATTATCATCATCATTAATAGTGCTACTTGATAAATTGGTATACATAGGTATTGAGCACAGATAATATTTTTGCGCTATCCGCTTTGTTGTAACTCGCCAAGGGCGCTGCAGCACATCGACTTCTATGCCGTTCAACCGATTGCCATGAAAATGGATATACATAGGTATTGAGCATGGATATTATTTTTGCGCTATCCACGGTTTCGTAACTCGCCACTAGATAGCACCGCAGCTCATCAACTTCTATACCCATCAACCGATCGCCTAAAAATTGGTGTACATAGGTATTTGAGATTGGATATTATTTTTGCACTACTAGATGGCGCTGCAGCACATCAACTTTCATATCGTTCAACCGATCACCATGAAAATTCTTATACATAGGTATTTAACCCCTAGAGCCCCAATTGGCCAATATCGGCCACAACACGATTCAGCGTGACGACCCCACTTTAATTTAATTTTGATGTAATTTGTTTTATTTTATTATGTTAATATGTTTTATTTTAATTATGGGTACAGTGGTTTGGCAGTAATTAATGTTTTGGTGAGACAGTGTCATAATTCAATTTTGTTACTAATTTTTACTAAAATTTTTTGGGACATCAACTTGTCAATTGGCTGAGGGGCCGAGGTCTGAAGGGTAAGCAATGCCGGGTAATACCATTAATGCAATAGAGAATTTAGGAGCTTAGTTTATTAGAGAGAATAGTCAATAAGTTTTCCTCTCTGTTTTTTCCCTTGAATGCGATATTTGCGTTTCCTACATAATCTATGCTAAGATTTAAAAAACCCAGTTTTTGGTTTCTTGTTTTATTGTAACTATTTTAAATATCAAACAAAATTGGCCTGCAATTTTATATAAAAAATAGGGAAATCACACATCCCTATAATGTAGAATTTTAAGAACAATCAATTTTAAATTTAGAATTAATTAATGTCACTTTTATAATTTCGGTTGAAACTGTCAAAATTTCTCATTAAAATATCAAAATGGGTTATCAAAATTTCAGGTGATTCTACGAAAACCGGAAAAAGCGGACCACTTCCGCGACGTCGAATCCCAAGTGCGATCGAACAAAATAATCGCGACAATCTCGCCTTACTCCCAAAAGTCCTTCAAAGAGGAGGACGCGCACTTGGAGGTGCCGCAGCGGCGATCCGAAGATATCAACGCCAAATTCCAGAAACTGCTCCAGGAGAGCGGGATATTCGAAGACATCGATTGCGACTCGAAGGAGACGCAGACCGACTTTTACGAAACTTGCAACGCGGAAGCCGCCGGCGATCTCACCGCTGAAATCGAGCGGTTGGACGAAATACGGGAACAGCTGGAGAAATCGTGCACGATCAGGAGCGCCAATTTTAAAAATACGGACGGCGACACCGGCAGATTTATTTTGAGCACTAACCACAGGAGGTTTTACGAGAGGCGAATTAAATTATTAGAGGAGAAGGTGCTTTTTTACGAATCGACAAAAGAGCACAGAGACGTGCTGCTAGCAGAGAAGCTTCACAGGGAATCAGTATTAGAATCTCAAATTGACGTAAGTAAATAACTTCATTGTTTATTTATTTTATTGCTCTCAAGATGATCAAATAACTTACAGTTATTTTGTTTTGCTACACAGGATCTCATTACAGAATTAGATAAACTGCAAACCAAAAACGCTTCTCTGGAAGAGGAGTGTTGCGAGTTGGATGAGGCGGAAAACGATACACGTCTACATTGTCAACAGTAAGGGGATTATTGATATATTTATAACAATTAATAGATGGATTTAAAAATCAAGCCAAATATGTAATATTTTGTATATGGATTTATTTTATAATTATTTTTGACTACTTTTATTATTTAATGATTATTTTGATTTTTTTATTAGTATTTTCTTTGTTTTTTTTTTATTTCGTAACAATTTTAATCTTAGATTATGAAAACATGTTTTCATAAATTTGCATATTAAATTGATATTATATAAAATTGTTGTCTTCGTTGGAACATGATCTGCCTAGCTGGGTTGGGAATATAGATAGTACCCATAAATGGGCACTATCTATATTCTAGGTGGATGAATGGTTTGTCATGGACGATCTGAAATCACGGACCAAGAAATTGCAGAAATACTGTAGTATTAGATGTTCATAGCTTAACTGAAAAAAATGTTATCCGAAATGGCTTCCCCCTCCCCTTTAGTTCAGTTTGTATTGTACAAAGTTTTAAAAAATCCTTTATTTTGTAGATTGGAGATAGACTATGAACTAATATCAGCCCAACTACGAGACATGGAGGAACAGAAAGACAGCGCTAAAGACCATGCGGCCACCATGGAGCTGATGATAAACGAGTGCGAGGATGCCAACCTGAGACTACAGGAGCGAGAGCAGGACTTGCGGAGCAGTATCGACGCTTTAGAGAAAACTTTTCCCTCCATCATCTTCTGGAACATCTTCAAATTCATTGAATCCAATCCCACATTTGACTACAAGGTGAGTGTTTATTTTGATTTGATATGAACGTAAACCCTGAAACCCTATTTTTTCTTTTTATTCGAAGACAACAACAGTAAAAGAGACCTAGAAAAAATATCAAAAAATTTAATTTCCTCATCTCAAATCCTATGGCTTCCAAAGGGGAGTGAATGGGTGGTAAGGTAAACACTCACATGTGGTAAGACAGCTGTTCTAAACAGCCGGTCGTTAGCCCGGAGTCCACCGCTCACACCCCCCAGAAGTATAATAATAATATTATGATGGGCCCGATTCGGGTTGGGGAATTCCGTTTGCATTTATTAAAATCCACCTTACGTACTAGAGATAATGATTTTATGCAATTATTACATGTAAAACTAAAACGTTTTTTACTAAATTATCACTTAAGTTTTCATAAAATACTAGTTAGACTAGCTTAACGCTGAATTAAAATTAAAATGTGGAACACCTGCAATATACATAAGTATGTATATTGCAGTATCATATACATAAGTATGTATAAGCCAACAAACTGTATACCAGTTTGGCGAGATTTTAATATTTAAAAAAATGTATTTGTTCTCTGAATAAAAATAATAAAAAAAAAAAACACAAAAATAATATACATACATATATTATTTTTGTATACTTATGTAGTGATAGTGACATTCAAACCTATATAATACATAAAAATATATTACATATATAATATACGAACGTCCTAAATAATTATTAGCTACAGATTGGATTCTGGAGGTTGATTCGGTCTCTAAGCAGTATAAATTCCCTGAAAGTCTCGGATGCACAGCCCTCCGTCCAGATATAACTCTTTACTCTCTATCTCGGAAGGTGGCTCTTATTGTAGAATTAACTGTTCCAT
Source organism: Micropterix aruncella (assembly GCA_944548615.1). Taxonomy (NCBI): domain Eukaryota; kingdom Metazoa; phylum Arthropoda; class Insecta; order Lepidoptera; family Micropterigidae; genus Micropterix; species Micropterix aruncella. Next base: position 25,397,497 of record OX155957.1, read on the forward strand.
GGGAATCAAATATCCCAAAAGACCACGAGTACAAATTAAATAAATACCATGATCTTGCAAATGCCGTAACCCGGAACGGCTTCACTGTTCACCTTCACGCGGTGGAAGTTGGCGCTCGTGGCCTGCCAGCTAAATCTCTATTTCACCTCTTTAAAGATCTTGGCCTTTCCAGAAAAATAATCAACTCTTTATTAGAAAAATTATCTAAAACTGCGATTTGCGCATCTCAAATTCTATGGCTTCGAAGGGGGAGTGAATGGGTGGTAAGGTGAACGCTCACATGTGGCAAGACAGCTGTCCTAAACCTATCACAGCCGGTTCGTAAGTCCGGAATCCACTGCTCACCCCCCAGAAGTGTAAAAAAAAAAAAAAATTGTATTATGATGGGCCCGACTCCGGTCGGTGAATTCCATGGCAGCTCCGTTTGTATTTATTTATTATCCCTACATTATATACTTCTAATAAGTAAATTAAAAAAAATATATTTTGACTCTATGGCACATTTTTGTCGCTGGCTCTTGTTTCAATATGAGCGCATAATATGGGGCACCGGCGAGAAGAGTGCGTTGTTGGTGGAACGATGCGGTGCGCGGAACATAGCTCGTACAGCGGGAAACAGCTCAGCACATCAGGGCAGTCCAGCTTGTGTGTAAAGAGTGATTTAATGTGAAGAAGATCTGTCATTGCACGTCACGTCTTCAGCGATTGGTATTCAAAAAAATCAATTTGGGCGTTTCATAGTGGAGAGTTCTGACACTTATTCAATAGCATCGGTATTTACTCTCAGTCGTGTTGATGGTACTCTCGCAGTACTCTCAGCGCCTTAGTTTTAATAATGGACGAAATCCATTTAAAATTATTTGTCCATTATTTTTCATTTCATTTATAGGCTGAACTCACGGCGAAATTTCGAGGATGTCCGCTGCCAGTCAAGAAATTTGTAGCTGAGATGACTGAGAAAATAGAAAGTCGCCCGATGATTACATACGGAGAAGCGTCTAAAACATCGCCTGATTCTGATCACATAAAAACGCTGGAATGTCTGGTTCAAAGGTAAGTGAATTTCTGTTAAAAGCAACTATCCCAGTTAATGATCCGTAAAAATGCTCTACAGAATAATATCAATTCAATTTTATTTTAAAAAATCTGTACAGATTGTAGAATTCTTTGGTGGAAATAATAATGATATTTCATACGTTATGGCTTAAAAGCATTCTAAAATGTTTTTTCCACTTACCGTCTTCAAACACTTTACAAACGCTGGATTCACGATTCTTCACATTTTCCGCAAATTCAGTTGATTACTTCAATCTTGGGGAAGGGGGGGGGGGGGAAAGGGGAGTGTTCAGGCCGCTGATTATGTCTGTTGACATGGGGGAAAGGGGGGGGGGGGGTCGAAAATCCCAAAAACGTCATTACAGAATATGTGGACGGCCCCATAAAGTTCTCTTTAGATCACGTATAAGATTTTTGTCGCTTTCCTTGCGTATTCAATAGTGTGTATGTGTATGCCTCGGCAGTTTATTATAGGAAGCCTTTCCTACATAGTGAAGATCCCTTTGCAAAAGTTCTACTTTCGCTTGTGGCTTTACTAAATCAATCCTGGATCTTGTGTAGTGGTCATGGATATACCCGTGTTTGTTTTTTTTCAGCTAATTTTCTCATTCCATCATATACAGAAGTTAGTAGATTTGGGCATTTAATTGTAGTAATCATTTTTGGTTCAGTATGTCCACTTAGGAGAGAAATTCTCGAAATTACCAGATATCTTTGATATGTTATAGTTTATTTTAACCCTTCAGGCCTCGGCTCCTCAGCCGATTGACTAGTTAATGTTCAAAAAATTTTTAGTAAAAATTTGTAAAAAAATTGATCTATGACACTGTCTCACCAAAACATTAATTAATGCCAAACCACTGTACCCATAATTAAAATAAAACATATTAACATAATAAAACATAATAAAATAAAACAAATTAAATTAAAATAAAATTAAAACGGGGCCGTCATGCTGAATCGTGTTTTGGCCGATATCAGCCAATCGGGGCTCTAGGGGTTAACTCAATGACATTATTGTTGATTTGAATCTGAGCAAAGTCGACAGTTCAATTGTGGACAATAACTTCTGACTGCCAATCGGAGTTTGTTTTGGTCGGGTTTTGATATGTTATGGATTTCGGCCCAATTGGGGACATGGTTCAAATTGGATTTACTTTGTGATCGGCAGCAAAGAGATCATCTAGGCCTCTTCTTGTGGTGCCATGTCCGCTACCAAACGTTGGCTATAACAACGTTATCGCTTGAAACAAGGATGTTGTATAATTCTGAAACCAATCCCGTAGATTACGGAGCTAAGATATTCTTCGTCATCTCGGACTTCTTCTTCTGGTTATTTTACTTTGTATTGTTAGTACATAATGTTGTATATTTCGGAATGATACATGTAATGAGCAAAGAATTAGAGTCTGCGGATCTTCAATATGCCTAATATCTCTATGTTCATGCACAAACGCTTTAAGACATATTGATTCCTGACTTTCATTCCAGGAGTTTTACCATGTTGGGATATCTGGAGTTTAACATAGTAAGAATTAAGAAAATCGAATCTTTTTATTGCCCCATTTGAAATATTTAGAGGAAGCAGTCACTCTAGAAGAAGATCTAAGTCGACAGAATTAAACGCACTACTGAAATCTAGAATTTTAAGAATAGCCCATATAATTATCATCCATGAATTTGACAAAAACTGTGTGATGTGACCTGGGCGAAAATCAGACTGCAGAGCATTAACCGCTCGAAAGCCAGCCTTCGTGTGCAAAAAACTATGCCGCAACTTTTTGGTCAATTTTGTGAATAAATACTGACAATATCGTTTTTTCATGAATTCCTTCTCGTTACCTAGTATTTAATCGGGTTAGTTGTGTATATTATATATTTATATAACATTAGCTGTTGCCCGCGGCTTCGCTTCGCGTAAAATTTCGAATCGATTTGTTAATTTAAGTTGAATGCCGTTTATTTGCCTTTTTAGATGCTACCTTTAGATATATAGTACAAGATGTTCCCCTCAGATGCACACTACCTATCTCGTAAACGTACGAGTCTTGTTCCTTGCCACCCGTGCCACCTTCCGCTGTACGCTGACCTAGGTATTTCGAGGTGCTCGCTCGCGTTTCAAGATATCTCTATAACTATACCACCTAAAAACTTACAGTAAATGGCTAATTTTATTCTATTTAACACTCGTGATTCTTATTGCTAATGTCTTCAACAAACAATGCCTAAATATTTTTCTTATTTTTTTGAGACATAAAAGCAGTATTGGAGCTTAAATATAAAAGTTGCATATATGCTGTTGTCGACTTTTGTATAGACCTCTTTTATGCCAATATTTTTGTCATATATTGTTTTGTCATATATAAAACCGTTTAGTCAGCGCACGCCAATAAAACAACTCACCAACTGATTTTTCTCCGATTTGATTCACAAATATTGTGATTTCGTATTGAAAACCAATATTTATCGCAATAAATTGTAGCCTTGAAATTGGATGAGTATTAACAAATATTACTTCTTTATAATATTAGTATAGATATATGGGGGCCGGCTGAAACGGTTACGCGCAGATCTGTCAAACAACTCAAATTGCCTATAGGCACTGTCGGCGTCCGACGGGTTAAACAGTCTGTAATTACTCCAGGGAGCTAATGGGAGCTAATGGGCCCTTGCTGAGTTGGCCACGAAGACCCAGTCTGTTCAGGGTTGGTAACACTCATGGGTCAACACCCATCCGGCATGAAGTGCGAGCCCGGGTAGGACTCTGGCCTTAGGGCTAGTTTCCCCTAGGAATCAACCTCATGGCGCTCCTGGACGGTCTGCGCACCGTGCGGCGTCAGCCAATCGACTGTGCACTCTGACTAACAGTCGGGGGAGACTGGAAGCAGTACTGTTTCCTATAGAGCGGGGGTGGTTGAGGACCTTACGGCGACTGCTCTTGAAACGACCATCGGCTACCCGATCCTGGGTGAACAGCCGGGCAAAGGATGCTGTGGTCCGCGATAGATTCGGTTTACACCGTTTCTTCGTAAAGGAGAGAACCGCGCAAGCAACCTCGAACTCGTAACCAATCGAGAGATCGGAGTAATCTGGTCTCAATTGGAAGCAAGGGCGTGAGTGTAAGCCCGCTGGGTAACACTCCTGGCTATCTCGCGGTTAAGGCGTTGGCCTCTTGCGGGCATGTGGCGGAGCTTGGCGGTGGATTGTTTTGCCCAAGTCTTCTGCGTTCACTTCACAGGAGAGAGAACGACTAATCGTTAAAATTTCCTGAGGTGACGGGTTCGCCCGTTCGAGTTGACAACTGTATATGTAATTACTCAAGAAATGGCTCAGTTTACTAAAATAGAGAGTATACTGCTAAGATCTAGAATGTAATAAATAAAAATTAAATTATCTTTCACAGATTAACACTTGAAAAGGAGACGGAAAAGCAGCAACACCACGGAAAGGAGGAAAATTTGCGCCAAGAAATTCTTAAACTGGAGCAACTATTGAAAGAGAGCATGATAACCGCTCTCAAACTAGAGGAACAAACAAAAGAAAAGATCAACAACTTAGAGCATGATTTAGCAGCGTCCAGACAAATAAGCAACGAAGCTCATGTTCCATCGCAAGAGGTAAAGTTCTAAGCTTCTTTCTTACAACTTGTCCTCCTATCTTCGTTGTTTCGTGGCTGTCGTATTTCACCACGCTCCTATCTGTCCTTCGGGAGTTAATGGGCCATTGCTGAGTTGGCCACGAAGACCCATTCTGTTCAGGGTTGGTCACACTCACGGATCAACACCTATCCGACGGCCTCCACGCATGAAGTGCGAGCCTGGGTAGGACTCTGGCCTTATGGTTAGTTTCCCCTGGGAATCAATCTTCTCGCGCTCCTGGACGGTCTGCGCACCAAGCGGCGTAAGCCAATCGACTGTGCACTCTGACTAACAGTCGGGGGAGTCTGGAAGCAGTACTGTTTCCTATAGAGCGGGGGTGGTTGCGGACCTTACGGTGACTGCTCTTGAAATGACCATCGGCTACCCGATCCTGGGTGAACAGCCGGGTAAAGGACGCTATGGTCCGCGATAGATTTGGTAAACACCGTTTCACCGCTTCATAAGGGAGAGGACCGCGCAAGCGACCTCGAACTCGTAACCAATCGAGAGACCGGAGTAATCTGGTCACAATTGGAAGTAAGGGCGTGAGAGTAGGCCCGCCGGGTAACACTCCTAGCTATCTCGCGGTTAAGGCGTTGGCCTCTTACGGGCTTGTGGCGTAGCTAGACGGTGGAATGTTTTGTCCTCAGGTCTTCTGCGCTCACTCCAGGGAGATAGAACGACTAATCGTTAAAACTTCCTGAGGTGACGGGCTCGCCCGCTGTAGTCGACAACTCTAGTTGTCCTTTGGCAGCTAATGGTACCTGTGCAGTTAGGCCACTAAGATCCGCTCGTTTTCTTGGATCGACCCAACTCACAGTATAACTCCTATCCGGTAGCCTCCTCAAAGATGGTCGAACCTGGAAAGAACTCCTTTTTCCCTTGTTACACAATCGGTTCCTCTGGGGGATGTCCTTCGGTCGCTGTTGGGCGGTTCATGCATCGAGCGGCGTCAGTCAATCGACTGTGCGCTCGGGCAAATAACGGGGAGGGGGGGGTCTGGAAATATTTTCTATGTTTCCTAAGCAGCGGGGATGGATGTTGACCTGATGTCGTCCACTCTTGAAACTACCCATTGACCACCTGATGCCTTGTGCAGATGGGCAAAGGACGTTACATTCTGCAATAAATTAATTCGAACTGAATGACTGCTAATATCAGGTAGAGGCCACGCAAGCGACTTCGGACCCATGCCGAAACGCATGTTTGCAATTCGTTTTTTAAATTGAATGAGATGACGTCCTTGGGTAATTGTCGGGAAAGTCTTGGGCTGACAACCGATTTTTTACATGTATATTGACTTTGGTTCGTTTCTTCAGGGGCAAACGTCCAATGGCGATGCGCGGTTTCAACGGTTAGTTCAGAACCAGAACGACTTGAAGAGCAGGATCCGAGAGTTAGAGTTGCGCGAGATGGCCTACCTTGAGACGCTGACGCAGGCCGACGACATGTGGGCTGAGATGGAGAGAGGCTACAAAGCCAGAATCGACGAGAAAGCCGATGTTGAGGAGAAACTACAAGAAGAGGTGAGATATTACGTTTCTTTTTCTCTATTGTGCAATGTCTGTCATCAGGTTTATTATATAGGTATTAGCAACATCATTAACTGAAGATTGGAACCGGGATTTTCCAGCGTACTGGTGCGGTGGTGCACTGTCCATTTTAAAGAAAGTATAACCGAAGCTGTTGCTTTTCGATTTCAGGTGCATCGGTACGCATGCGACAAGGAAAAGTATAGATCGGAGTGCGACCTGTTGAAGCAGCGCGTCCGCGAACTGGAAGAGGAGGAGGGCAGATCGCAGGAATCGCTGCGCTCTTCGCTCCTGCAGATTCAGAAGTCGACGGAGCAAATGGAGAGGCTGAGGGCCGCGGCCGAGGAGGCCCGCGAGGAGTCGGCGCTCAGCCTGTCGCGCACCGCCTCCGAGACGCAGGCCGCGCGCGCGGAGCTGGCCGGCTTCCGCGCCAAGTGCGAGGGGCTGCTGCGCAAAGTGGCCGAGGAGAGGCGGCGCGGGGAGGAGGCGGAGGGGCGGCTTTGCGCGGAGACGGAGGCGGCGCGGCGGGAGATCTCCGAGACGCGCCGGGAGCTCGTCGATTTGGACATCACCAACGGCGAACTCAGAGAAGAGGTGAGCGTGACGTCTATTTCTTTCTTCTTGTCTTCGGGCGTAGCGGTTTTTTAAATCTGAACGCGTAGCCCGAGTAAAGGCCGCGCCTGATTTCTCAGTCCCTCGGCTGTATCGCAGTATACCAACCGGTAGCTTTACTCTCGAGCTACGAGGCAATGCCGGAATAGGGTGCGAGAAAAGCGGGCAGAGGGATCCGTCCCGACGAACGCGAACATTTAGAATTATGGCCAGGTAAAGGATGGCGACCTTTTTGAGTATTTAGACATCTGCGTAGGCCGAGTAGCGGAACATCTAGCGAGCAAATGCGAGCTCTTACGACTCGTGTCGTATTCGTGTTGATTTCAATTTTGTTCTAAGAGAAACTACTGTCTGGGGTATACTCTAACCGTTTGCTCAGATCGCATTGTATAGCATTTTATTGAACACCAATTCTCCAAAACCAAAGAGTGATAGAAATCCTTTAACCGGTTGGAAGCCAGCCTTCGCAAGCAAAAAACTGCGCTGCAACTTTTTTGACGATTTTGTAAATAAATACTAACAATATCGTTTTTTCGAGAATTCTCTCTTGTTACCTAATAATTAATCGAGTCATGTATAATATATATTTATATAATATATATGGAGGCCGGCCGAAAAGACTACGTACGGATCTGTCAAACGATGCAAAATGCCAATAGGCACTCTTGGTGCACGACCGGTTAAAGGATTAGGATTTCTATCCCTTTTTGATTTCAGTGCATTGTTGTTCAATAAATGCTATACGTGCGATCTCAGCATGAGCGCGAGGGACCGAGTAATCCGGATGGGCCCGTAAGGCGTTACCGTTTATACAGGGTATACCAAAAGTCTATTAACATTTGAAAAGCCACTAGCATTTATGCTATAACATTTGAACGCGCATAAATGCAAGTTGCAAATTGTATAGGACAGACTTTAATGGGTTCTTAAAAACTTAGTCGTTATGTTATCTTGCCATGGAATGCAATGTGCATTCTATATGCACATTGTATAGGACAGACTTTAATGGGTTCTTAAAAACTTAGTCGTTATGTTATCTTGCCATGGAATGCAATGTGCATTCTATATGCACAAGTGCTACTGTAACGATGATTCTGCAAGCGCATCGGAAACGTAATTCCTAGAATTAAACATGGAGTAAAAAAGTTCGAGATTACATGATTGACATTTAAGCGTTAGAAAGCTAGCCATGAGAATGAAACTCACGATGGCATGTTTTCAACCTTCGAAAATTTCTTTATATGGGGTGTTAGTGCAGGCATACTCATGTATAATGGTGGCTTATTCAATGAAGGCGACTTTTTTCGCATATAATTACTTAATTGCATAAATAGGGAGATTAGCCGCCCAGGAGTTGTCACAACGAAAAACCACCGATCGGTGGTATTAGCATTCCAGCGATTAATCAACCTCGTTTCGACCGACCGATGACATATAACGAATTGATCCAAAAGTTTTTGGCTCCTGTTTGCAAGATTTTTCCGGTTTCGACCAGAGAGCCTGGTTTAAATAAGACAGGTCTTCTCTCTTTCGGCACGTGTGGCGATTTAATATTTATTGGAGTGAAAAAACATTAATTGGCCTAGAAAATGGGTAGTACTTCATTGTTAAATTGTCAGACAGTCATTAAAAACTTCCGCTCTAAATTTTACCAGGTACAAGTTTTTTTTAATTATTTCTGGTGTCAATTCCTTGAATAATTACAATTCAACATAAACATCAATTACTACAATTTTATGCTTTACTATTACTTACACAATTACACACCCATTGTAGAACATTATATAGAACACCATTATCTCAACAAAATCTCGTACTTGTGCTACGGCCTTTTTTCTTTTACCCACAAGGCATGAGCTTTTTTGTGGAACCCGCCTTGTTGCCTATGGGCGCCATCTTCTAGGTGGGCATTTATAGCATCACACAGTCAAACACTCAGGTGGTCACCCATCCAAGTATTGACCGCGCCCAACGGTGCTTAACTTTGGTAACAACCAGGAGAACCGGTGTCAACGTGGCTACGGATGATTTAATGTGTAATATAGATCAAAACAATGTTTTTAGAGTTATTCATATGACAAAATATTGTAACATTTCTTTCCCGCAGCCATAAAATTAATTTAAGCCAGTAAAGTACACAGCATGCACGCATGCATAAAAATATCACACTCTTTAGGTTTAACCCTGTCTATTTTCCTGTAATGGTTTCACATCTGGGTTCAAAAGCATCAACAAGAGCGACACTTTTGAGCCAGAAATGGATCACATGTCTGACAACGTCTTCACATTCATATTTTAAAAAGACCATATGACCGAGCACAAGAATTACACATATAGAAGTTACCAGACTTCGACCCCAAACTACTAGTCTGATAGCAATATCTCTAAAACATTTTTTATCCTACACTTTTTCAACAGTTTTCTAATATTGGCATTTCTTATCTCCAGGTGGAAACATTAGAAAAGCAACTCATAGATATACAAAATATAATGCGGATACAGAGGCAACGCTACGATGATCACTTAGAATCGCTCTCGGGGGAGCTACAGAGGAAGACTAAGGATTTCGATGAAATGGTGCTGAAAAAGAGCGGCAGCAGTCCGCTGAATACGTTACAAGAGTTGGACATGGCTGAATCGGAATCGCCCACCTGTAAATGCAACCTGGAAAATATTCGAACCCTAACTAGACCATGCACGAAATCCGATTGTCCAGCTAAGCAAAGTCAGATGCTAAAAGCAATCACTACAGCCGTGATGAAGAAAATCGAAGAGAAGAGTTTCGATGAAGAAAATGCTAATCCAGAGGTAAGAATTAGATTTCAGTGGCAACTAGATACATTCCTTAGCGTAAGCTCATCTGCTAAGTAGAATTAACTTCCATCACATTGAGTTGTAGGAAAATCTCTACGTATCCACACCTTGTTTTCATAGAAATATTCAAATGACAATCCAACGAATTCTTAAATTTTCCATATACCTGTAACGGACCTTAAGTCCAGTTAACATACGATCAACAAATGCATCGATTTCCAGTGAATTCCACTGACACAATAATTCAGCTATTATTTAAACTCGTGCAGCGGTGAATCAGCATGATGAAACAATACTTTTACTCAGAATATTTCGAATTGCATCATTTAACGGCCTATATAAACCGGCCAAAAAGCAACCAAATTATCAGTCCCCGATTGATCACCTTCCCCCAAGGCTGCAACGGCATATCCGGTAACACCTCTACGAGGTCGCTCAACGGATCCAGCTCCTTGGTTTCCTTTCCTCATTTTCCCTGAGTCTCGAAACATCAGTCTGTAATCCCACAGACTCGAGCCGTGCCCAGTACAAGATACTAGGAGCACACATAATATCCTCATCCACTTTCCTACATAACCTCCGTCGCGCAACCTCGCGTCTCGATAAAGTAATCCGGGCACTCGTTAATTCGGCAAGCATTATAACTGGCGATATTCAATCGATTCAATCAATAAATATCTTCTGCTTCATCAAAACCGCCTTTAAATACGGAGATAACTTGTAAGTTGACACCGCCACCTCACATCGAATAATTTGGAGTCTTGTTAGGGGTGGTCCCTCACATACCTAATAATATAATAATAATAATAATAAACGCTTTATTCAGAAGAAAAGGTGAGCTTATTGCTTACAGGCAATATTCTAGAGCTAAGTTTGTACTGATTTTTTGTCATTATTTGTGGATAGTCACTAACTTAACCTATATAATAAGTTTGTCAAAAATAATCGAAAGCCCATAAGGATGCAAAGGTTTAAAAAAAGGAGAATGGAAAGGGAAAGAGAGTACCGCATCGAGTATAACATGTGGCATCAGCATCTCCATATATGTCACGCATCGGTCTATGGCGCATCGGTCAACTGACCATATGTTTCAAGTTCTTTATTGCATATACTGTTTCCTGATGAATTTTCAGCTTTTCCAAAACATTTTGAAGGTACTAATTAAAATTGCACCTTTCCTAGTACGCCAGCGCCAGGTGTTTTAGAATCTGGTCTGCTGACTACCCTAGAATTCTATGGCCAAAATACTGTCTGATCTGAAAGTATAAGCTTTTCCAAAACTCTTGAACTTTTTTGTTGCTGGCTCTTGACTATAATGGAATCGGCTTTGCATCTCTCTAATATGAGAACGCCATGAGAGGTTCTCATCCATATAGACAACGAGGTTTTTAACCTCGGAACTGAGAGGGATGTCCAGATGCAGATCTTTGAGACTGCATTTGTATTGACCCTCAAGGTGAAATAACTGCTACCAATGTGATAATCACCGGCGCTTTGGAAGGATTTAAGAGCAGTCCATAAAACATCTTTCAGTCGATCAAAGTTGTAACGATATTCTCTGATTAGATAAATAAATATGGTGCTAAAATTAATAATAACTTTAGTGGTTATACCCAATATTTAAAAAAATGTTTTTGTATTTTCCTCAGGCGACACTGCAAATGGAAGAAATGACCATGATGGAGAGTTATTTAACCAATGCACTTGGAAAGGTCATGGTGAGTTTTATCTTTTTTTAATACTGAGCTAAATCATAATAGGTTTTTGTCACTTGGTTACTACTCTTAGTTAGTTACTTGTTTACTAAGCTTTATTGTGATTTTTGAAGATGTGCGGATTTATTATCTTATCTCTTACAATCTCTTACAACCAACCCTACTATGAAGTGTTTATATATATGTGTGCATGACGTACGTGTGTGAGTATATGTTTTGTTATTGCATTCAATCGACTTTCTATTTATTTTATCCCAACGAAAAATGGTGACCCATCCGGGAATCAAACCCGGAACCTTACAACGTAAGATCAGGCAACCTTATTGGAATGGCGCCTGGTCGCTCTTTCTGATGCTGTGGGGAAACCAGGGTTCCAATCTTACGTCGATTTATACCTCAGCGGACAAGAGAGTAGAGAAAGATAAACATTAGTATTTAAACAATTTATTATCTACTAGCTGACCCGTGCCCACTTCGTTGGGCGGTAAAATTTTTTACTTGTGATGAAATTATGAGTGTGGTTCGGTTAGTACTGAGTGCTATGATTTATTTCCTGACTGCGAAAAGAAGGGTTATATTTTTACTGCATATGTATGTATGTATTTGCATGCCAATTTGATTATATTACCGTTATTTGTGAGTGTCTTCTTGTGAGTGTCTTATTTGAGAGTGTCTTATCTCTTTAACCATTTATGCAGTAAAAGGGAAATTATATGCAGTAAAAGCGAAAAGTCTTTTGTCACTTGAGACGATAAACTTACTTATTTTGATATGAATTCATAATTGTTGATAATATGACCAATAAACATGACCTAACGATTTAAATTATTTTTTAAATATAAAAAACTACTTTTTGTGACTTAAATACAAAATTTAGACATATGATTTCCCTTACTTTTTTGTAGGCATTACTAAGCTCTACAACTTTTCTCTAGAACTCAATCATATATCTCTCATCGTTAAAGTAGCGTTCGTAAGAAACATTTTCATTCGACTGTTTTTCTCCGAATTACTTTGTAAATCCAACGACCACGAAAAAGTCTTTTCATTTTTCGGATTAATATATAGCCATATGACACTCACAAATAACGTGGCTTTCTATTCATTAAGAGGGCTCCGAGCCTATGCCGCTACACAAATGTAGGTAATTTACGCTTGCCGGCGCGGCGGCGGCCACGCAGGTGTGACTAAATCGCATACATTGATAACGCTGAACAGACGGTCACCCGCCAAAGCGATGTAATCCGCATTTTATAATTTTATTGCTCATAGCAAATTGCAAATAACAAAAACTGCAAATTGTGATAAAAGCAAATCCTTTTGCACACGTATTTATTAGACCAAAATGGTCGATTTGACCCGCCGTTCCGACATATTTGGCCCAGCGGACTTAAAATAGCGGCCGTTTTTCAAGATGGTCGCTAATAAACCAAAATGATTTTTCTCATGCTGATTTTAATGACCCATGGGCCTTTTCGGCTATTTTGGGGTCGTATATGGCAATAAAAATAACTTTAGTTAATTTTGAACAGGATTATAAACATTTTTAGCGAGTATTTACTTTCACGTTACCATTATGTTATACGCGTCTTCTTCGAGTATTTGCACACTGGAAAAGACGAATCTAAAGTCAAAACTGTCAAAAAAGTCAAACGAGAGAATAATTTTGTGTATGCTGTAAGTAATTTCTGAAATTTGCTACCCAGAAAACATGGAAAATTTGAACTATATAATATAGAATATGTGAATGGGTCTTTGACTTTGAATTTGTAGTCGCTGGCTCAAATATGACGACTACATGTGTTTTGAACAACCTTTGAACGTATTTTGAACCGATTTGAACATATTTGTACTTTTGGCCAGAAAACTTAAACTTTTGTACTCGGTGTCATCATCAGAACTGGTCAAAATAAATGTTCCGTGGCCGTTTTATTCTACACTACATATAAATGATTGTACACATTCTACCTTGTTTGTAAGGAATTATTTATTTATATTTATTTATGTTTATATTTTCAGCATCATATTTGAAATGTACGACGCCAAAATAACCGAAAAAGACCCATGGGTCTTTAAAATCAGCACGAGAGTAATCATTTTGGTTTATTAGCGGCCATCTTGGAAAATTGCCGCCATTTCGAGTCCGCTGGGCCAAATTGTCGGAGCGGCAGGTCAAATCAACTATTTTGGTCTAATGAACACACGTGTGAAAAAGGATTTGCTTTTATCACAATTTACAGTATTCTTTCAAAATATGAGACGAACCCCTTCCACTATCAGGATAGCAGATACTTTATGATTCTGAGTAAAGAAATAAAAATGGATAATGCTTAAAACAATTATAACATTGTTATTCTCATCAGTACGAGGATAAAATGTATGTCGAGAAGGATAAAAAACAGTAATTATTATAGGTATAAATAGCTACACCAAAACTTTAATTATTTCAAAAAGCAGTTACCTTTATAAATAAACTACTTCCGACGGAAAGAAGGTACAGATAGATTTCGCTATTTTTGAACAACTTCAAATATGTAATTAAAATTAATAAAGAAATAAATTAATGAATGCCACTTTTAAACAGTCTCGAAGAGGAGTTTTGTGGATTTCACTCTGTGCTCCCCGGGATTCGCCCGTTGGATGAACAATTGGAAAGTTCACGAGCACCTTTCTTCTTCGGACCGCAGACTGGTGACATTTGGCATCGGCCGTCGCGTTCCCCCCACGCCACAATCCGAGTGGCGATACCGAACCGGCGACATTAACTGGGACCGGTTTGGTGAAGTCCTCTGCGAGAATCTTGAGGCCTTTCCATCGCCTTCTTGTAGTACCGCAGAGGACTTGTGTGTCGCCTTAATGCGGCCATCGAGTCTTCCTGTAATGCCGTAGTAGGGCGGAAGAAACCCCGCGGTGGTTTCGCGGCCCCGTGGTGGTCTTCCGAACTCTGCGATAATTTTAAATTTAATATTTTAAATAATGTAACGTAGCGATTGAAAATTAATGTGATTGAAAATTGTTATTTTTGTGATGTGACGCAATGATGAGATGAAAATTTTCTGCTGATCGATCAAGGTGAACAATGTATGAGATGAAGTTAAAATAAAGAAAAATAAAAAAACTCAAGTTTCATTTTTTTAAACTCTCTCTATACTATTGAATATCTATGATATTGAACATTTTCAAAGCCTATTTGATTTTAAAATGTTTTTCAAAGGATTTTATTTTTCTATGGTTTTAAAATATTTCTAAGTATTCTGTAGTTTTGAATATTTTCAATGACTATTTGACTTTAAAATGATTTTCAAATTATTTTATTTTTCTATGGTTTCAAAATATTTCAAAGTATTCTATAGTTTTGAATATTTTCAAAAACTATTAGATTTTAAAATGATTTTCATTTTTTTTTAATTTTCTATGGTTTCAAAATATTTCTAAGTATTCTATAGTTTTGAATATTTTCAAAGACTATTTGATTTTAAAATTATTTAATTTTTCTATAATTTCAAAATATTTATAAGTATTCTATAGTTTTGAATATTTTCAAAGACTATTTGATTTTAAAATTCCCGTGCTTTTTCTGGTTTAAATGACGTGTCGCAACCTTAAATCAGTGCATATCCTATCAATGCTCTTTGTAAGCTAAATATCTTACAGCCAACCACTTATTTTCAACTTACGAAAATGTTACATCTGCATGCCGAAATGTCCTTCGTTGCTCACTTCTGATGGCGAAACTGCTTTTCAAAATCAATATTCAAAATCAATATTCTACCTGTACATGGTTTATGCGTCTTTCAGTATTTTTTTATTGAATTTCAGGTTTTTCACCCAAATTAACTAAACTATTCGAGATTACAAGTTTCGAATAGTGGTCCCTTCAGAAAATATTTTCAATTGTTTTACGCTTATTGGAGTCGATCTATTTTTTATATAATGAGCATCGTATCGATCGAATCTTGGGGTTTAAAACTATCTCATTTTCTTATATCTCGGACTGAAAACAACATCGCTTTCTCATGTCTTCAGACTAAAATTTCACGCTGATTCTATGGCGTTTCTCAAAAAACGAAATATGTTTTCTTACGCTTCCCCATTAACTAAAATACATGTAGAGTATTATAATAAGTTATAACAAAGATGGCATAAACATCCATTAATAAAAAACAAATATAAAAAATAAAATACTTACTGCTGTTTGCTTTCTCGTGACGATGCGTGACGATGCGGCACTGCGGTGTAGAAGAATAAAATATTACGTGAGCGGGAACTGATAAGAGCTAGCCGAAAAAGACGTGCTCCCGCTTCGAATAGCAGCAGGGAAGTGAATCTATTTCATAGCGCGCCTGTGTATTTATTTAACGCGGCCGGCCCATACAAAAAATGTATGGAGAATCTGATACCTGATTTTCTGGGATTTATTGTATAAAATCCTATTACAATCATTGAAATTTAAATAGCTTATAGTGAAGATATGTCATTTAACTTTCTTTTATAATAATTTGTAATTCAAATTAGTTATTATTTTCCCAGTGAGGACTAAAACCTCGCGCCCATTTTTGTATATTTTCTCGTGTGTTTTTATAAAAAACTACGCAAACTATTGCCAAATTTATTAGCTCACCTTATAAATGACTTATTGGTAAAAACGAGTGTTTTTTGTCACTGCTTTTATTAGCGTAGTTTTAGCGGAATAACTAAAACGCTAGACCCTAATTTGAGAAATTTCGTGCAGCACCCTCTTAAGGAATTTTCAAAATCGGTTCAGTAGATCCAGAGATTACTTCCTACAACGTCACAAACTTAACTTAACTATTTATTCAGTAAAAAGTAAAAGTCTTTTGTTTTAAACACTTGAGACAATAAATTTACTTATTTTGATAAGAATTCACAATTGTTGATAATATGACCAATAAACATGACCTAACGATTTAAATTATTTTTTTATTATAAAAAAAATATATTAAAAAATCACCATAATATTGCGCACTCGGTTGGTTATCGTCATAACTACTAAAATATTTGTCCAAATTTGTCCAAATGATGGACTGTAAAAGACAAAATTTATCTACTTTAGATACCTACCAGATGTGATAAAAGTATTTATTTTGATATAATAATCAATTTATTACTACCAAATGTGTGTTAGAAATAATTTTTATTTTTTTATTGTATTAATGGTTAACTATTTTGGCGATAATGGCTTACACATAAAATATAGATATATGCTGTCGCTGGCTTTTTTGTAGGATTATTTAAGATAAACATTTCCATTGTATATTATATACGTGTAACTCCAATGGTTTTTGCCACTCACGCCAGAATAGCTCGCAGATGGCAGATTTTTTCCTACTTCTTCTTTTTCTTCATCATCAGCGCGCATTCGCCCATCGTTAGGCATACGCCTCTCCAATCACTCCATCCGGATCGGTTAGTTTGGTTTGGCAGCCTGATCGTACCCAGAGATTCTTAGCACCCCCTGCCCCGCTGTTACGGTAACCGCTGCCGTGGCTCGGGCTAGTGATGTAGTGCACAAGACAATGGCTACAGGCCTTCACTATACTTTCAGATACTTTCAATATCAGTTTTTGAATGTTTCAGGAATGTGAGACTTGTACCAAATCAGCAGCGAACCTAATCAATCAACCAGTTTTAAAATTAAAAGACGTTCTTTCAATCTCGGTAAGTTTGTTAGAAATTAATCTCTATTACGTTATTGCCAGTCTCTCCTTTCATTTCCTTTCCTTACTAACACTATCCTAATTGTTCCCTAGATGGAAGAAGTCTGTAGGAAGATTAAACAGAACCCATCTAGAAAATCGGTAGAGGAATCAGGACTATTTGACGAGAGTCATCATCCACACTTAAACTTATCCAAACCGAGCCTATCTGACATATCAGAATCTGAAGAGGACCAATCAAATTCGGGGAGTAATAACGAAGTGACTTCGACACCAGATGAAGCGGTCAAACTAGTAGATGAATTGTTCAGTAATGGACTAGCAGAAGCGGACTGCAAGTCTAAGTGCAATGTGGACACAACTGAGCCGCATACGGACGACACAACTGAGCACAACGGTCTCATATCTGGAATCAATAAGAGCGACACTTCCGAGCAAGAAATTGACTATACCACTGAGAACATCTCCACATCTGTATTTTACACAGAACATACGATCGAGCACAAGAATCGCCCATACACATGTGTCAAATCAAAAACAGTAGAGTGCCACTATGAACTCCCTCCCAAAGAAGCGAAATCTCTGAGTATGATAGCACTGCGATCAGAAGAGAACATATCCTGCCAGTTAGCATCTGTTGATTCCGGGGAATACATATCAGCCCGACAATCAGACGAAATGCAGAAAAAGCCCGCCAAGAGAATAGTCATATCGAAATTCTTAAAATCAAACGTTTCCAGCAAATACGAGTGTACGTTTCGGACGACCTGCAAGTGCAAAGCGAAAAGGGCGACTCAAATCAAATGCACCTGCGGCCTGTGCACGTACAAGTACTGCAGCGTAAAGAGAAACGGTCGAACGTTTCCGATGATCGTGTGCGATCGTAAGAATTGCATATGCGTGCATCGGCCGTGTAAAGTGACGGATGACGCACATCCATGCGTTCGTTCGGATTGTGAGTGCACCCATTGTAAGATAGACTCGCCCTGTGTGCCTCCTCAATCCCCTCCTCAAACCCTTCAAAAGTACCAGATGATGCGCAGGAACTCGCTGAAGTCCCCGCAAAGAACACTGTGCAGGAATCCTCAGAAGTGTACGCTAAAATCGTTGTGCGTTAGCAACCCCTAATAGTGTATGCGTAGTAGGTATTTCATTTTAATATCTTTATTATTAAACCTTGGTCACGCCTATTTTACACTTTTTAAACTGTTGCTTTTATTTTTATTTATTTATTTTAATCTATACAGGAATCTATACACCCGTTTCAAAACAGCTCAAAACGTAAACACACAAACATAAAAAGTAGGATTATATAATGGGCTGGATTGCGTTTCTTTGTGAACTAAAATCGGAAATTAGTCCGTGTGAACGAGAGAGGGCAATACGCTAGAGCGGAATGTGAGATGACCGGTTGTCACTTTTTCGCATTAAAACTGCCCGCCAAGGTCAAATCTTACACCGCACGAAATATGCTCGAATTTATTCGGACGAGTATAAGTTCGACAGGTAGTATTTATCGATGATCGTTCGTTTCATATTCCGCTCTTAACGTATTGCTCTGTCTCGTTCGCTTGGATTAATTATAATTTTAGTTCACAAAGAAACGCAATCAGGCCCAATAACTACATAATTATTTAAGTAAGTATACAGGATGAGTTTTTTTATTAGTGACATCTTTGAAGTAGGTGAATCAATATAAGCAAATGAACAAATGTAGATAAAGAATTTGGTAAAAAATAGAGATCATTTTTTATGTAAAAAAGTTTTTTTTATAATTAGTTTTTTTTTCAAAAGCGGTAAAAAATCTAGCAGTAGTTAAAATATTGCGAATTTTGTTTATTTGCGATATTTTACCTATTTATAGATAGAGCAGCGCGCCTCACGCTTGGCAGACTTTTATTTATCAGTCAAGAATATTAAATTTTCCAATAAAATAAAATAGAAAACAAATTATATTTCTTTTTTTTTTACCGTTTTTATTTAAATCGATAGTTGTTTATTTGCTCGTACTAATTCACCCACTTCAAGATATCACTACTAAAAAAGTCACCTGTATACATGCAAGATTGATGAATCATTGTGCAGGAGAGCAAGATTTAAATTAATTTCACTTAAAGCATAGCAACATGTGTTTGGCTTGTTAACCATTCAAAAATATCTCATTACTAGGCAGTGCAATAGCTTGTTACACTACCCTTCCAGTGGGGCTCTATCTGCCTATGTCAGCTCCGCAGATGGTGGTATGCATGAAGGAATGGCTGCGGGATTAGGATAGAGCACATATAGCTCCACAGCCTGGAGAAATAATGGATTGTAGACCCTCCTACTGAACAGTCTATGCACATGGAGAAGTATATGACCCTTCTCCATGCTCAAGTGAAGAAAAGCTTAATATGCCTATCTTGAAGGGGAAGGGAATACTTGGGTAAATCTGAGGATAGTAACCGTACTTGCGCATATAAGGCAACTCCCTGCTATCATGTTTATCATAATCTCTCATGTTTATCATAATCTGTCTTTTATTTAGTTTTATATTTTTATGTTTTTTTCTTGTTCAACGTTAGCATTAATTTTGTTATGTAGTCATTTATTTTTAAACTTACACTCTAGCTTTAATATTCAAGGGCAAATTGGATTCATCTGTAATGCCCTTGAATACTATTTGAAACTAATAAATAAATAATAAATAAATAAATACACAAGTACCTCAGCAACTTACGCTGTATTTTCTCCGATGCGGAGTACTCGAGGACACTCCTAATATGAGTAGTGTAGAATAGCAATATTGTATTGCTATTGCTGAGAATTCGACTGTTTTAAATAATATAATCTAAAGTTTTACCTGTACGCACACAGATGTCTCCAGACTCCCACGGCTGTTAGTCGGAATGCAAAATCGATTGGCTGACACCGAACGGTGAGCAAACCATCTAGGAGCACCTGAAGGTTGACTCCTAAGGGACACTAGCCCGCATACCAGTCCTACCCGGGCTCGCACTTCTGCATGGAGGCCGCCGGATAGGTGTTGACCCGTGCGTTTGACTGACCCTATACAATCGGGCCTATTAGCTCCCAATGCATGTGCACAATAGATAGCATTTTATCAAAATCCGATAACAAGCAATATGGAATATTGTTAATGTATGCAAGTAAAAGAAACAGTCCTAGAATGGAGCCTTGTGGAATTCCTTTCGTAATCGGCTGGGGATTTCAGACGTATTTCGTCATGTTCCAGTTTCTGCAGCAGAATATTTATTTATTTATTTATTTTTTATTTTTTATTAGCTAAATGCATACAGCATATTCATTATATAAAAAATATTTTATAAATTAACATTAATATAGCCATTAATACATTTTAAATTAGCAAATAATATAAAGCACCTATTAAAAAAATATATAATTTTATAACCTTATTTTAAGAAAAAAGGAAAAAGAAACATTTCTAAATTTAATGTATAAGTACAATAGGAGAATGGAAATGGAAGGAAGGGATTGTTATAACATTATGTGTAATATACGTCCATAAATGGCCATACATACATATACTATTGACATATATATAGGTATATACATACACACATAAATACATTGTATATAATAAAGTAATAAGTAGTGCGTATTTTATAAATATTTAAATTAATTATCGTTCCTGAGCTTTTCTTCGACTGCGTGAAGAAAAGGCTTCCTGTCCAGAGAAAATATGTCAAGGTCATTAAACCTGTTATTAAAAGAGGTGAGTAACTGTATCATAGTAGAGTTGCTGAAGTGGCTTGTATTGCATCTGGGCACGTGAAACAAACGAGAAACTCGGGTACTTCTGGGGGCCACTCTCAAGGAAATTCGCTCCATTAAAGCCGGACAGTCTATTAAACCATGAAGGATGTCAAATAGGAATGACATGTCGGTTATGGTCCGTCTATTATAGAGCAGTGCATGCAACCTTAAAGTAATCCGTTCGCTCCTCATATGTCTCGAAGTTCGTGTGCTCGCACCAATTTAGGTATCGCAAGAAACGCTTTTGGACGCCCTCAACCTTGTTGACAGATGCAGCATACATCGGTGACCATATAGTGGATCCGAAGTCTAAGACACTTCTGACATATGCGTAATACAGCATTTTTAAGGCGAGGGTGTCACTGAACGGTCTGCATACTCTAATCAAAAATCCTAACATTTTCTTGGCCTTAAGAACTATGTGATCTATGTGGTCGTTGGATGTAAGCTTCGTATCTAAATAAAGTCCGAGGTCGCGTATTAAAGATGTTTTTGGAATGTTTTCGCCATCGATAAGATAGTTATATACAATTGGCCGAGTATTTCTGGTAAAACTGATGGCATTGCACTTTAAGGGATTGAGGCATAGCTTGTTTTTGTGGCAGTATACCAAGAGCTAGTCGGTCTAGATCGCGTTGCATGTTTATGCAATCTTTCGTACCTTTAATGGTGGAATAAATTTTTAGGTCATCGGCATAAACGATACATTTAGATGTGTGAAAGCAAGATAAGATGTCATTAATATAAATATTAAACAATAATGGCCCGAGATGCGAACCTTGCGGTACTCCAGAAGGTACTCTAACATACTCGGACTTATAACCCCCAACAGTGACCGCTTGATGTCGATTGGCCACATAAGACGCAAACCATCTCAGCAGATCCCCGTGTATTCCGAACTGTAGTAATTTGGTAATTAGTATGGGGTGATTAACCCTGTCAAAGGCCTTCGAAAAGTCAGTGTACACGGCGTCCGTCTGTAGGCGTTTATCCATGTTTTTCGATATAAAATCGGTAAATAGACTAAGATTAGTTATGACAGAGCACTTCTTTAAAAAATTGTGTTGATACTCAGAAAGCGAGTTTTTAATTGCAGGATAAAGTTGGTCGTACACAATCTTCTCGAAGACCTTACTCAGAACTGGAAGAATTGAAATTGGGCGATAATTTTCAATACTGTTTCTGGGACCTTTTTTATGTATCGGGATAATTAGTGCCTGTTTCCACACGTCAGGGAATATTCCCTCTTGTAGCGATCGCGTAAAGATAATTGTCAGAGGCGGAGATAGAGAAGCGGCGCAGTTGTTAAAAAACATAGGTGGAATTCCATCGCAACCTGCGCCCTTATTGATATCCAAGTTAGATAAATACTTGTAAATAACCTCTGCAGAAAATTCGATCGAACCGATCGAACAGTTTGTTGGGTTGTACGGGTGAACGTCCGCAAGTGCCGGGTACGACGTGGATTGGTCAACAGAGCTGAAAACTGATTCGAAATATGCAGAGAATCCTTCGCTAATGCTGGAGCCATCGTTAAAGCAAATATCTCCACAGACCATAGATTGTGGTATTTAACCGCCTTTGGGTATATTTTTTAAGTATGTCCAAAAGTGCTTAGGATTACGGCGAATATTAACCGAGCTCCGATTGACAAATTGACGGAAGCATTGTTTTTGCATCATTTTTTGCCTACGACGGAGTAATGCGGAGTAATGCGGAGTGTCATAGTCAAGGGGATTACAGTTCTTCTTCCACTTCTTGTGATATCGGTTCTTTTCTTTGATTATATTTTTTAGGGCTGGCGAGAACCATGTTAGGAAGAGCGGATTGGCTGTTGTTCGCATAGGTACGAAATTCTCGATAGAATGGTTGTAGAGATAGCTGAAAACACTGTCAGTTTTTTCAGCCTTATCAAGATGGTGAATCCTTTGTATGTGACCCGTATGGATTTTCTTGCCAACAGGACCTGCTAGCTAAGACCGGCAGTGATCAGTCTAATTCTCTAGATTTCCTCAGTCTTTCAGTCTACTACTTTAAGTAAACTTTAGGATGGTTTTGCAAAGTGTTGATTATTACTTTCTTAGTCCATCAAACGACAAGGAGGCAAAGTTTTGTGATACGGTAAAAAAAAAAAACAGATATAGACGGAAATATCCAATTTGAGCCTCCTCGAGACGATTAAGGCCATTTTCCTGATTGCAGTCAGTCTGTGTGCCTGTGTGTGTACTCCTCCATGATACCGACCAAACGCTTCTTCTTGATACACAGATGTCTTGATAGGCCGAAACCAGTGTGACATTTTGGTTAGAATATCTCATATACGAGCTACATTAATAATATTTCAATTCCGCCATACATTTCAATCAAATATTAATGCCATCTGTTGGCGCTTGGCCCGAACCCGCCCTTAACCGAGGAACGAATCGCGCCGCCTGAGGCGGTTGTATTGGAACCCAGCCGGGTTCGTCCACCGGTCGAGAAAGGCACTCATCAATTTTATTTATGAAATGAATATTTAGATAGATAAACAGCCCTAGGCTACTTGCTGGGGAAAACTTGGGGTGACACAAGCAATTTTTTTAAGAGTGCCAGAAGCAAAATTTTATTTTCAAAAGTTCTATATTTCTGGGATAATGTGATAGAATAGGAAACGCCTTGGATGTATCTGTAATCTAATTATGCAATATTAATTTCACTTTTTTTATTTCAGAGTAAAAGATCCAGCAGTACGAAGGAAAGTCCAGCAGTATGGTCGAGGCTTTTGCGTCCGTTCCCAAAAGATCCTGGCGATAAATCATGATATCCCTTATAATAACTAACTGTCTTGTAATTAATGTAAATAGACGTCTTACTAAATGATTTTTGTATAAGTGTTCTTTTACGGAAAATGATCTTCCTGCAAATCGTGCCTTACTTTATATCTTATCAAGTAAGAGTCAAAATGCAACGACAATTTATTTTAGGTATGTCTTACGACTGAGATTATGTCCATGATATTTTAGATTTTAGTATTATTGGCTTTTTAAAAAATTCAATTTGACTTTTAATATGGATGTCAGCCATCATTGTTATCAATGTTATGTAGAATTGTTTGATAATGGAGATTTTTATAATCATAATAAAAGATTTATTATATTTACAGAGTGGTTTAATTATTCGATTTGTTTTGATTCGGGGTTGTGTTCTGGATCGAGTCCGAGTCGCTTCATTTCAACCGCCATCTCGAAGAGGTAATCGTAACATTCAGACATAGTCTTGGCTTGTTCCCAATTGTCGCCCCAGACGTAGACTCCGTGTCGTCTCACCAGGACTGCACTCGTCCCAGGGTAGTCTTCCAGAGCTTGAGCCATGCTGCCCGCTAAGTCTTTCTCGAAGGGAGTGTTGTCTATGATCGGCACTACTAGCGTTTCGTCGTATCTGAGATATCGTTTGAGTGAAGCGTCTTTGATTCCCTACAAGATAAATAAACAATATAGTTCAGAAGGACTTATAGGGGTATTCTGGTCGAGAGGCCTAAATTTTAGGCGTTTTTCCGAGATGGATAAAAATGTTAAAACATTTTTACAATCCATTTTTTTACAAAATGTTCATTGAAGTTTCAATACAAAAATAAAAAAACACCAACAAAAAAAACAAAAATTCAAAGAGTTAAAGCAGCGATTCTTAACCTCGGGTCGCGACCCAAATTCGGGTCGCGAGAGGTATTGGGTTAGGTCGCGGTTTTAAAAATAAAATAAAACTTTGGCAAAATAAAATTGCTCAAAGTGAATTGGCAGCGTTTCCAACAATAAACTTGTTTTTGGAAGTGGCAACCGTATTTTCGTGGAGACCATGCCTATTTTTTTAGAACATTTGAGAAAACTTGAAAATGAAATGGAAAGATATATTCCACAAAATGTCCATATCGTGAAATACAGTTGGGTAAGAAATCCATTTGTAGTAGATGTAATGGGCGTTGAAAAAGATTCAGCTGGATTACAAGACGAATTGCTCGAAATGCAAGGTGATGCAGTTTTAAAAGAGAGATTTGCCAGAACGAGTCTCACAAAATTTTGGGCACAATTATCTGGGAAGCCTGTTCTGAGCAATGAAGCTGAAAAATCCCTGCTACCATTCCCAACTACTTATTTATGTGAAGCAGGATTTTCATGTCTTGCTGTTATGAAGAGTAAGTACAGGAATAGGTTGGATCCTCAGCATGACATGCGGTGTGCACTTTCTATAAACATAACTCCACGTAACATACATGATCTTTGCTCAAAAATACAACTAATTATTTTGCTGTAATTTTTTAAACTGTTTTAATGGTGAATTGTCTGTTTTTAATATAGAACATTTAAATAAAGTTGTTATTTCTAATTTTACAACTACATCCTATAAAATTACATAATATATCATTTTAGTACCTGTCACTGGAAAATAAAAGAAAAAAATAGATTAGGGTCGCGTACTTGAAATATATTCGTACTTTGGGTCGCCAGCCAAAAAGGTTAAGAACCGCTGAGTTAAAGGATAGTGAAATGAAAAATACCTTTATTGTACTAACAAAAATAATTACATTGGTAAAGAAAACTTAAATTCTATTTTAACTTAGTACAAACGGCGGGCTTATCGTTTCGCAATTTCTTACAGCCAACCGTGTAATATTAAATAAAAGTAACAATACAGCTCACATACATAAACATATGCACATAAATATACATATACATACATCCAAACATGAGGTGGTGGCTAAAAAAAAGGTGCGTCATGGTTGACATGATTCTCCAACCCTTGTTTGTAGAGTTGATGAAAAAATCTTGATTAGTAAGGACTTGAAAATATAGAAAGGATAGAAATCTTGAATATCTTTCTTTCCTGGACCTTGGAAAGAAAGATATTCTTTTTTTACGCAAAAAGGAAACGATTTGAAAAAAAAATTGTAAGTGGCCAGAAGTGTAATAATAGTATATGATAGGGCCCGACTTCGGTCGGTGAATTCCATGGCAGCTCCGTTTGTATTTTATTTTATTTGCCCATCCAAACATCAATTTTAACTTTACTGCCGCAGCATGTTGCCACTGCGTAGAAATGCCAAGTCAGATTTTGGATATATTTACATCGTTGTAAACACTGTGAGCACCTTGCCCGCTCCACAGTCGTGATTAAATCGTCAACCAGATAACATATTGTCTTTCACTATCACCGACACCCTGCGCATGCAGAAAAGGATTATTCTAAGTTCAACAAAAGAGTAACCAGGGATGGGCCCGTAAGGGCCAATACTCGGTATAATATATTATACTTTTGGGGGGTGAGCAGACTCTGGAGTTAGGATTCTTTTTCTTTGTCACCAATTCAACAGATCTTACTCTCTGAAGTTGCTTTGTTATCATCATTGAAGTACCTACTTTTATCATTTCTTGGTGAGTGATTCTGAATTCACTTCCCGGCCATAGGAGAGTGCACCTAACTGCATGCTGCGAGTGGGTGTGAATCACTGCACCCGCGTTTCGATTACGATACGCTATCAAAAAGAGTGGTGTGCATTGACTTTTCTTTAATCTGAAAAATTAAGAATACAGTCATGATCAGTACGCTGAGAGAAATTATTGTATGTTTGTCATATAATTCATGTTGTAAACCTTTTCTCTGGCGGAGGCAACTCAAGATCGACATCATCTATAGTTTGCACAAACAAGTCGTCTGCTTCGATTCTCTCCTTTTGTACTCCAGAGGGTGCAATGTAGATTTCATTACTAAGTAAATAAAAAAAAAACACAAAACAACATAATTAAATTGTAGATATGTAAACAATATAGCACTATGTAAACATTCTTCGTGAGGTTAGCGTCTTACATTTGCCTCTAAATGGCTCGTGCCAACAAAAGTCTGACAGTACCCTCTAAACCCTAATAAAGTTCGTGTGAAACAAGCAAAAGACATTCCACTCCAAAACCTTTCTTAATAATCGAGAAATCTTCAGATTGCATTCTGTAGGTCGACGCGGTCTCTCATCACCATTATCATCAGGGGTAGATGTCCACTGTTTGTCATAGGCCTCCTCCATAGAATAACATATGACGAACGGTCTTAAGCCACCTCCATCCACCTACTTCCTTCGACCGTGGCAATGTCATCGTCCTACACTGCATCTGCTGGTTCATGGCCGCCTTTCCCAAACCTTTTTTTCCTAATGGTTGTCGGTTCTGCGAGCTATATGGCCTGCCAATTACCATTTTAAGTTGCTAATTCTACGAGCTACGTCAGTGATCTTGGTTCTTCTGGTGGCCGATTCGGTCTCTAAGCAGAATCGATTCCCTGAAAGTCTCAAAAAGCCCCGTGCAGCCCTCCGTCTATATATAACTTTTTACTCCCTATTTCAGAAGACGGCCCGTTATTGTAGAATTAACTGTTCCATGGGAATCAAATATCCCAAAAGACCACGAGTACAAATTAGATAAATAACATGCTCGCAAATGCCTTCACCAGGAACGGCTTCATTGTTCACCTTGACGCGGTGGAAGTTGGTGCTCGTGGCTTGCCAGACAAATCGCTGTTTCGCCTCTGTAAAGAATTGATCTTTCTAGGAAAACAATCAACTCCATCCTAGAAGAATATATCTAAAACCGCATTCAGTCAGCACCTTTATGCAAGTAGGATGATACTCTAGCAAAAAGAAGGTCATAATAATATTATTAATAATAAATAATAATATTACTAATCAATATTAATACATAATAATAATAAATTATAACAATAAATAACAATAATAAATATTAATAATAAATAATACAAATAACTCACTCGTGTTTAATTGAGATTCCTCCTCCAGTTCCTGTAACCCAGCCCAAATTATAGAACTGCCGGCAAAGCTCAGGTATTAGGTTACGAGGATGCTCCTGGAAACAACAGATGTATTGGGTCAGTCCTGTAATCGCTAGGGCTAAATATTGAAGTTGTGTCCCTTTCGCAACCATCAATATATAAAATAAACATAAAAAAGTATTATAAAAAGGCTAAAACGAATTTACCGCATGAAGTTTGTAGCACCCGACGTTTCCGGGATGATCTGGAAAGCCATTGAAATAAGAAGAACCCAAAACTTTAATAGAGACGACGGTTACGAACTCCTTACTACGTGGAACCCTAAAATGTTTTCAATGCCCATCGCCGAGCGCAAGGACGTGCCACAGAATACAGTGAGTGTAGTGTGCACAGGGGTTTATCAAAATTCGCACACGCCGACCCCGCTGCCCTAACACCTGTATAATTTGTGGAGTAACAGCAGCAGTTTGCCGCCTACCGCCTACGCCTATTTTAGTCAACCCTGGACAACGGCGGCTGCAACATCTCCGAAACATCGGGTGCTACAAAGTTCACACGGTAAATTCGTTTTATCCTATTTATAATGTCAAACAACCACGATAGTCTTCGATAAAAAAGCAGTGGATATAAGGGCCTTTTTAAGAATCTTGAACTCAAAAGTGCACTTCCTTGACTTCTGCGATGAAAATTGCATTATAACATGTTCGAATCGGTTGTAATCCTATAATATAAAAATGACACTGTTACACAAAACTATGGAATATGCATTAAAGGAACCTTTTCCAAAAATTAAAAATAATAGAAAACACTACTACATTCGATCATTGTAATGCTAAATGTGATAGAAAATAGCCTCGGATGCGCAATATTTTGGGACAAAATAAATCAAATTTACACACGAAGTTTTTTGCTCAGTTTTAAGATTGTTTTAATAAAACAACCTACCGCCATATAGGTTTTTATATATGATTAAAAAAATAACTTTAGTCTACTGAAATGTATGGGTTTGACGCTTCTTTGCCTATATTATTGAGCCCGAATAAAGATTATTGCAGTTTCAGAATCAGCGAGGTAAATATAGTTGGGTGACGTTAAAATATCAACATGTAAAACAGGTTCCTATTATGCATTAACACGTTGAGTGCGTGTATTATATTTCCAGGTCGATCCCTTTTGCTGAAACTTTTTATTTGCATTATAGGTTCCTTTTGGTCTGGTCTATATTACACTTATTATGATTCTGTTTTGCAACATTTCTTTTTTTTCTTTTCAAAAACCAGAGTCCGTCACGCTGACGGCACCCGCGGAGGAGAAGCGGAAGTGGTGGGGCGTATTTGAAAAGTAAAAGGGTCAATGAGGGGACCACTAGCGCCGTTGACCTGAAGGTGGACGCACTCAACATGTTAATACCGAAATATGGGAATTTTTCAAACTCAAATATGGGAATTATGGGAATTATTAATACTCAAAAATCGAAAAAATAAAGAAATACTACTAGATTCGATCATTGTAATGCTAAATTTGAAAGAAAACAGCTTCGGACGCGTAAAATTTCAAAATTTCAAGACAGGTAAAAAAAATATATTTTTACTCAGTTTTCATGATTGTTATTAAAAAAACTAATCTAACCTACCACCAAATAGGTATTTTATGTATTATTTAAAAAAAAACTAACTCAAACTACCGAAAGGTATGGGTTTGATGCTTCTTCGAATGCCTATATCTCGCTTATTTATTTAGACCAAATAAAAATTATTGCAGATTCAGAATCAGCGTGGTGAATATAGTCGGGTGAAGTTAAAAAATCAACAATCTAGAATAGGTATATTGCAATATGCTGATTCCGAATCTGCAATAATCTTTATTCGGTCTCAATAAATAAGCGAGATATACGCATTCAAAGAAGCGCCAAACCCATACATTTCGGTAGGTTAAGTTAGTTTTTTTTTTAATAATACAGAAACACCTATTTGGTGGCATGTTAGATAAGTTTTTTAAAACAACCTTAAAAACTAAGTTAAAAAAAACTTTTTTTTTGTATGTAAATTTGGTCGCGAAACAATTATCCGTTGAGTACGAGTCGACCAAATCTGGTCGCGCGTTTTTTTCACTTCTTTGACGTTCTCATATTTATTCATAATTATCTAATTGTTTTACAAAATGATATTTCAATATTCTATATTCGAAATTTCAATGCAATCATTGTGCAGTTGTTCTTTTTATGATTGGTGTAGTAGTTTCGTAGTTATAGTACTTTAAGGTCGATGTCGCCGAAAATCCTGTAAAAGAGACAGATGCATCCATGAAAATACCCATTTACTCCAAGGGTTAAAATGATCGAATCTGGTATTATTTCTTTATTTTTTCGATTTTTGAGAAAGGTTCCTATACTGCAATAATTCCACATTTTTATGTATATGCTGATCCAATTATAATTACAGTATCGTCTTAGACTCAATACGCACTGTCGACTGAGTCGCGGCAACTCAGTCGACAGTCGAAGCAAAGTCGCTCGGTCGACCAGCGAGCACGTGTGTGCGGAAGTCGCAGGTGCCATATAAGATCATACAACGTGAAAGTCGCCGTAGACTGAGTCTCCGCGACTCAGTCGACAGTGCGTAATGAGCCTTATCATTGATTTTATATGGTCTTAGTAAGAGAAATTACCTTTGGTAAAGTAGACATTCTGTAGACAGCAGACAACGATCGAATAACTTTCTTTACGGAACCGCAAAATAAGATGCGATAACACTATGACACTGCGATAACACTGAACAAATACGCTTCGACCTATTATTATCAAAAATATAAAAATAACAATAACACCGGCCGCAAAGCCAGATGAATTTCATCTGACAGCGTGCTGACATTTATATGATCAGTGGTGCTGACAGCTGTCAGACAGATAACGAAAGACAAAATATTTTCAATTGCAGCGCCCTCTCTCGTTTGATGAAGGAGAAACAAGTTGTTTACAGTTTACATGCATTGTGTATTTGTATGCACAGACTTATTATGTTGCTATGCCGCTAGATAGCGCCTTCGTTTTTTTGGTAATTTTAAATTTTCGTGAAATATCTTAAGTTCGTCTAAAATCTAAAGAACCTTAGAATTCGGAGCAGTTTTAGTCTCTGCTTATTTACAGTTTTAGCCCATATCCATATTGGAAATATGGATATAGACTTTCCTTTGGGCCGGAATATCCATATTGACCCCTCCTGAGACGATTATGATCATTTCTAGATTGGTATGTCTGAGTGTGTGTGTTTTGTGTGTGTGTGGCTGTGTGTGTGTGTGTGAGAGAGAGAGAGAGAGAGAGAGAAAAAGTGTGTGTGTGTGTATTTTTTTCTTATTATATTTTTTTTTGTTTTCTATGTAGAGGTTTAAAAATACTTTTTACGTACGCACCCGGGTTGGGGCTTCCCAGGGTGAAGTGTCGGGCTTGGTCAGGTCTTATGACGTTGTTGACCACGAGCCGCCGTGGTTGGCGAGACCCGACATGTATCATTGGCTCGGCGAATATGCAACCCGTACCGACTAAAAAACATCCTCTACCACCTGCCCCTGTTCCCCGTGGGATTGTGTCTGCATGTGTGCGTGTGTGTGTGTGTGTGAGGGTGTGTGTGTGTGTGTGTGCGTGTGTGTGTGTGTGTGTGTGTGTGAGAGAGAGAGGGTGTGTGTGTGTGTGTGTTTTTTTTTTTTTTTTTTTTTTTTTTTTTCAGAGGTTTGGAGGAAAAATACTTTTACGTATCATCAGGACAGTATTCTGCCTGGGTATGTCGGACTCGGATTAATTTCCCTACCGACTAAAAACCTCATCCTCTGGTCTCTGCCTCTGTTTCCTCCGCGGCCCCGCCGTTAGGCATTACTTCGCGGAGGGAGGGTCTTGCTATTGCTTCTTCTGGCGGTTCAAGCCACTCTTTCTTTTATTTAGTGCTCCTGGTTCTGAGCTCGGTCTCTTTCTAGGCGACGAAGTTCTTGCAGTACTTCCGTCACGAATGAGTTTGTCGTCTCCCAGGCATCCTTTGACGAGAGCATTGCTCTCATTAAGGATTCCGGCCGGATTTTCTGTGTAAGAGCAGTTTCCCAAGTACTGCGTGATGATTCGAAACGGGGGCACATGAAGAATACGTGCTCAGCATCTTCATTGGCTCCAGGACAAGACGGGCACTCTGGAGAAGTATCGTGTTTGAATTTGAAGAGGTATTCTCGGAAGCACCCGTGCCCCGATATCATCTGGGTCAGGTAGTAATTCACCTCTCCATACTCTCGGCTCAGCCAGACATCTACTTCCGGAATAAGACGGTGCGTCCACCTACCATTTGCTGAGGTGTCCCACATAGTTTGCCATCGGCGTATGCTTTTCCGCCGTTCTTCAGTTTTCAGTTCTTCGGGGCTCCTAGTGTTTGATCCTTTTCGGCGGTAGAGGGCTTTTCGCTCTTCAGCGAGTATTTCAATAGGCAGCATCCCAGAGATAACGCACACTGCGTCTTCAGATACTGTGCG
This sequence comes from Micropterix aruncella, assembly GCA_944548615.1. Classification (NCBI taxonomy): domain Eukaryota; kingdom Metazoa; phylum Arthropoda; class Insecta; order Lepidoptera; family Micropterigidae; genus Micropterix; species Micropterix aruncella. Next base: position 25,429,632 of record OX155957.1, read on the forward strand.
GAAGGCGCTGGCTACTCTCAGAGCACTCAATCGATATACTGGCGCGACTTTTCTCCGTGACTCCTGTATTCTAAGGGTATCACCCCATATGGAGATGCCATATGTGAGCACTGACGTGACCACTGACGATAGGAGTGTCCTTCTAGTCTGCTTTGGGCCGCCTATGTTGGGCATCAATCGCGATAAAGCCGCTCTAACCACCGATGCTTTCGCACCCACATGCTCTGCCTGCTGCTTGAAATTGAGTCGGGCATCGATCATCACTCCTATCCATCATCACATCACTCACTCCATCATGTGTGTGTGTGTGTGTATGCGTGTGTGTGAGGGTGTGTTTGAGGGTGTGTGTGTGTGTGTGTGTGTGTGTGTGTGTGTGTGTGTGTGTTTGAGAGGGTGTGTGTGTGTGTGTGTGTGTGTGTGTGAGGGTGTGTTTGCGTGTGTGTGTGTGTGTGTGTGTGTACGTATTCTTCCACGATAGCGCCCCGCTTCATCCGATTGAACAGAAAGGCATGCAGGCATAATTCGGTCATGGCAAGAGTTGAAAAGATTATAGTTACAGTCGGCCCACCAGAGGGCGTGCTAGTCATAGGTTAGAGACTTGAAATTCGGTACACAGATGCCTTGTTGGATCGAAATCACGTTGTGAAATCTTTTGGTTGGAATACCTATATCGTATACAAGCGACGAAAATAATATTTAAAGCCATATTTAAGAAAGTACTAAGTACATCGTATTTAAAAAAATGCCAATTTAATACTGTGGAAAATACTTCAAATATACTAAGAATTGGCGCACGGGGGGAGGTTGGTTTGGCGCGAGGGGTCGGGAGGAGGGGGGGGGGGTGTCCACTTGCCGAGAAAGTCTTGGGTGACAAATGATTTTTTTCATGATGACAATGAAATTTTATAATAATCCTTGATTTGGAAACTAAAATACTAGAATTATTTATATAGCGTATTAAAACAAGATACCTACTAGGCATGCAACGATTAGTGATTTACCAAATAAGATTCCGATTTCGATTTTTTCGAAAAATTATCGCCGATTTCGATTACGATTTCGATTCTGATTATTTTCACAGTTCTGACATAATTAATTTGTACCTATCCTGCACAACACTGATCTAAATACGACTGTTGCACAGTGTTGCATTATCCCTAAGTAACTACCTACATGGAGTCTAATTATGTCGTGGGCAGGCATGTATCGGCAGGAGGCGGGGGGGGGGGGGTTTAGTTGGGATTTATTCCCCTCCCCCCTCCAAATCCGAAGTACGGGTCAATTCAATTCAATTCATTGTACGGGCAAATTCAAGCTTGCTGGGAGTCGTGCACATTGTTTCAATAAATGAACATCGAGTGGCTCGCATATCGATGTAAATTAAACCTAAAGTCTGGTTACGTATCTGATCGAGAGCATCAAGCTGCATGTTCGTATTGACAAAAATGCAATTAAACAGGACAGTTTTCAACCCTATACCATTGATTTTATAGTGTAAAATCAATGCCTATACTAACGGCGAATACGGAAAATTGTATGTTACGCATTTTTATAAATACATAGATATCTAATTTATTAAACAATACTGTTATGTATGCCGTCTTAGTATGTTCTAGAATAATCGAAATAGAGCGAGTTGCCCCAAGAAGTCGATTATGAAAATTTTGTAGATTCGACCTTTCAGATTGATGCCCTTGATACGTATCCATGACTGGCAACCGATTAACCTTTCGGATGCCAGTCATTCCATGCAAATTTTCGAAGCCCACGGAAATTTGTTTGTAGAAGGTGACGTGCAAGCTTACTAATAATATATAACGGTGGCTTATTCAATGGCAAGCATCAACGACAGGTTTTTACCGCAGTGGTACAAATTGAATCGATAATTGAATAAATACGGATATAATACAGATAATACGAAAAACGCCGATCGTCGTGCGTGGCCTCTCAGGGGTTAAACTACGTATATGTATGTATTAGAAGATATGTATGTGTTACACATTGTTAGGTTGAAATTAAACTGTTTTAGATATTCCAATTTTATTAGGTTTACGAGCAATACGACAAATTTCTCTCCATGCAGCGATGTTGTACAGACAAAGGTCTTTGTCCTCTTTTAGATATTTTGTTTTAATATTTTTCATTTTTCGCTCTTACCTATGGGAATGTTAGTCCAGGCCATCCATGTACGGTTTATGTATATTTGGCTCTGAAATGTTTTAATTCAGACGCGCGCCAGGCAGTTCCGATGCAGCGCAACAGAGGTCGCCACAGTCGGTTTACGACGCTATGCTCCTCGATGTGTTCCATTTGGTGGGGTGAAATGGGGATTCGCAGTGAACTCATACTTACCTGGCGTGGAGGAGACCGTGATCTAGGGGTGTCCACTTTGAAAATACATCGATGTTTTTTTCGATGTAATGCATCGAGACTGTGCATCGATATATTCCGATGCATCGGTTAGAAACATCGATGTTTTTCAAAATCGAATGGTTTTTCTGACATATGTAATCAGCTGATTCAGCTGTTTAATTTTAATTAAAAAATGAAGGCAATGCTTAAGATCATTCTTTATTATTATTAAAAAAAACAAACATAATACAAATCAAATATAATGAAATTCCGGTAAGTATTATAATCCTAAGTCCAGTGTTCTTTTGGAAGACTTTGCAAAAATAACAGTTTATTTAATCGTTTCCCTTTCAGTCTGTTCCGTTGCTGATTAACGATTTGTGCCGCTTTCGAAAATAAACGTTCAGATGGTACTGAAGTTCCCACCATGGTCAAATATTTATACGCAATGGTATGGAGTTTAGGAAGCTGAATTTTGAGGTCATTCCAAATTTCTAATGGGTTTTCATTAAGTCTTCCTACTGGACTACGCAGGTAAATAGACAGCTCATCAGAAATCGCATCGTCAGACTTCGCCGTTTTCCAGCTCTTGTGTACTAGTTTGTGGTGATCATCCCATAAAGAAAAAGTTTCTTCTGCTTTGTCAGAATGATCTGAAGAATCAGATTCTACGGCCTCATTTTGTTGTATCGTAATTTTAATCAATTCTTTGACTTTTGCCACAGCCGAGGAACAAGCAATTGGGTCCGTAAAATGCATTTTTTTGAACCTCGGATCCAATATCGTGGCTATAGCGAGGGGTATCACTCTCTCTATAACACCCATTCTCTTGTCGATCTCTTTAAGGACCAGCGATTGCAATTCTTTGGCAATAGGATCTTCGAATTTAAGAGGTTTGATTTTCAAAAGAAGACAATGGATAAGTGGTATTACCTTGCTGCTAGTGCAGTACTTATCACCTGACACTTCCTTGGTTGCAGCTTCGATCGGTCGCAGAACTTGTAAAACCGATGAAAGAATTGATAACTCTGAAGCTGTAAGCATCGGTGGTGCATTTTTATGTTGAATAATTATGTTATTAACGATAGTGCGAAGCTCCAAAAGTCTCTCGATCATGTAATATGTACTATTCCATCGGGTCGGGACCTCTTGTATTAATTTAGTTTCTTTCTGGGTAGCTTTACGTAATTCGTTACTGGCTATATTACTCTGTTTAAACCATGTCACAATATCTTTGACTTTATTTATTAAGTTTCGCAGCTCTGTACACTGTTGCATAGAATTTTGAGCTACCAAATTCAAGGTGTGTGCAAAACATGGTATGTGTTTTTTACCAAAAGCCAAATCGACCGCCTTTACCATGTTGGATGCGTTGTCTGTTACTACAGCCGAAACTTTGTTTGTGTCAACACCCCATTCAGCACAAGTATTCAGCAGCATTTGAGCGATGTGTTCTGAAGTATGACGTTCATTTGACTGGTACACTCCAAGAGTAATTGAAAATAGTTCATTTCCGATGCCGAAGTGTGCCGTTATTCCTAAAAAACTTCTCATAGTCATTGTTTCAGACCACATGTCAGTAGTAAGAGCAAGGTTGTCAATATTTGATAACTTTTCTTTGAAAACTGTAGATAGCCCTGCGTATTTATCATCAACCCATCGAGTCAACGTAGTTTTACTGGGAAGTTTATAATGCGGCGCAATAACTTTAATCAAACTGCGAAAGCCTTCATTTTCAATAATTGTAAATGGTTGATTGTCTTTACATATCATATAAATTAAGGCATTATTTATCTTCACAGTTTTATCGCCACTAGGCGAATAAGCATAAACTTCTTCAAAACTTGAAATAATAGTTTTTTGACGTTTTGGAGCTGGAGGAGCAGGAACATATTCGTCGTCTTTTAAAGAGTCAGATTTTTTACCAGCTTCTGTAGTCAATCCTATTACACCAGCAGAGCTTGTTGACGGTAGCAAATCAGCAGCATTAGGGACAGATTGTGTAAAAGTAAGTGTATGTATTATATTGCCGGCGATAATGGATTTTTTCGAATTCTCATTATTGAACTCAAGAAAAGCTGCTTTATGTACATGTTTTATATGACCAATTAAGCTGGTTGTATTGCCACAAGATTTTATACCTTTTTGACAAAGTCTGCATTTTGCGGGGTTACTGTCTCCATCAATTTTATCGTAAAACTTCCATATACCACTTTTCTTGGAAGGTGCCATTGTATAGTATAATCAACCTGAAAAAAAACGTTTATTAATGAAAAACCTGAAATCGATAAATGTATCAATCGACATTCGATAATTAACAATTCACACACTAATGATTACCTACTATCTGCAACCATAATCATATTAGTAAATAATTTGTGTTGTATTAAATTATCTTACAAATGACAAAGTACATATCTTCTATTTATTCTGTCAATCAGTAAATTGTAAAACTAAACTTTTACTCTTGTTCACGAGAGTATAAATGTTAAATGATTTAACCTAAAAACCTACTTTATTACTTCACTTACCTGTCCAATCAAACATGTACGGAAACATTGAGATTTTCCTTACAACAATCCTATTCCGTTCTGTAAAGTGTGCACATTCACGACACAATTAAAATCAAATGTAATTAAACGTACTATTCAAAGCGCACAAAGCAGACAGAAGTCAGAACGCAGACTCAGACAGTAGTCAGAGACTACAGACATCGATATAGACAGATTAACCATTTGACAGAGACGATTTTTTTAAATCCACCCTACCACGCACAGTGTTGCCAAGTTCCAACCAGATAAATGTCAATTTCTAGAGAGGAGGGTTTGAACCTTGACAGTCATCGATATATGGATATATCGATGTTGACAGCAGCCAACTAGCGCCACCAACAGGTTTCATATTATAACTTCATAACATGACATAATAAATCAGAGCAAATAAAACAGTAATAGTTAATTATAACCGATAACATTTTGATTTCAATCGATACATCGAGTATATCAATAACTTTCCAAAACATCGGATCGATTCGATGCATCGTATTGTAAACATCGAGTGAATTCGATGCATCGATGTATATCGGACACCCCTACCGTGATCAATAAGGCGGTTCCCCCAGGGTGAGGCCCTTCCATTGCACTGCGGTTGGGCTGACCCCTGCGATTATCCCTAATGCGGATAACTCGGGCGCGTAATTTTTGGTAGTGGGGACGAGCGTACGCGCCATCCCCGATAACGTCCTAATTATTACAATTGTCCATCTTGTACTTCTGGAATTCCAGCAAGGTCATATCGATTATACTCCCACACCTCCCACAAAATGCACTGTACAAGAAGTACATGACGTAAATACGACTGTGATCCTGGAGAGGCAAACCCATTGTCATATTAAATGCAATTGTAGGGTTCCGAAGACGTTTTTACGACACTACTTTGTTTCTCGCATTAAATATTCAGAAATAGATATGATAGACATGATAAAGAATGATGACCGCTGTATGAATCGAAATACTGTGTGGCGCCGGCCTCTGGCATACTCCGTTGTGGAAACTACACAAGTGGCATTCGTTATCTAAATAGCTTTTTAATAAGATAAAGTAATTAAAATAAAATTATACCATATTCAAGACGGGAGGGGGGGGGGGGGTTACCTGTTTCACCCTGACTACGTGTCTAACAGTGAAATTTAGACAGTCTGACAGAGAGCGAACTTTCACGAAACTCTCATGTGAAATAAGGTCCATATATATTTTTGGGACACCTATTGCATATGATTTAAAAGTTTACAATGTGAATTTATCCTGCATTTACTATTAGCTGTATTGTTATATAATATCTTTAAAAACATAAAAATTACCGTGGGCTATGAAGAAGATTGACACTGAGGAGTCGGCGAACCAAACGATCTAAAAGCGTTGAACTCAATTTTACAGGAGAGGCAAAAAACTAAATAGCATACTTCCATTTGTTTATTTGTAGTTTTTGTTTTTTTAGTTGATGCCTTGGCTGATTTGTATAAGATTTAGCATTCGCAAGTAATTTTTCCGTTTTGATTAAAACAGGAATATTTAGATCGTTTTGATCGCAACTGTATTCGTAAATTATACCGTTTTGATTGCTACTGGTGTTATAAAAACAGGAAATGAAAATATTTTGGCAATTTTTTTTTCTTGATTTTATTTCTACATCGTTAATCTTAATCTATTAAATCCTTAATTAATGAATCCGAGCGTTCCAAGAGTTCGCGGAACGCTCTGGGAGAATTGGAGGCAATGGGACTCTTCCCCTTAGGGGAGGGCCTCCCCTCGGTGTGGTCCGAGGGCGATGTAAAATGTAGCTTGTATATGAGATAATCCAACCAAAATTTCACAATGTGGTTTCGGCCCAACAAGGCATCTATGTACCAAATTTCAAGTCTAAGTACAATATTTCCGACCGATTTCAACTACAATAATCTTTTCATCTCTTGCCATTGCCAAATGACGCTTGCATACCATATCCTGCATTTGTTTAAACCGACTGATTACGCGTTTGGGCGCTATCATGGAGGACTAATATAATTTAATTTAATTACTTTTAAAAATTTAAGTTAATATGGAAATGGTCTAAATCTTAAATGCATAGATTTGCATAGATTGTATAGAAATCCCTCATGCATAGATTTGTAGGAAATTGGACCCTTGGCATGATAGTTTTAGACGACACAAACATTCATATGCCATACATACAAATAATATTAGGTAAAAAGTGTGTATCTAGAATGCAAAATCATTTTTTATTTCGCGTTTACGAGACCATAAAATTGTACGCAATTACGTGTCGTACGGTGTAGGTACATTTTCGGAACGTTTCTCCGCCCATGCATCCTGTTCAAGAACATAAAGCAAACTCATTTAAGATTTTAGGATTCAGGGGTAGGATTCAGGGGTTGGCAGGGACGGATGAGTTCAGGGGGGCTCAAAATGGATATTTCCGTCATCATCTCGAAAAAAAATAATGCGCTTTCACAATACTTTCCCTCCTGATCCATTAATGGGCCGGGAAAATAAAATCATATTATTTAATCCTTTCGCTCGTCGTCATACAATTTATTTTGATTTATCGCAGGTCAACAGGGAGAAAACTAAAGAATACGTTTATCCTTTCTAGAGAGTTGGCTGTACCTATGCATTTGAAAATGATGGGCCCAGAAATGTTCCGAAAATTTACAGCGTACGAAGCGTAATTGCGTACGATTCGTAATTGCGTACGATCTCTTAAACGCGAAATTAAACATTATTTTTGGTGCATTCCGTATAAACACTTTTTACAGGACTGCCCAACAAAAAAGGAGTTTAATGTGTTCACGGTTCAACTAGGTATATTTTCCGTTCCTTTATTCTACCATAACTTCTAAACGCTTGAACTGATTTAGAAGTGTGTGGTATTGTTAGAATCATCATCGAATCGTTATGTCATTCCGAGGTACCTTAACTGTCTAAGTAAGTATTTGTCTAAATGTCCAAATTTCAATACATTAACATAACTATGGATGTTTAGTGTCAACTGAAAGGTCTGATTGAGTGCATTCTGGAAATATACATGAATCTATATGGATAAATAAAGAAGCCACAAATATTTCATAAAAAAACCGTAATAAAAATAATTATAAATACATACATAATTCACTTTCTGTAACGGCATTCGTGTTTATTATTATTTTTTAATATATTTACTTGTTACCTTGGTAATATTTTTTTATAGTTGTATCGCCTGAATGTTTGTGTCGTCTAAAGCTAATGCCGCATCCACACGTTGGCGAATGTTTGTGTCCCAAGTGGGTGTAAACAACTATTAGGAAACATATATGGAAAACTCCTATAGCAGATGTGCCAACGTCACCGTACCAAATATGAGCGAGCTGTGGTTGTCAGCCTGTTAGCCGCGCTTGCGCACTCTGCGCACCCCTTCTAATTTTGAAGTGATTTTGACAGCTCCGAGCTGTCAGCTGGCTGTCTCTTTTTTCTTTGAAAATCCGCATCTTATACGTTACCTAATCTGTAACACGAACATTTGCCAACGTGTAGAGGTGGTATCACACTTCAAGGGTCCAATTACCAACAAATCTCTGCATTCATCATGATGATAGTCTGTGCAGATGAGGTATACGCGGTGCTAACCTATAAAACCAGTCTAACATACACTCTCTACTCCTATGAAAAGCGTTTAAATCACTTTAACATTAAGGAGAGAGTGCGGACGCCTAATGTTTCTGCACAAGACTCACCAGCTTTATTAGGAGCGTTAAATTTCAATGCTCCATCCAGAGGACTGAGACACTAAAAATTTCACATTCCCATTTGGTAGACTAATCAATATTTCCACAATCCTATCTCACTTGCATGCCAGTTATACAACACATAAAGGGGTTATGTGTTGCCAAAAATGCCAATCGGCGCCAATTTTTTATTAAAGCTGGTATCCTTACCATATCGTCTATGTACATATATCAGTGCCTTTTATAAGCCAAAGAGAATATTTTAAATTGCGAGCTTCACTCCACTCGGCATAGCCATAATACGCGACATAAGAACAATGTGTTATTGCCTAAAGTACGCTTGACTAAATATCAAAAAACATTTTTATATATAATTTTTAAATTGTTCAATGCTTTGCCATCATCAACGAAAAGACTTGAGATGGCAGCATATAAAATCTGCTTGAAAAATCAGTTAGTCAAACATGCCCTTTACAAACTGGACGACTTTTATGATATTGCGTCCACAATTGCTTGATTATAAATATCCATATTATGACTATACTTTCGAACTAAGTTTTAGATTTTATTGACATTGTTTTTAATTACGCATGTTTCAGAATTTTTCTTTTTATGGTATTGATTATTATTTGTTTGATTATTGATTATTTTGTAAATTTGACTATTTTTAAGTAATCACCTCTGATTACAATTATTTTTTTCCTTTTAATTAATCAAAGCGGTTTTATCATCCGGTAAATTATGATTGTAAAAGTTGACATGTTCCTCAGTATTGTGAAATGCTTTTATGGAATGAATAAATGATGATGATGATGATGATGATGATGAATCGCCAACTTATTGGACAGCACAATCCACAGTCAAACTACGCCAACAGCCCGTAAGAGTCCAACGCCTTACCGCGAGACACTGGCAAGTGCAACCAGCGGGCCAACCTCTAGCCCTTACGGCAGGAGTCGGCAAGTAATTTTAAGTAGGGTCCGGATACTGTTGAAAATTTTTATCGAGGTCCAGAAAAAAAACTCATAATACTTACTAGTCATCCTAAATTTGCGATATTAATAAGGGAACAATTTGCAGGGTTTTTATTTCAGACATTGCGTATTTTAGATGATAATGATCATTAAATTGCATAGAGAGGTAAGTTATTTAACAATATTTGGCGGTCCAAGTTTCGACCTTCCGCGTTCCGGATCCGGACCGCGGTCCGCCTGTTGCTGACCGAGGCCTTACGGCCTTACGCCCTTAGATTTGGACAGATTTCTCCATCATCCAGTCTGGTCGCAAATTCGAGGTCGCTTGTGCGGCCTCTACCTGACGTTAGCGGTAATTCAAAGTAGAATTAATTGCGACCGAAGCGCCCTTTGCCCGCCAAGCTCACACGGGATCGGGTAACAACGGATCGTTTCTAAGGATATATGTCTTCAGGTCGACAACTACCCCCGATGCTTAGGTAACGTACGTTTCTAGAATCCCCCGGTAATTCGTCGGACTGCACAGTCGATTGGCTAACGCCGCACGGTGCCCAAACCGCCCAGTTCCGCCTGAGGTGTTCCCCGGACCGAAACAGTCTATGACTGTAGTTTACAACTGCAGACAGAGTTCACTGCGGCCCTTACAAGTTAGTTCCTCTTCGAAGAGGCTACCGAACGGGAGCTGAACTGTGAGTTGGGACGACCTTAGAAAACCACAGACAGGAATGCTAATACCACCGATCGGTGGTTTTTCCGTTGCGACAACTCGCGGGCGGCCGATTTCACCATGTCCGTCCATGGCCGAGGTCACATTAATTAAGGCGACATGATACCTGGGAACGACCATATCTGAGGAATTTTAGTTTTATAAGTTTTTTGAAAAATATAAGAATTAAGAATTAGATTAAGAATTAGATTTAAAAAAGTTTCTAGGTGAATCCCTCGATAAGGAACCAATTTAAAATTTGGACTCAAAAAAGTTGCTCATTACCTTGGACATTAAGGCTTTAAACTGACTTCGAAAATTTTTAGGCGCTTTTACTCCTACAATGTAAGCGGTGAGTGTGTTTTATTATAATTTCATTATATTGACTGGTTAATTTTCTAGGGCAGCACTTAGCCACATTTTTTATTTAGGCCCTGAATTAATTAAAACGCGAGAGCGCTCTGAGAGTTACGCTAAATATGCCACCACTGTGTAAAGATAGTTATTCTGAGCTAGCGCTGCGATTGACCGTTTAGTATGCGTCTGGTTCCCGGCGCTAGCGGACGTGGAATCTGCGCTTGACACTTCGTCAACGCTGGATTTTTATTGGTCAAACCCTACAAAATTGACTCCGCCTATTTTTTCCCGTGTCAGCCCATTTCGGATATTTTTCTGAGGTCTCATGTCGCTTTAAATATGCCACCATTATACGTTAGTATGCATGCACTAACACCCCCATACAAATAAAATTTACGACAGTTGAAAACATGCCGTTGTGATTATAAATAGGATAGAAAACGAATTTACCGCGTGAAATTTGTAGGACCCGACGTTTCGGTGACGTTGCAGCCGCCGTTGTCAAGGGTAAAGTCAGTTTACCCTTGACAGTTTACCCTTGACAACGGCGGCTGCAACGTCACCGAAACGTCGGGTCCTACAAATTTCACGCGGTAAATTCGTTTTCTATCCTATTTATAATGTCAAACAACCGCGATAGTCTTCGATTTCATATGCCGTTGTGAGTTTCGTTCCCATGGCTAGCTTTCTAAGGGTTAATATTGTTTATATCGGCAACGGAAAGTTAATAGAGGTTTCATGGGAGATTAGGTAAACAGACATAAATCGGACTTAACTCCCCGAAATCCGCCAGATAAAGTTGGTGCGGTTTAGCATCCATATTTCATAGCGTCCGCCGATAGCAGGTTGAGATATGGCGGCGAAAGTGTTGCAAGCCACCTCGCGGGCGCTGGGAAATTAACTATCATAAATTTCCCGCGCGAGAACAGAGTTGCAAATTTCCATAGGTGCGCGCTGGGAGAGAGATGGCTGCCGAGCTGTAGCGCAGGAGCATGCTATAGTTTACTCTGCGCCATCGGGAACGCGGAAGGAAGCGCTACATGAAATCGAAAGTGGTATTATCTTTGATATAAAGCGTATTCGATTGCTCAACGACTTACGATATGGAAACCAGTAGTTTACTACAAAACACAACTTGTAGATAGCACTCATAGTTCCTAAAATTTATTATTATAATCAATTTGGAAACTTTCGTGGTAAAACATTTTGGAGGCTCATTGTAGATGACGCTCGAAACACGCCTAAACGGTATAAAATAATAAAATCCTATTATTTTAATATTACTTATATAAAGGTGTCAATTTTTATTTGGTATACAGGTATGAATATTTAATAATTGCGCACTTTAATGTTTAGATATACGTATTAGTCTATCTAGATATAATGCCATCTATTGCCATCTATTAATGGCATTTTATCCTTCGTAATTAAATGGGATAGATGGCACTGATAATTGAATGTTATTATTAGGTTTTTATTAGCAATCGATCCTTTATAATAAACATCCATTATCAATGATTTTACACATAGCCAAATTAATTGCTATACGTTTGGCCGTCAATGCTATGTCTTAGGGCTACCATGTTTCTATCGAGTTGTGCAATCTGGTGCCATATATAATCAATGGTAATATAAAGGTGAATCATGCTAAAGAAAATGCGCTTAAGGTTCGGATACACTAGTCCCACGTACGCAATGTTTGCAACGCTTGATGACATCTGGACCATTGAATTTGCATGAAAGCAGACACACTTATCACACGCAATGCTGTCACACGCGTCCCACGCAACGTCGACCAGGCTAGACACACTGGCCCCACTTACGCAACGTATGAAAGGCATTATGACATCTGGATCTTTGATTTGCATGGAAGCCGACATACTTATCATACGCAAAGCTGTCACCTAACCTATATGTCCGTACCCTTATTCATGCAGACGCGCAATCTACGGACGTTTTCGAAGCAAATTTGTGCCGCGGGGCGCCTCGTGCAAACTTGCGGGATTACTTCACGCACAATTTACTATATTTCACACTTATTTTTTATATGACGCCCCTTTATCCGATTACGCCGTATTTGTGTAACGGTGCAAATAACTCCTCGCTAGCGTTGATTCTTTTCTTAGGCCTCTTGTCCACACCCGTTTTTTTGCCGTGAAAATCTACGATTAATTCACCGTGTCTAGGCACGGTCCTCGTTGTTGTATGCATCATTATGGAAGCTTGTCGACGGCCACGGCAGAAAAACGGACGCGCCGGTGCCGTGTCTGTGGACAATCTTCCATAGTGATCCACACAACACTGACAAACGTGCCTAGACACGGCGAATTAACCGAAGATTTTCACGGCAAAAAAACGTGTGTAGACAAGAGCGATATCGAGTGAATGGTCGTTTGGCGAATTGCCGCAACATGCGATATCGCGTGAATGGCAATGAATATGTTAACGGTTAACCACTGGAATGCTAATACCACCTAATGGAATGCTAATATCGGTGGTTTTCTGTTGTGACGATTCGCGGGCGGTATCTTTGTATTTTTGTTATTAGGTAAATATATGCGGTAAAATTCGCCTTTATTCAATGCCACCGTTATGTGTATGGGCGCACTAACACCCCCCATGGGCGCACTAACAATTTTTCGAGGATCGAAAACATGCCCTCGTGAGTTTCATTCCCACGACTGGCTCTCTAAAGTCCGCTCTACACTTAGTCCGCGAATCGCGCGCGACTTCGCGGCGCGAACTCACCGCGAACTCGCGATGAGCGAAACAAAGCTCCACACTCGCAATGGTTCGCGGTAGTTTCACATTACAGTTCACGCGTTTGAAGGAGATGGACGTCAAATTAGCTTCAACTGCGTCCCTCATGTTGTGGGCAATAGCGCACTATAATTATGAATATATTAAAAGTAAAAACAAAATTATATCATCCATTCATTATTTCATATCGAAACCAATTGAGCTTTTTCCAAGTAGGATTTTTTACTTTAATTTTGTAATTTCTGTAACTAAATAGCAAGGGATTCCCTTTTTTTCAAAATTTCTACAAGTATTTTCATCATGGCGCTATTGACGCGTCGTGATTTTTATATTTTTTCATATAATCTTTACGATTTACATCCCAAAAAACGTGTTCGGTTTAGTAGTATTTAAGAAATTGCATCTAAAATTGTTTCATCCAGTTTACGGTAATTTTGTAAGAAATCTCAGCAACAAATTAATTAGGAACAGACACGACTACACACCGACGCTGCCGACAGTCAACTGGGCGGCGCGCAAGTGTGGAGACTATGTCGTTCGCACTAATTTCGCGATTCGCGGTCCCTTTGTCGCGGGACAGAAAACCGACAAAAATTGGGGAACTGGGCGCGAAGAATGTGCGAGGCCGCGAAAAACATGCGAAACGGTTCCACACTAAGCGTTTGCGCCCCTTCGCGGCTTCGCGGGCGATTCGCGGACTAAGTGTAGAGCGGGCATAAGGGTTAATGGTGGTAATATTTATCATAGGTACAATATAACATGTCTTCTAATTTATGTGAAAATGGATTTTGAAATACAAATTGATTTCTCCTGTTGTATTGATTATGAAACCTACCATATTAAAATATCATCACAATAGGTCATAATGTGATTTTTATCTTCTACAGTCAGCTTCCTTCAAAAGAAAAAAGAAAAAATATATTTTTGGTTGTCAAAATTAGGCTCTCATCGTTCGTTAATTTAAACATAAAATATTTGTAGTTTAAACATGTATAATTGTATATTTAATTTTATTATACAAGGTGAGATTTGGGGAGGTACTTCTCCTTCAGAATAATTATGAGAGGTTTAAGGACTATGGCGATGATACGTGTTGTTGTCTATACTATAGGAGTTTTTTTATGAGGACATTCCTTTTGACATGGTCTGTAGTTTAATTATCTTTGTTATTTTTGTACGTTATTTTAGAGTACTTTATTGCTGCGAATAGAAGCGTATTATTATTAATTTGGTTTGTATGGCTATATGACGTAGAGTGAACTGCAACTAGCTTTCGGACTATAAGCGTCGCGACAGAAACGGCGCGCGCGGCTTCTCGTTCGGTGGGCGCCGCGGCGTTCCGACATCCGACCTCGCAAAAAGTTGCTCGTAAATAACGTTCTTCCTGCTGCACCTCGGGGAATTGTGATTTCAGCTACTGGATGTTATGGATCACTTAGTTACTAAAAGAAGTAGGACCGTAGGATGTAGTACCAAATATTCCGCAAATAGAAAACAGTTGGCTTGTCATCATCATCATTAGCGTTACAACCCATTGTGATCTTAGCCTGGTCAAAAATCTTCTTACAATATTAATACGCTCATACTCCTCCGTTCTTCACGATCGTCGACGACAGAAGAATATACCACTGTGGCTTGTACCTACACGCCATGGTGGTATATTCTTGACTATCCATGTGCCTAAATGGACATTCAGCCTCGGTTTGAATATCCTGTATCACAATGTAGGCACATGGATAGGCACATGGATGTTGAATCTTTGAGAGACGAAAGGTCTCTCAAAGATTCGATAATAGTCGAAGAAAGGCGATTGACCCGTCACCCTTGTTTCGCTTATATATTCAACCTATACTCAACCCGCTCCTGCGTGTCTCAACTCGCATTAGTTTTTCATTATATACGGAGTGGTTCAACATTTTCCATCGCTGATCATATCATCTTTAATATTCCGGAGTGGAATTCCTCGCAATTTCCGGGCGCGAAATTCCAAAGTTTCAACTTTGTATGGGCGAAATAATTCTCAGTTCCACATCCTAGCAACACTTACCTCCCGTTAGCCTTTACTGTAGTGTTTAACACTGCCCTATTTATTTTATTTATTTATTGTAATAATGAAAAAATTGTAGTAATGCAATATAACAATAATAAGAATAATAATAATAATATACTCTTTATTTGCACTTAATAATTATACAAAAAGGCGAGCTTATTGGCACATGGCAATGTCTTACAACTAACTTAATTACAGTGTAACATACATATTGTGCAAATATAGATTATTACATTTTAAAATTAACCTAATCTCAGTGCACGCGCACGTTGTGGAAATAAAGATTATTAAGTTTGTCCGCATAAAAGACAAACTACTATATTTAAAACTACATAAGTATGCCCGAGGAGAAGAAGGTTGAAAAAAAAAATACGTGTGGCACTCGGGGACTGCCGCGGTAAAGCTATTGCATAGCATTTTTAACAACTTATGCAATTATAATTATTTATTTATTTTATTTATTTCATTTTTTCTGATATCAGATAACTGCGCTCTATCGGAAAACGTTGAAATTATTCCGAATCATTTGCGGCTGCGGAAGCAAATGATTTGGAATAATTTAAACGTCTTCCGATAGAGAACCGCGCACGATTTTTTTTCGATAAAGCAAAAAAATGGATTATTCGAAAAAAATCGTAGATAAAAAGATAGATAATTAAATTATCTTTAAAATGGTGCAGGTTTCATAATAATACGCCAGATAGTATTTGCGTAGTAGTCGTTTTTGAGTTCGGTTAGACCTAATTTCACAAATTAATTACACTATGTAATATAAACAAAATCTAAAATATTCAAAGCTAAGAATATTAGAAAAACGTTCTTGTTTAACATATATTTTTTTCGAATCGTAAGCAGTACTCGTTTAGACGTAATTATCAGTTTAAAATCATTAATTTTCGTTAAGAAATTTCTTCATTCGGTCGCCGCGCTGGCCTGGCCCGCGATAAAAGCTATGCAATAGCTTAAAAGATAATAACTGGTTACTTCTTTAAAAAAAGTAGTATTTTTTTAGGCGAGTCTTGAATAATTGTAAAGAAAGCGAATTTCGTGAATTCGCTGGGAGTCTTGCAAAATAAACGCAAAAATAGGAAATCTGTATCATGACAGGGAATTTTGAGTAAATTGTTAGAGGCTGACCGAATAACGAGACCGTGGGAACTTAATGGTTCAAAAAGCTCTTGGAGATAGGATGGTGTTGATTGGGAGAGTACACGGTAGAGGAGAGCAAGTATATGAACGTCTCCCCTTTGGCGTACTGGCAACCAGTTTAACTGTGCCCTATATTCGGACACGTGATCATACTGACGTAGAACGAAGATGAATCGTATGCATACATTTTGCAAATGTTCAAGTTTGTTGATCAGTTCCTCTGATAAATCGAGATACGACACATTTGCATAGTCAAGACACGAGATACGACACATTTGAATCTTCTGAGCGTTTGCAGAGGGTGAAAACTATCATATACTTTGCGACTTACCTCGTCCACGTGTGGTTGCCAGGAGAAATGTTCATCGACAATTAGACCAAGATCTGTCACTCTTTGGGACAAGTGTATGGTAATATCGTTCATTTTAAAAGCGGAAGGGATTTTACGTTTACTCTGGAGAGCAATTTACGACCTCCAATGAGTATAGACTGGGATTTCAAAGGGTTGATTAAAAGATCCATCAGCGCATACCATTGAGAAATGGCGTGAAGATCGAAATTTATGTTGGCTATCGAGGCATTGATGTTTTCAGAAAAGAAATGATTATATATTTGAACATCATTTGCATACAGATGAGTTTGTCCACGAACTTGGTTGGAGATGGGATTTATACAAATTGAGAAAAGAAGCGGGGACAGAACTGTACCCTGTGGTATTCCAGCTGTTTGATTAACCCATTCAGATGATCGATCGCCCACTTTTATACACTGTTGTCTGGCTCTGAGATAGGAGCTGGATATAAATACTAGATACCAGTCAATATAGATACTATGGGTAAAAATATTTTTAGCATTGACTCGATATCAGAAAATGAATACATCGCATAGTTCAGTGGCAATGACACCTAACTAGGCCGGGAACTGTTCTAAGGTAAACATAAAATTTTTATGTGCTTGCTCAATTCTAGATTTATATAATAGACAAACTTTTAACAAACAAAAAACCGACTTAATTTTTTTTTATAAGTGCAGAAACAATGCCATGGTGATACTTATAACGGGCTATCATAATTGAATGCGTATACAAAATTTTGTGTATGTGCTGTTGACCGTTGAGGAGTCCCCTCGTCAGGAGCCAACCCAGGGTCTAGAATCAGGTCATACTTACCATAAAAAATGCATTGTCCTCGGAATTTAACCAACATGTAAATTTTCAACTTTGTATGGTAATATTTGACGAATTGTGGATCCCATCATCCGAATAGGATTTTGATCAATCTGTAAGTACTAGTACGGTATATCCTTTCAAATATTTTTTTTTCCAAATCAGTTCATAAATGGCCACTTGCCCTAATACCTATAGTTTGGGTGATATAGGGCTCAAAGTGAAGCGCGTCGGCATCAAACTTTCTCCCCCCCCCCCCCCCCGACACCCGCGCGGTGGACACCGATGGACCCTAGATGAAATCCACTCAGAAACATCTAAAAAATTATTGTGCCAAATATGAGCCTTTAATAACAAAAGGCAGGGTTCCCTTTCAAAAAGTTGCACTTATCTTGATTATCTTGATTGTCAGTTGACTAGGCTATTTTCATATTATTCATATATGATATATAAAAATGAACATAACACTTTTTGTAGAGAATTTTATAAGCTATATTTTTTATATTAAGCATAATTCCGATATCGCTAAAGTTAGTGAGATATAAGCGAAAAACTGAACCGGGGTGCCATTTTTCCAATATGGCGGCTCGAGGTCAACAAATACAGTAGGGGACTTTTAGTATGTTTAACAGTACGTATCAAAGAACATCTATGCCAAATTTCAAGCTATTACCAATTATTTCTGTCAAATGTCGATTTTTGTTCCTATTTGACTTGGCTATTATAATACAATTTGTTTGTTATTGAACTTTTAAAACCCCATACTATTTTTCCATGATAATTTAAAAATCATACCAGATATTATGTCATTTTGGACGCATTCTTCTACGCATACCTATACTGCCGTCGTAAATGAAAACACAGTAACTTCATTTACTGTGTTTACAAGTTTGGTTCTTTAAAATCACAAGTTGAAGTACTATAAGGCAAATTTTTCAGTTTGTCTGTCGATGGATAGTTTTCGAGATACCTTAGATAAAAACACAGTATTTAAAAAAAAATCAGATTTTTTAAAATTAAAAAACACTGTATGTATATTTTTTAAGTTAAAATACAGTAACTTATTATTTACTGTGATCTTTTTTAATACTTATAAGCATTTAAGAAATATTTTTGTTTGGTTACTAAACGGCTTCTTCAGATACTGTGGTTTTAGGTAAAATTTTGTTAAAAGTTGATTTATTAATACACGAATTAATCACAATATCTCAATTACTGTGTTTAAGGTGCCTGCAGTTTTTAATTTATTTAAAAAAAACATTTTACATGGTTAGAACACAGTAATGGGTAAAATTTACCTATAACACAGTAACTATTCAGTTACGCTGTTATAGCTTAAAAATATAAAATTCATCAAATTATTTTCCTAATTTAAAACAGAATATCTAATTTAATTTTTAATATATATTTTTATGCAGAATTGAAGTTCTAACTATTTTTTAACATTAAAGATTAAAAGAAATAATCTATATTGATTACTTTGTTCATGAAAACAAATATTTAACAACTGAACTTTGACCGCGTTTTTTTCAAAACGTCTTTTTTCAGGTTACTGTGTTTTCATTTACGACGGCAGTATATGGCACTATATGTAAAATTTGCGACCGTTACTTCAGCTCTCATTAGAGCGGCGATTTGGGTGATAAATTCTCGATCGCTATTTGCACTGAAATTCGTGAATGGGCGTATCTGAAATATCCGCTCATTCAATTAATTGAATGTTGTGTTCTCGCTAAGTCGTATTTATGGCGCATTGAAATTGGTTTAGGCTATACATGACTAATTATTTATAAACAGGGGAGATCGGTGACGTCACAATTTATCTGGTCATTGCTTGGATTATGTGACCATTTCGAAAACGGCTAAATTGAAATATGTCATATGTCAATGGTGGAGGATGAATTCGACTGATTCGTAGAATTCTGTAAATAGACCGTAGTATACAGAAATAATCTAATGCGCCAAACGCCGATTTCTAGTTTTGAGGTTAGATGTACAGGCTGCCCAAAAAGTCCATTTCCGACGATAACTGTAATAACGTTTTAGAATGCGTTAAATTGATCATAAAAAACCTAGCTCAGCTGCCGATACAATCAGATACCCATAAACACTTTACCAGGGGGAGAAATAATCTGATTCTTCCTCGTCCAAATCTAGAACTTTTTAAAAGGGATCCGAACTACGTCGGAATTATATGCTACAATAAGCTACCCACTAGTATCAAAAAAATATGCCGCGAAGGAAAAATTCCCCAATTAAAAATAAACTAAAGCAATATCTCATTGAAAGAGAATTGTACGACATTAACGATCTCTAAAAACCGTATGGATCTTGACAATATATCTCTTTCTGTAATAGGTTTTTAATCAATTTTCAATTTGACTAAAATGTATTGACTATTTCAATTATTAGGTAGGCACATATTAATTATACCTTGACTATTTTTATTAGCAATATAATCACTAAGACATTTTATTTTAGTTTTTAACAATCGTCACATTTTTTTGTTCTTTTTGACATTACATTTATTAAATTTATACTAAAAAAAACCTATTTTTATCGGTATTTTAAAGAATTAATTATCTTCATTATAACCATTATGTTCTCATTACATTATTCATTATATTCAATGTAACAAAATCTCTACTTATTGAGTTAATTTCTACATATCTTCTTTATACCTTGCATCTTTATATCTTCATTTCTGCATATCTTACTCTGTGTTTTTTATCTGGTAAACTAAATGGTGAGACTCGATTAATTTTCTACAATAATACCTTCTTTATTCTTACGAGTAACCTTTTATGTTTTGATTATTAATAGAAGAATTTGATAATCAATGAAGAATTCAATTATATCACGGCCAAATGTAAATGTAATACAACTGTCTATACAACTATGTATCAGTTTTTAGGACAATACATTATTTGATTTGATTTGATGGAACTTTTAAAAGAATTCATCCATCATCCATCATACCTTCCCGGCCCATCAACTAAAGAGGAGAAAATGATCGCGAAAGCGCATTTTTTTTCAAGATAGAGATGGAAATATCTATATCGATCCCCTTTTGAGATGATTAGGACTTTTTCTAGATGGAAGTCACTCTGTGTGTATTCCTCTACTATAGCGCCTAAACGCTTAATCCGATTGAGCTAAAATTTGGCATGCAGGTATCATTTGGTAATGGCACAAAGATTGCGGTTGAAATCGGTCAACCTATAGTCATATATCCTACTCGGAATATTAGACTTAAAGATTTGACATTTCTCACACATGCATTGTTGGGCCAAAACCACGTTGTGAAATTTCAGTTGGAGTAAATCATAAGAGTTTGTATAAACCTACAAGCTGTACTAATAATGTTTAAATTCCATCATACATTTTAATCAAATATTATTGCCGAGCCGCCCGAGGCCAGCCAAGAAAGAACCGCGCCGCCTGAGTCTTCTCAATGGAACCCAACCAGCCACCAGGTTTCTCCGACCGGGAGAGGGCGCTCATCAATTTTAATTATGAATTTATATTCTAATGAAATATGTCCTAGGCTACTTGCCGGGACAGTCTTGGGGTGATACAACTGATTTTTTGTTTTAGTTTCATTTATTCATTTTTACATTTGATCATCAAAAATCATTTTTTTTTGAGATGACACGATTCGGGCATAGTTACCGCGACAAGTTCATCGCCTCGGACGTTTGTTCTGGCGCAGACTGTTCTGAGGAGAAAAGGAAGACGATGAATTTATGCGAATAGAGAGTATTCTATCAAAAGTGCTTTTAACCCTGCCACGTCCTTTCACAGTGAGAAATATATACGGATGGAAATACGCATGTATCAACAAGGATTTATAACTCGGACTGTGATCCATACGTATGAATTAACATGACGCGCAACGGTATCGGCGTGACGATATTTACAGTGTTGTATTGTTAAAATATAATGTTATTTCATCACATCGCAACCTTGAGATCTCGCTTCTAACATGACAGCATGAAGTAGTATACGTACGGTTACACATGGGTCATGTTGAAACAACAGTATAATTTTATTTCCGTATTAACCGTAACGAAAATGTTGATACATATAATCGAGTAATGAAGTTTCAAAAAAATTCCTTGTAATTCACCAAAATTTCGATTGAAACATCGTTATTCTGTATTAAACCGTAATAACAAAATGGTAATGTAAGAATTAATCGAATATTTTTCTTAGTGCAGAAGATTGGAATTTAGAAATTCTTCCTCTGCTTTGCTTCCCAAATACCCCATTCTAACTTAAAGGGTTACTTAGACTATGACCTAGTGAGTTTCTTGTGTTTTTTTTCTATTTAAATATATTTTTTCAGTTGCTTCGTGTAACATCATTTATTATATAACATCATTTATTATTTGTGGGAACTAAGGATTTGTTCGAGGAACCGAGAAACTTGAAACCGTCTATATGTTCATCCACATATGCGAACAATCGCCTACCTACGGGTATTATGCCCTACTCCAAACCGCCGACATCTCAGTCAATTACCTTTGTAATCACATTGAAGCACTTGACGGGCAGCGAACTGAAAATATAATTAGCGTGTGTGGCTGCTGAACTGAAAATATAACAGCTATAACAGCTATAACAAATATAACTGCTGATCACACAATATAACAAAAAGGTTAATAGTAAAAACACATTTTAAAAAACAAGCTTTTATTAAAATCAGTCATGTCGCGGTGAAACTTACAACGGGCTATCATAATTAAATGGGTATACAATATATCGATTCTGTGCTGTTAACCGTTGAGGAGTCCCCTCGTTGGAAGCCAGCCCTGGGTGCAGCAGCCCTGTCGCGGTGAAACTTAGAACGGGCTATCATAATTGTATGCGTAGACAAAATTTCGTTTCTGTGCTGTTGACCGTTGAGGAGTCCCGTCGCCGGGAGTCAACCCTGGGTGCAGCAGCGATGTCATGGTGAAATTTAGAACGGGTTATCATAATTGAATGAGTATACAAAATTAAATGTCTGTGCTGTTAACCATGGAAGAGTATCCTCGGGAGCCGACCCTGGGTGTAGAATCAGGTCATGCTCACTATAAAAATGCATTGTCCTCGGGACTGAATCAACGTGTAAAATTTCAACGTCATAGGATAAGACGAAGTGTTTCTAATTCAGCTTGCAATATTTGAACTTCGTGAACTAAAATAGGAACTTAGTTCAACCGAACGAGACAGAGCAATACGTTAGAACGGAATATGAAATGAACTATCGTAGATTTTCCCCGCACCAAAACTACCTGTCGAACTTATAGACGCCCGAATAACCTTTAACTTCGGTGGATAGTTTTAATGCGGAAATGTGACAATCGTTTACTTCACATTCCGCTCTGACGTACTGCTCTGTCTCGTTCCCACTAACTAATTTCCGATTTTAGTTCAAGAGAAACGCAATCGAGCCCACTAACTAACATACATTGCAAGGTAAATCAAAGCTTGTAAAAATAGATCGATCTGAAAAAATAATTAACTAAGATGAGCGATGCAATATAGTAGTATAGTAGAACAAGCAAATAAATTCAAAAGTAAAGATTCACCACTCCTATCTAAATAGAACTGGTAGAATCCGGAATGACATTGAAATAAAAAGAAATCCGAGCTTCAATAGAGACGACGGTTTCAAACTCTCTTTTACGGGAAACCCTCTTCTTAAAATGTTCTCAATGCCTATCACCGAGCGCCAGTGCGTAACACAAGATACAGTGAGTATTGTGTGCACGGCGGATTTTCGAAATTCGCTTGCGCCGAACCATAATAATCTGCGTAGTAACTGCAGCAGTTTGCAGAGCAACGGAGGACGATTGAGAGCACTTCGGTATACCATGGACAACGGCGGTTGCAACATCGCCGAAACGTCGGGTGCCACAAACTTCGAGCGGGAAATTCCCGTTTTAGTCATATTCGTAATGTAAAACAACCGCGATAGTCTTCAATTTAATATATATTACAACACCATTTACGACTTGCGTAGTAGAAACATTTTATGTTTTGTACTGTCACGATTCGTTTTGAGATTTAATTAATTTAGGCTGAATGCCGTTGATAGCCCTCGATTGTTTTTATTTTGTCATATAATTACATATTCATTTTGTATTTATGAATTTATACATCCATTAGAATTTTACCTTGTATTTATTTTTTAAGTACCGTAATTTTTTCATTTTTATTGGCATTCTTAAAGATTCATTCTGTTGAGATATTAACGATAATTATGTCATTATTATTTTCAACATATTAATGAAATATATTTTTAAATAAAACTCAAACTTAAATAATAATAATAATAAACTCTTTACTTTCACATAAAAAATAAAATACAACAAGTAAATATATTAAATAGACTAAAGTGAGACATTGTATTTATAATTATATTTTTTACGGGTTTTAATGAGTTATTTGTGGTTTATGTATTTATCCATATTAATAGATGTATATTTACGGAATGTGATCAATCAGACCTTTCATTTGACTATAAATACGATATATTTATGTTAATTTATAGACATTTGGACATTTAGACAACTACGTACTTAATATTTGGACAGTTTGACACTTGGGTTGACATAAAAATTTTAACAATACCTTATACTTCTTAATCGGTTCAAGAGTTTAGAAGTTATGGTTAAATAAAGAAACGGAAAAATGCTCGCACATAGATGAACCCTGAACACATTACACTCCTTTTTTATTGGGCAGTCGTCTAAAAAGGCGAGCTCATTTCCCCATGGCAAAATCTTGCAACTAATCGCAGTTCAGTGGTATATAGGCAATTTGTAGAAATAAAGATTATTATTTATTTATTTATTTATTTAGGTACATAGGATTAGGTATACAGTTCATTCATAGGTCATGTAATCTTATAATAATTATATAAATTATTTAATAATTAATATAGGGAGGTTTAACACATCTTGCATGACCTTTACTGCCAATAGCACATCTAACTAGGCGATAATTTGGCCCGTCTCTAGATGTGCATATTTTTATGCAATTTTAAGAAATGAAGTGTTTTTTTTTAAATAAATTATTTGGACCCACCACCTGTATATACACATAAATATACCAATTTTATAAAAAATATAGCTATGTAATAAATATATACATTTATAGTTGTAATTTAATAAAATTTAAAGATAAGTGATACTAAATAAATTGTCGTGCGTTGCAAAGAAGTTGATCAGATTTTACATATCCCTTGTTAAGTAGCCATCTATTAAGGTTTGCTTTATATATTTTTATGTTAGGATAATTTTTCATGTCTTCACTAAGGGAATTATATAATTTTGGGGCTATGTAGAATATATGTCTCTGGGCAAATGTTGTCCTGACTGACGGAATTATATAATTGATACTCGCGGACATTCTTGTGTTCAGATTGTTTTGAGTTCGGGCGTGGTCATCTCTAGATTTGTAGAATGCAAGAAGCGCTTGCTTAATGAATAACTGTTTAGCTGATAGCACATGGGATTGGGAAAATAACAAGGCAGATGGATGACGCCGGTTTTTCCTGTGAATTACTCTCAATAATAATTTCTGCGCTTTTGTCAATCTATCCAGATTATCATTAGTAGTAGCGCCCCATGCCGCGACTCCGTAGGACAAAATACTCTGACACAAGGCCATGTATACCATTCTTATGGTTGTTTTGGACAGAATGTTGCGCAGCCGAAGAAATACATAAACCAGCTTTTTAATTCTCGAACTCAAATTTGCAATCTGATTTTCCCAACATAGCTTCTCATCTACCGTTATGCCTAAGTAGGAGACTGTTGCAGATTTGCTTAATTTAGTACATACACATCTATTCTTATCCAAGCATTTGTCGGTATGAATGGCAAGTGTTTGGTTGAGAACCTGGCTGGGATTTCCCCGCAAGCTGAAAGTGATAAATTTTGATTTTTATTATTAAACTAAATAAAGTTGTCTACATTAGAACAAATTACTATATCTAAAACTAAGAATGCCTGAGGAGAGGAAATTAGGATATGAAGTAGAGGTAAAGGGAAGAAATGATTCTTTTTGAGGTGAGTCTTGAATGATTCCGAAGAAAGCGACTTTCGTATATTTGCTGGGAAATCGTTCCAGAGTCTTGCATCATGGACACAGTAAGGCTAAGAGTAGAAATCAGTATTAGGACAAGGAATTTTCAGTAAATTGTCAGAGGCTGACCAAAGTACGAGACGGTAGAAACTTATTGGTTCGAAAATCTCGTGGAAATTGGATGGGGTTGATTGAAAGAGTACATGATAGAGGAGAGCAAGTATATGAATATTTCTCCTTTGTCTTATTTTATGTAGCCTAAATTCTCTAGATTCGGTCATGTTTATGTTTCTGAAACACATAGTAAATGTCGGCCAGATATGCAAAGAGTGGCTTGAGCTCGCCTAGATGACAGCAGGTGGAAAAACATCATGGATTTTACTGCACTCTCTCGTATATAAAGTCTAGATAACACGGGTTCGCAAATGCAATATCACACGCACCCATATTTTCTATAATAGTACTGTCAGGAAAAGCACGTTCGGCAAACAGTGCGGTATTTCTAACCAGCACTTTACATCCCCCAGGTGAAATGGAAAACACGATCGGCAAGCGAGTGAAACGAGAACGTGATGTTATATAACCAATAAATGATTTTTCATTCTTCGTCGGAACAGTTATACCTTGAAACACTAACATTTGATTTTTAGGACTATAGCTGTTGGTAGGTATGCACACTTTTGTTTTATTTATTTATTTAATTTTACATATCTTATCTATAAGGAGGGAAATATTTTTAAATTAAAATCAAGCGACCACTTCTAATTTTGAGTATTTAGTAGTTTATTAATATAGTTGCAGTTTTTTTCTTTACTAATAATACTTTCATTGACTAAAGGATTTATACCACTACCACATTCTAGTTTTATTTTAAATACCCAGCGCTATACAGTGAGTCCTTCGATAAAGTGCACAAAAAACTGGTGTCAAACTAGACCTCATTTCGTCTTTTCTGAAACAGAAAATTTCTGTAATTTTAGTATGGTTTTTAATAAAAAAATCTTTGTTATGATGTATATGTGTAAAAACTTCGATAATTTTTGAATTACTACATGTAATTCTTTGAAATAAATTTTATTATGATCTTTATTAATTTGTCTTGTACAGTTAACCTTGAGCTATTATTAAAATAAGCTTGTTATTTTAAGTAAAAAAACAAGCTTATTTTACATGATTTTTTCATAAAAGGTCGATTTAGTCAAAATATAATTCTTCACTTTATTAGGTATCTGGAAGAAAAAAAAAGATTCTATCTCAATTTGTTTTGCGTAAGGCCATAAACATTTACGGTATATATTCAGTATTACTAGACTGCCGTAACCCGGAACGGCTTCACTGTTCACCTTCACGCGGTGGAAGTAAGCGCTCGTGGCCTGCTAGCTAAATCTTTGTTTCACCTTTTTAAAGATCTTGGTCTCTCGAGGAAAATAATCAACTCCTTTCTAGAAAAATTATCTAAAACCGCGATTTCTGCATCTCAAATTCTATAGCTTCGAAGGGGGAGTGAATGGGTGGTAAGGCGAACGCTCACATGTGGCAAGACAGCTGTCCTAAATCTACCACAGCCGGTCGTTAGTCGGAATCCACCCTTCACCTCCCAGAAGTGTAATAATTATATATGATGGGCCCGATTTTTGGTCGGTGAATTCCATGGCAGCTCCGTTTTTATTTTATTTTTATTTATTTGATGAATTTTCATAATGAGAAAGTAAAAGTAGGCAAATTTTATATTATATGCAGATTAATATGATATCTGTAGTAATAACATTATACAGGATGAGTTTTAATTAACCGGCATGCTTGAAAGGGGTGAGTCTGCACGAGCAAATAAGCAACTGTGTTTTTTCTTTGAAAAATAGTATAGAAGCGCAGAGCACTATGCGCCATTCAGCGTACGTAACATATCGCTAATATAGTTTATAAGCAATATTTTACCTACCGATACATGGCACAGCGCTCAAACGCTTGTCAAACTTTTATTTACGGCGACATGATACCTGAGACCCAACATATCTGAAGAATTTATTTTTATGAGTTTTTTGACAAATATAAGCAATAATTTTAAAATGTTTCTAAGCGAATCTCTCGATAAGGAACCACTTTACAAATCTGGACTCAAAAAAGTTGCTTATTGCCTTGGACATTAAGACTTTAAACTGATTTCGGAAACTTTCAGGCGCGATTACTCCTACAATATAAGCACACCGCTTGTGTGTTTTATTACAATTTCATTATATTGACTGGTTAATTCTCTAAAGCAGCACCTAGCCACATTTTTTATTTCGGCCCTATATTAATAACAATTAATTAAAACGTGACAGCGCTCTGAGGGTTACGCTAAATATGCTTTGCCATTAACACCCTTATACCACCACTGTGTAAATTTAGTTATTCTGTGCTAGCGCCGCGATAGAACGTTTTAGTATGCCCCTGGTTGCCGGTGCGAATGGACGTGGAATCTGCGCTTGACGATTCGTCAACCTATTCTGATATTTATCTTAGGTCTCATGATGTCGAGCCGCCCTATGTCAGTTGCTCGAGATGCTTCTGCAGTTATTCATATTTAACTTTAATCGACATTAATTCAACAATGTCAACAATTAGAAAGAACTTTCCATACGCGTGCCGCTGCACCAGTTCATAAAGAACTTTCCACACGCGTGCCGCTGCACCAGAAGTGGTGCCCATGCGCTAGCCATTATTATAACACGTTGTAATATATAAATACAGTAAAATAGACAATCAAGAAACCATTCTAATAATGTTTTAGTTTCATGATTTTTTCAGGTAAATTTTATTTTTTTAAGTAAATCTTTATCGTGAGATATGTGTTAGTGAATATTGTATAAACGTGATTTCTTTTTGCATAATCCGGTGTTTTTAAATCTTGTCATTGAAATGCAAAACGATCCCTGTGTTGTTTGTTGTTGCGCTATGCAATACCTTGTTTTCAAACTTTTATTCAAAAGTCATATGGACAAAGATTTATATTTAAATTAGGTAAACTTCGACATACCTCTTTTTCTTTGTACATAGTTATAATTTCGGACTCTGTCAATACTCTTTCCGCTTTAGATACAAGAGTGACGAAACAATCAAGGATCATATTTGTAAGACGTAAGTAATGAGAAATTTATTAATTTATTTATTTATTTATTTATTTATTTATCCCTAGTATTACATGATTAAATTTCCTATAAAATATTTTACATCATTTAGTCGTACATACAAAATGTGAACCCTGGAAATTTACTAATGGTGCGGCTTCGGCGGGATTTTATCACCTCACTAGGCAGAGCCTGTATTGAGGTGATATTTAGTACTGCGTTCATCTGCCGGGTGTATAGGTAATTTATTTAATCTTGGGAAATCCTACAAGTGTATATTGTATAACTATTATAGTATATAGGTATATATATATATATATATATATATATATATATATATATATATATATATATATATATATATATATATATATATATATATATATATATATATATATATATATATATATATATATATATATATATATATATATATATATATATATATATATATATATATATATATATATATATATATATATATATATATATATATATATATATATATATATATATATATATATATATATTAAACAAAAATATTTATTAAATTAAATGAGATATAATATGTATGGGAGATATATGAATACAGTTA
Source organism: Micropterix aruncella (assembly GCA_944548615.1). Classification (NCBI taxonomy): domain Eukaryota; kingdom Metazoa; phylum Arthropoda; class Insecta; order Lepidoptera; family Micropterigidae; genus Micropterix; species Micropterix aruncella. Next base: position 25,459,185 of record OX155957.1, read on the forward strand.
TGAGGCTAATGAGATGATAATAACAATAATAAGTAATATAAGTCATCTGTGCACCTATTTAATAACGTTAGTTACTAACGACTCACAGTGCTCCCTCGTCGAGTGTAACAACCATAATGTTACCAGTCTTTTGTAGTGAGCGTCATTTTGAATGATTGTAGCTTGGCCTAATTGCGTGGTAAATATGTTATGGAGTTTTTTCGCTAGGTAAATATAGTGTCTTTGTCCAAAGGTCGTTCTCATTTTTGGTTGTACATGTCTGTCTTTATGTCTTGTGTCGTGTCTATGGGCGTTACTGGTCGGCTTGCTGTTGTCCCGTTGGAGTTCTTTCCTGTAGCATATCAAGACCTGCCGTACGTATAGCTGTCTTGCATCCAACACCATAAAATCCCTGTAGATCTGGTCACTGGAGTAGCGGTATGGCTTCCTGGCTATAACCCGAATCAAGGCCTTTTGGGCCTTTATCAGAGGATCCAGATTTGTTTTGGCCATACCACCCCAGCCTAGTTGTCCGTATATTAGCAATAAAACTCTAATTAATACAAATATTGTAATTACGATTACCTTTATTTCCTGATAAACCTGTTAAATTTATTTTGAAATAAATCATTAAAATGCTAACGGGCTTTTGGGACATTCTGTGTTATGATAGTTAAAGTTATAAATTTGGCTTTACTGAATCTGCACATACAAGGAAAAATAATGTCCGCCTGTTATGTTGCGATAAGGAAGCGTTATATATGTATGTATTCCATGGCATAATTTAAATCTTCGCACCCTAGTAGTCCCGGTACTGCGTAGTCGGTAACTGCGTACGTATTTTGACGGCATAATTTCAATAAACGTTTTGACGTGACTTCAAGGAATTTTCCAATACATTATTGAATATTTTAATTTGTATGATACACTTCATGACTTTTTGGAGATAATAGTATGGAATCCATTAGATTATAGCAGTTTTTAATGATTTACGGGTCCGGAATTATACTCGAACTACTACATTTACTAACTTTGTTTCTGCTTAATGTAATTATAAATTGACAATCGCATAAACATGAATAGTGGTTAGAACCTGATCTTACATTTTATAGTTCCAGGCTTGATTCCCGGCAGGGTCATCATTTCCCGTTGGGTTAAAATTAAAGGAATAGGATGTCCATTTTGTCGGTCAAATGCAATGACAGGACACACACTTACTCACATGATACACGCACACATATATATATATATATAAATACTTCATAGTCGGTTGTAAGAGATTGTCGTCTGATGACAATAAACCCGATTTTGCTGAAATCGTACAGTTATACACGTTTGCAGACCGATGCACTACAAAATTAAGTATTTGATGAGACTTTTTTGACTGGAAAAAAGGTCCAAAATCTAAGGATGCATTTTCTTTGGAATTGGTAGTGCTACAATTTTCCCTTAAGATTTGATTTTTAATGACAGTTCATATTCATGTGTGAGTAACAGACATATTCACGTGTGACTAACAGACATATTCATGTGTCAGTAACAGACATATTTATGTGTGACTAACAGACATATTCATGTGTGAGTAACAGACATATTCATGTGGCGTAGCGTCGTGGCGTAGCGTCTTAGATCAGTGGCGTAGCGTGCGTTGACCTGGCCCCGTATAAAAATTTGTTTGAGGGCCCTTAGGAAGATTTCTCACCAAAGAAAAAAAAAATGTTTATTCATCATAATTTATTCATCATAATTATCTATCTGTCACTTTATTCAAAAATTTTACAAAAAAATCTAATTAAATATACACTCTCCTTGCCTTTTTTCGGCAAACTGATTTATTAAATCATTTATAGCTGATGATGACTTTAGTTTTTCTAAAGTTTCTGCCTCTATGGACAATAGTGACAGGTCTGACAGGCGTTCATGTCCCATCGAAGTTCTTAGGTAATTTTTTATCAGTTTTAATTTTGAAAAACCTTTCAGCAGTTGCAGTTGTAACTGGAAGGGTCAAGAATAAAAACATGCTGTTATTACCTCCAGAAAACTGGATGCAAGACTATTGAATTTTATCAGCAATAAATAATAAATGAGTTCCTTAGTGGAATGAATTTTTTGAATTTCAGATTTTAAGCATGTTTTTAGAGCCTTTAATTGGTCATAAACAATAACTGAGATGTCGTTACTGTATTTAGCCGACAGTTTTCCGGAAGTGTTTAATATCTCTTCGTTTGAAGAAGACAGGAGTTTCTCTGGTTGTAATATTTCGAACATCTACTCAGGTCACCAGGTCAGGTCAGGTCAGGTTGGGGGCCCCCGTATAATTGATACGGCAGATACGGCGGTAGCTACGCCCCTGTGTGAGATACTGCTGCCACGACCAAAAATATCGTTTACAAAGAAGCTCTTCGATAAGCAGACACTTACGCATATGCAAGCGAAGTAGTTATCTTCAATAGTGATCACTGCTGCGCTTTTTATGATGAAGAGGCTGTTCTCGAATATCAAAATGTGCTGCCCACTAAATACATGGTTATAACTCTACCTTACTTAAGTAACATCTTCGTAACAGCAGAAAAGTATTAATACTATTATTATTATTCATTCAGGATAGGCAGCTTTGCTGATACGTCCAGATAAAATCTTTTAAAGTTAGTCATATACAATATTACCAAGTGTTTAGGTACAAATCGAGTTTGTTTTCAAATTGATTGATAGAGCATGCACAAATCACTATAAAAAGTAGTTTATTCCACAGGTCCATCACTTTTGCTGATCTTTCTTAAGGGATAAAATTAAAATTTTACACGGTTGAAATTTATGCTGTGACCTCGAAGATTTGTATTGACGACATAATGAGGCTACCTAGAACCAGAGTGGCCCAAGTAGCATTTTGGTGATTTTGAGTTTAATGCAAAAATCCATATAACAAATCATTATATACGATTCCAGAGTCGCCCAAATATGATATCTTCAAGAAATCATCAACATAAAAACTATGTGCCATTCTACTTTTTTTGAATTCCTAACTATTCTGGCCCATATCCACAAAAATGATTTTTGCATTTGGGCCACTCTGGTTCTGGTGGCCCCTTACAATTGGTAAGAATTGTATCAATCAGGTGCCATCTTTATTTGGGATCAAATAGAGTTGTCAACTACAACGGGCGAACCCGTCACCTCAGGAAGTTTTAACGATTAGTCGTTCTATCTCCCGTGAAGTGAGCGCAGAAGACTTGGACAAAACAGTCCATCATGCCCGTAAGAGGCCAATGCCCTATCCGCGAGATAACCAGGTATGTTACCCAGCGGGCTTACACTCACGCCCTTACTTCCAATTGCGATCAGATTACTTCGGTCTCTCGACTCTCCCTTACGAAGCGGTGAAACGGTGTAAACCGAATCTATCGCGGACCACGGCATCCTTTGCCCGGCTGTAGACTCAGGATCGGGTAGCCGATGGTCGTTTCAAGAGCAGTCGCCGTAAGGTCCGCAACCACTCCCGCTCTAAAAAAAACAGTACTGCTTCCAGATTCCCCCGACTGTTAGTCAGAGTTTTGGGAGCTAACGGGCCCATAATGAGTTGGCCACGATGACCCATGTGTTCAGGGTCGGTCACACTCACGGGTCAACACCCATCCGACGGCCTCCACGCACGGGGTTCGAACCTGGGTAGGACACTGGGTCAACCAGTCTCCCCTGGGAATCAAACCTCTGGCGCTCCTGGACGGTCTGCGCACCGTGCGGCGCAAGCCAATTGATTGTGCTCTCCGACTAACAGTCGGGGGAGTCTGGGAACTGTATTGTTTCCTATAGAGCGGGGGTGGTTGCGTACCTTACGGCGACTGCTCTTGAAATGACCATTGGCCATCCGATCCCGGTTCAGACCCGGGCAAAGGACGCCTTGGTCCGCGACAGATTCGGCGTACTCCGTTTCACAGCATCGTAAGGGAGAGGACCGCGCAAGCGACCTCGAACTCGGAACCAATCGAGAGACCGGAGAAATCTGGTCACAATTGGAAGTAAGGGCGCGAGTATCTCGAGCCCGCTGGGTTTATTCCTGGCTAACTCGCGGTAAGGCGTTGGTCTCTTACAGGTTGTGGCGTAGCTAGACGTTGGTTTGTTTTTGTCCAAAGTCTTCTACGCTCACTGTAGGTCGATAGAACGACTAATCGTTAAAACGTCCTGTGGTGACGGGCTCGCCCGTTGTAGTCGACACCTCAAGATGTTAGTCAGGGTGCACAATCGATTAGCTTAGGCCGCACGGTGCGCAGACCGTCCAGGAGCGCCAGAAGGTTGATTCCTAAAGGAAACTAAGGCCAGAGTCCTGCCCGGGCTCTCACTTCATGCGTGGAGGCCACCGGATAGTTGTTGACCCGTGAGTGTGACCAACCCTTAACAGAATGGGTCTTCGTGGCCAACTCAGCAAGGGCTTTCACATCACCGGAACAATGCAAAGTTGCGGATAACAATGCAAAATTGTAAAGTATCTAGCTGTAAATTGAGTAACTAGTTTAAGACAACTTTAATGGCATTCTTACACAACAGTAATGGTTGTAATATAAATTAATACTCTTTATTGCTATTGTTTACTCAAAATGTACAATACAGCTGTTTTCGAAGCCATTGCAATTGGGACGTTTGGAATCCATTTAAATTAGCGGTCACAGGCATCTACCATTCCGAATACGCTTCACAGGCAAATACAGTTTGGCAAAAAAAAGTAGAAAATATTTCGAAGTGAGGAAAAAGAAATTTTACGTGGCAACACTAACCCTTATGTCGGTAGTTGTATGCTGTTGGTGATGTTCATGATATTGTATTCATTTTGCTTTAAAAAAATACAGAACTAGTCGAAGCGGAGCTAGAGAAGTCATTTTCAGTGTCTCACAATGTACTTATAGGTACGTTTTGAGGTTAAGTTTTGTCTGACCTTTAACCATAATTTGTTGGTACCTACCGTTCTCAGTCTTAGTCAAAATTAATTATTATAATTATATGGAGTCACGACTAACGTTTTTTTCTTTTCCTTTTAAGCTCAAACCTCGTTCAAACGTCGATGTTATATGATAGGATCAATAAAAGAGCTGACACACTAGTATGAGTGCAATACGTCCTTTGAGAGACAGTACTGAGACATGTTTGTTTGTTTATACTCTTTATTGTGAAAATGTCACAATGGGCGGGTTTATTGTCATATGACAATCTCTTACAACCAACCCTACTATGACGTGTTATATGTATGTGTGAAAATAACATGTCTGTATGTGTGTGTCTTGTTATTGCATTCGATGGACAGAATTGAAAATGCAATTCCGTTAATTTGATCCCAACGGAAAATGGTGACCCAGCCGGGAATCGAACCTGCGTCCTTACAATGTAAGATCAGGCGACCTAACCACTATGCCACCGGGCCGTGTCATGTCCCTAGATTATTTCAGTCTTACTACTCTCACATTACTGTGTTGCTATATGAATAAATTTTCCCAAAACGTAGGGTCTACGCTTTTTTACCAGGCTATACTATTAGTATACAGTCGAATATTATAAATTACTACAGATTGATCAGAATTAACCCAATTTTAGTTTTAATTTATCCTGAACAAATACTCGCGCTTGCACTTTAGTTTGCCAACTTTGACTAAGCTCCCACAAAGCCCACTAAAGTCCACACGTAACAAAGCGGGCGCTTTAAAACAGTATTAAAGTTAGCAGGAGTTTATCTTAATTCCAACCATTTGTTGGTTTAGTGCATGCTAAAAATGAACATGCGATTATAAGGAATTTATTTATAAAGCTCTGGAATAGTAAATTGAGACGAATGCTTACAAATATAGTAGATAATAGAAATTCTACTAATTACAGTAAAGGCTGATTGGCATTGAGTCAGTTACAGAATTCAAACTCAAAACAAGTCATTATTGACCCGGTAATGTCATCGAGTAACTTGATTTCAAGTGAGTGCAGCGCTGTTGCGTCAATGCTGACTTCAATATTCCCTCTATATATTTTGGTCAGTGCGCCCCCCCCTCCCCCCCACAATATGCGCCAGCGATAATCACTTGCGATAATGACCACGTATAAACGACGAAGTCAGTAGTTGGTCAGTAGCTGGCATTGCGTTGTAGGGTGACGTCACGTCGTGTGGAAAACTTTAACTAGCGAAAATGACGCATTTTTGCCGACTGATTTTAATAGCGTACGTACGATGGCATCAGTGCAGTCCGTGACCTTGATCATAAACTGACTGATGATACTCTTTAAAAACCTCCCGAACAAGTTTGATGCAGACGCGAATGAATGTCTCGTTCTATTTATCAAGCGTCTATTTATCACCTAAACGCAAAGCGATAATTTACAGTCTGTCAACATACGATAAAAGTCTTCAGCTCCCACTTCTAGGGCTTCTAGTTTAGTAATCCCAGGGCCAGTTACAGCATGTAAAGAAAGCATTCGTTGAGACATGTAAAACGAGCCCAAACTTAATAGGCTTATTTTTAACAATTTCCACCTTCATCATCATGCAAGCTCGATAATACCATATTATTGTATTGACACCAAAATTGCACTAGTGTGCTGAATTTCAAATCGATCGCTTCAATTACAAGTGTATTCTCCTGCTAACTTTAAAACCTTTAATATCTTTAGTAACTCCTGCTAACTTTAATAATGTCTATTATTATATATATATATATATATATATATATATATATATATATATATATATATATATATATATATATATATATATATATATATATATATATATATATATATATATATATATATATATATATATATATATATATATATATATATATATATATATATATATATATATATATATATATATATATATATATATTTTCAATAATATATAAAATTAGTTTCATGAAAAGTTACTTATCTGGAGTCCTGGTGGACCAGAAACATTTTAACGAAAGTTAATGTCCTCTTTATATACTTTGGGCAGCAGCACCTGTTTCCGCAATTGATAACTTAGTAATATTCGTAGTTATTGCAGCCGAATTAATGTGTGCCCTTGGATGTAATAGTATGGAGGATGGTTTCTGTAACAGAAATGGATGTTAGTAACTGTTAGTAAAAATGGATGTTAGACGTTGATCTCACTCTATCCGAAGTCTTCATTAAAACTGCAATTCATATAAAACCGACGAACAAAGAGCAATACCTACATTTCGATAGCTGTCATCCCTTTCATACCAAAAAGTCAATTCCATATTCAATGTCCATTCGCGGACACCGTTTAATTAATAATAAAGAAAATTTAGATAAGAACGTTTCCAATCTTAAAAAATCACTAATAGAAAGAAATTATCCTGCCTCTTTGTTAGATAAAAATATAATAAATTTCGAAACAAAATTTTCACCTAAACCTAAATTGGTTTCAAATTTAAATCAAAATAAAATCTTTCTGAGTACTACTTATTTTCCAGGCACTGAAAAACTGCGACCTATTTTAGCAGATTTATTCCCTATTATAGCTAACGACCCATCAACCAAAGGTTTATTAGATATACCACCAATTTTATCATTTCGTAAACCTCCTAATTTAAAATCAATACTTAATAAAAATAATCGAAATTATCTTAGTAATAACAAAAATTCGGGCCTACAACCATGTGGTCGATCACGTTGTAAAACATGTCCTTTATTAGATCGAAGCATTTATTTTACTAGTCCTAACACTACAAACAGTTACAGAGTTCCTTACAATTGTAGTTGCATTTCAAAAAATATTGTATATCAATTACTTTGCAAGACCTGCAATGCATTTTATATTGGGGAAACAACTACACCTCTTAATATTAGGTTGAATAATCACAGGGCCAGCGTAGGCAATGAAAGTCAACTTCCAATAGCATTGCATGCCAAGGCACACAATTTAACTTTTGATAATTGTTTTAAAGTAAAAATTATTAAGTGCCTTGGCGATAATGCTAAAGAAAGAGACGTTAAATCTTGGGAGTTGGCTTTTATAAATATTTTAGGCGTAATTATATTTGTTCAGACATATTCATAAAAAGCTTATTAATAATTTTCATTTAAAAATCATTTAATAATAATGTTTTTCACTGTCGGTTATAGTGTATTTAATACGACCTTGCAAAATATTATTAACCCATTTCTCTATGTTCAGTTTTTTTTAAATTCAAATTTGAAAAAAATTGTTCTATCAGAAATATCATCGAGATGAATACGACTAGTGTCGAAATATTCTCAGTCAAAGAAATTTCTTCAAACATCAGTTACTAACATCCATTTCTGTTACAGAAACCATCCTCCATACTATTACATCCAAGGGCACACATTAATTCGGCTGCAATAACTACGAATATTACTAAGTTACCAATTGCGGAAACAGGTGCTGCTGCCCAAAGTATATAAAGAGGACATTAACTTTCGTTAAAATGTTTCTGGTCCACCAGGACCCCAGATAAGTAACTTTTCATGAAACTAATTTTATATATTATTGAAAATAATAAAAAAAAAAATTACACCCTAAAATATCAATATATATATATATATATATATATATATATATATATATATATATATATATATATATATATATATATATATATATATATATATATATATATATATATATATATATATATATATATATATATATATATATATATATATATATATATATATATATATATATATATATATATATATATATATATATATATATATATATATATATATATAAATTATTATTTTTTCAAATTGAAATTATGTTTATCACTAAATAAATGAAATGATAAAATAATGAAAGGGCACTTATCTGGTCTGTGGTGACCAGGAGTGACTCCACGCCTTCTTCTTCTCCTATTATTTTCCAGCATTCATTCTCGTCTCGCATTGTTGTGTTGCCGCTGTGTGCCATTTTAATCGGATTCTAGTGCCACAGCAGGAAGCACCAGCAAACACTGAGGGAGGAGAAGAAGAAGGCGTGGAGTCACTCCTGGTCACCACAGACCAGATAAGTGCCCTTTCATTATTTTATCATTTCATTTATTTAGTGATAAACATAATTTCAATTTGAAAAAATAATAATTTACACATTTACAATCAAATATTAAAATATTACCTAATTTTAATTATGTTGCAATCACATCCATTATGTACACTCATTGGTTAAACCAAATAAATTACCATTCACTTAAGACAGCTAAATTCACGGGACACGTTGAATTTCTTTCTAAATGTTTAGAAAACAACATTTGCCCTAAAGGGTTATTACCAAAATTTCCTTTCGCAGCAATTAGTACAGAAATTCAATATGATTTCACCGCAATCCGTTTAAGGTATTCAATGGAAATTACGTCTGTTTTGCGAAATGAATATGAAATTTTAGTTGATAAACATTTAAACTCACTGTGTTTTTATGTTAACATGATAACAACACATTCTCCTTTCTTATTTCAAGAAGCTCATAAAATAGTTAACAATTCTGTAACAGATTTACGAAATATTAGATTAAAACACGATAAAAAGTTCCTTAATTTACTAAAGAACTTTCAGAAAATTTGCATTATCCCAAGTAACAATACACGAAACATTTTGAATCCAGTTTCCATTTCAAATTACAGTCATTCCAATGTTAACAAAACAAGGAATTCAAATTCACTTCGAAATGTTATCCCAGCAGTTCACCAAGGTACTCTTTCCTCTCCGATGCACACCCTATCAGTAAACCAAATTACTAACAATATATTTCCATTAGTATCAGATTCCGTACCAATACGTGCCACATTAGTAAACCAAATTAATAACAGTATAACACCATCAGTATCATATTCTAATAATATACAAGGTCCATCTCCTAGAGAAAAAAATGCTGTTAAAAACTTGTCATCCAAAGTAATTAACCACAATGAATATTTAGTATTAGCTAAAGGTCTAAATTTCACACCGACTCAAAATGTGAACCATTTTAGTTTTGGTAATGATGTTGTTAAATTTTGTCGTAATTTAAGATGGCGCGAATTTTGGCATTCAAATCAAAAGAATAACAATAATAATATTAAATTACACAATGCACTAGCTCAATTTCGTCCACACTCCAATAAAGAACCCCCTCCATTACCAAAAAATCATCCGGTAGAAAATTTTATTACTATTTTATTAAACAAAGTAACCCAGCCATCTTTTCTAAATAGCCTCAAGCCAACATCAAACTTGTCAGTAGATGAACGTGCAGCTCTTGAGAGTCTTAGCAAGGATACCAGCATCGTCATTTTGCCGGCTGATAAAGGTTCCACTACTGTCATACTTAACAAAACTGACTATGTTACTGAAGGCTTGAGACAACTTAGAGATGAAACTTTCTATAAAAAACTATCTAGAGATCCAAACAAAAATTTTGCAGCGAAAATAAAAAAATATATTGAACAAAATAAATCAAATGAAAAATTATCAGACGAAGATGTTAAAACTTTAATTCCTGATCCTATCAGAACTCCAAATTTTTACCTATTACCTAAAATTCACAAGCCTAATAATCCTGGACGACCAATAGTCGCAAGCTTTAACTCTCCGACAGAAAGAATTTCGGCTTTTGTAGATTATTTTTTACAACCTTTTGTGAAAAATCTAAATTCTCATATCAAAGACAGCTATCATTTTATTGATATTTTAAAGAATACTGTAATTCCAAAGTCAGACGCCCTATTATTTGTTACTATTGACGCCATATCCCTGTATACCAATATTCCTCATAATTTAGGATTGGAAGCCATTTCTTATTTTCTTGATGAGAGACCTCATCCTCAAATACCTTCTACGGATTTTCTTTGCAAATTAGCCGAGTTTGTCTTAACGTGTAATGCTTTCTCCTTTGAAGATGAATTTTATCTTCAAATTAAAGGGACTGCTATGGGCACGCGAATGGCACCTTCGTATGCCAACCTTTTCATGGGATTATTCGAGCAAAATTTTCTTCAAACGCAAAATTTAAAACCCATATTATGGTATAGATTTATTGACGACATAGTAATGATTTGGCCACACGGACAAACTACTCTAACAACCTTTCTTGACGACCTAAATAATTTTGGCCCTTTGAATTTCAATCATACCATTTCTAAATCACAAATTACTTTCTTAGATGTTGATTTAACAATTTCCGAAGGTAAAATTAAAACCGCGATTCATATAAAACCTACAAATAAAGAACAGTATTTACACTTTGATAGCTGTCATCCATTTCACACCAAGAGATCCATTCCCTATTCAATGTCCATTCGCGGACACCGTTTAGTTAACAACAAAGAAAATTTAGATAAATATCTCAATAATCTAAAGCAATCTCTTCTTGAAAGAAAATACCCTGCTCCTCTATTGGATAAACATATTCTAAACTCTGAAGTAAAATATATACCAAAACCTAAAATTTCTTCAAATAAAAATAATAATAATAATAAAATCTTTCTTAGCACCACTTATTTTCCTGGTGCTGAGAAACTGCGAGATATATTATCTGATTTATTCCCCATCATTTCTAATGATGCATCCACTAAGGATCTCTTAGATTCACCGCCTATTTTATCTTTCCGCAGACCACCTAATATTAGATCAATATTAAACAAAACAAAAAATAATCAAAATTTCTCTATTGGTAATAATACTTTTGGGCTTCAACCTTGTGGTCGTCCACGTTGTAAAACTTGTCCTCTGTTAGATCTAAGTCCTTTTTTTACCAGTCCAAATACTACTAATAGTTACAGGGTTCCCTTTCATTGCAGTTGTATTTCAAAAAATATAGTATATCAACTTCTGTGCAGGACTTGTGATGCCTTTTATATCGGTGAAACAACAACACCACTTAATATTAGACTAAATAATCATAGGGCTAGTGTAGGAAATGAAAGCCAACTCCCAATATCTTTGCATGCCAGGGCGCATAATTTATCTTTTGATCAATGTTTTAAAGTTAAAATAATAAAATGCCTTGGGGATAATGCAAAAGAAAGGGACGTCAAATCTTGGGAATTGGCTTATATTTATATTTTAGGCGCTTGCAAAGGTTCCGGTCTCAATAGGCAAAATTAATAAGGTTTATCATATTATCATAATCATCAAATGCTTTTTCTTTTAATTTATAATCATTCATTTTAAAATAACGTTTTGCACGGTTGGTTATGGTACCTTAACTAAATCGTGTAAAATATTATTAATCCATTTCTTTTTGTTCGATTCCTTGAATTTAAATTTTCAACGAATTGTTCGATTTCAGAAATGTCACATATCTTGACGACGGCTGAGCCGAAATATTGATATACATTTTATAACAATCATTAATATTTAAGAAACACTAATCGCCTATTATTTTCCAGCATTCATTCTCGTCTCGCATCGTTGTGTTGCCGCTGTGTGCCATTTTAATCGGATTCTAGTGCCACAGCAGGAAGCACCAGCAAACACTGAGGGAGGAGAAGAAGAAGGCGTGGAGTCACTCCTGGTCACCACAGACCAGATAAGTGCCCTTTCATTATTTTATCATTTCATTTATTTAGTGATAAACATAATTTCAATTTGAAAAAATAATAATATATATATATATATATATATATATATATATATATATATATATATATATATATATATATATATATATATATATATATATATATATATATATATATATATATATATATATATATATATATATATATATATATATATATATATATATATATATATATATATATATATATATATATATATATATATATATATATATATATATATATATATATATATATATATATATATATATATATATATATATATATATATATATATATATATTTATTTAAAATAAAATTAGTAAAAGCTACTTAAAATGTAGCGAAGGAAATACCAGCTTGTATTGGGAAATGCTTATGTTTGAAGGAGATATACTTACGGATATGCACGACTTTCGACGGTGCAATGTAAGTTTAAATGTCCTTTTGCAGTCGACTAACGATCACTATTCATCCATATATCTCATAAATAGGGATTATCCTTATGCAACACAAAATGCCTTCAATTGAGACGAATTAAGCGAAAAAATAAAAAATTAAACAAATTTATCACTTCGGCAAAGCCGTGACATAAATGAAGGTGACATATCGAAATAATTCAAATTTCAAATGCTACCAACATTTAAAATATGATACAATACTAATTACAAAACTTATCAAATATATATACAATATATATATATATATATATATATATATATATATATATATATATATATATATATATATATATATATATATATATATATATATATATATATATATATATATATATATATATATATATATATATATATATATATATATATATATATATATATATATATATATATATATATATATATATATATATATATATATATATATATATATATATATATCTCATATATAAAGAGAGAGTTCCGATTCATTCATTCATTGACTGACTCATCAACGCCCAGCCCAAACTCTTAGACCTAGAAAGCTGAAATTTTTAACATAGGTTCCTTTTAGGACGCAAACGCTCACTAAGGGCGGATTTTTCGAAATTCAACCCCTAAAGGGGTGAAAAGGGGTTTCACAGTTTGTATGGAAAACCTATATAGATGTATTTTTTAATTCGAAACTTTGACAGACTACTCTAATAAACAAATAAGGCAATAGGTGTTTCATGTTTTTTCAAAATTCTACCCTTAACCCCTCAAATGTGAGGCATCCCTTAAGGGATGCCTTGGCAAAATGTATACAAAATGTATATAAATTTATATAAATGTAAATATAAATGTAAATGTGCGCCGCTTTATAGTAATCCGCTATATAGTAATGCTATAGCTCTATAGTAAACCCCGCTCTATGTAAATGTAAATGTAAATGTAAATATAAATTTATATACATTTTGCCGTAGGCAACCCGAGCTAATCACCATTCATTTGAGGGGTTAAAGGGGAAAAACGGGGGTTTAAAATTTGTATGGACAAACGATTTTAGATGGACTTTTTATTTCGAAAGTTTGTAAGATTACTCTAATAAATAAATAAGGAAACACGTGTTTCATATTTTTTCAAAATTCAACCCCTAAAGGGGTGAAAAGGGGTTTCGAAATTTTTATAGAGAGACGATATAGATGTACTTTTTAATTCGAAACTTTTATTTATTTATTTATTTTATTTATTTAAGAATTAATTACTATGAAACATTGATTAGCTTATAACAATAACAGGAACCGAATGGCAAACCCTTAACCTTTTGCTTATTTGTTTCTGTCACCCAACTGGGACTAGCCCGTTCTAGGGTGGACAGGACTCCAATATTACAATCAAGATTGCTTGATTGCTTGGTTGCTTAAAAATATACAAGTTTTAGTAAAAAGCTAATGACACTAAATTGCCCTAAAATGTGGTCTTCAGAATAAAATAAAAAAATAATAATAATAAAAAAATATTAAAAGATAATATAATAAATAAAATGCAATTCCATTATTTAATCTGCAATAAATATCATATAAAATTCGATTAAATAAAATAAATAAATTTATATGTGAGAAAAGGAAGAAACGGTCATTAATATTTATTAATATAAAATTACCTAGTCTAAAAAGTATGCTTCATTGTCAAAGTCAAATAATTTTTGGTAGTTAGTTCAATGTTAAAATATACTTAACATATATGTTTAAAAATATGTTAATAATTTGTGCACCTAAGTTTTATTATACTATTATTTCTAACATTTGATGTATGGTTAGTCTGTCATGATTCGATAACCATTTCTTTAGTTTATTTTTGAATTCCCTGAATGTCAAGTTCATTTTTATTTCCATATTGATCAGATTGTAAAATCTCGGCGCAATGAAAGAGTAATGTCTTTGTCCAAATGATGTTTTCCTTCTGGGTATTATTGAGCTATTTTCTAAAACTTGTCTCGTTGGTCGCCGGTTCTGAATTATTCCTAAATTTGAGTTACTGTCCAAAAATAGCCTTAAGAGGGAAGTTTTTAGAAAAAGTTGCCTACAGTCAAGAACTTTAGCTTCCTTATAAAGTTCATTAGTGGGATGGCGATATGGTCTACGTAGAATAATTTTTAATATAAATTTCTGCGCAACTTGCAATGGCTCTAGCAGGGTTTTACCACATCCACCCCATCCAATTATGCCGTAAGTAATAAGCGATTCACATAAAGCATAATAAACAGTTTTTAGCGTTTTGGAATCCAGAATATTTCAGGGTCCGATGCATTTATTTGCTTTTAGTGTGATTGAATATCACCAATTTATTATTATTATAATTATTATTTAATTTTTCTTTGTATAAATATGTCTGCCCGACGCCTTTCTATCCCTAACCTTACCCATACGCCCTTTCCCTTTGATGAACTGAGTGACACCGACTTAAATAATGTATTACTAGGGGACGACACGACCTTGCTGGGAGATACTTCCATAATGGATACGACTAATATTTCCTCAAGATCAACCGACCAAATTCTACGCGACACACTTTCTTACAATAAACATTCTTTAAATATATGCCATTTGAACGCGCAAAGCATTCCGGCTCATTTTAGTGAATTTTATGCTCTTTTTTCCAATCAAACTGTAGATGCTTGTATGATAAGCGAATCATGGTTAAAACCGTCTTTACCATCGTCTCTATACAATTTACCCGGTTATAACCTGATTCGCAATGATCGGACAGCTCGCAGAGGTGGAGGAGTCGCTATCTACCTAAAAGACCACTTTTCGTATGAAGTTATTTGCAAATCATCCGTCGGTAGCAGCCCTGCTCCCGAATATTTATTAATTCGCGTTACCATGAAAGATACGAGTATTCTCCTTGGAGTATTTTACATTGCACCAGATAACAACAATTATTTTGACGAATTAGAAAATGTCCTACACGAATATCTGCCAAATTTTTCACATGCTCTCTTTTTTGGCGATTTTAATACATGTCTTTTAAAACAAAATCATAGATCCTCAAAACTAACAAGATTAGTGTCCTCTTTAAATCTTTCTTTACTTCCGCTGCAGGCTACACACCACAGCGGAAACTCCCACACTTGGCTCGATCTGATAATGACATCTAATCCCCGGCTCATCAACTTCCATGGTAAATTGACGATCGGCGGTTTCTCAAACCACGACCTTCTGTATGCCTCGTATAAAATCCATTGCTGTAAAGTACCCCGTAGGTTAATTAAATTCAGGGATTTTCGGCGCTTAGACAACGAAGCTTTCTGTCGCGACGCCTGGGAACTTGACTGGCAGGATGTTTTCCAGAGCCCTACCATCGACGAGAAACTTGGTATCTTTAATACGAAGATCATCAGGCTTTACGACAAGCATGCCCCTGTGAAAATTGCTAAAGTTCGACATCAATCAGCTCCCTGGTTCAACGATTCCATCCGACAATATATGTTGAAGCGCGATAGAGCCAAGTCTAAGTTTAAGCGTAATCCTTCAGCTGACAACTGGGAATTTTACCGTACTTTAATTAAGAAATCGTTGTAACCAACTATGTCGTAACGCAAAAAAATGTTACATCTACGACTCGCTTGCAAACTGTACTCCCAAAGAAATGTGGAAAGTGCTGAACCAACTTGGAATTGGTAAATGTAAAGGACCCGTAGATCCCAATGTAGATATAGACGTTCTTAATAACCACTTCTCAAAGTCACCGGTTCTACTAGATAATATAGCAAAGTCCCGTGCTACCACCCATATTGCCAATTCTAGTGTGCCAGTCAACCCGTGTAAATTTCACTTTGTTCCAGCTACTGTTGAAACGGTTTTACTAACATTAAACCAGATTAAATCTAAGGCCGTGGGAACGGATGGTCTCAGTGTAGATATGCTCAAACGTATCATCCAATGTATTCTTCCAGTCGTTACCCACATAATAAACTCCTCCTTAGAATTTGGTTCGTACACAGCTCCTTGGAAAAATGCCTACGTTATACCCCCTCCTAAAATATCAAATCCTGTGCGACCAAATGATTTCAGGCCAATATCTATTCTCCCTGCTCTCTCAAAAGTGTTGGAGCATATAGTGTTCTCTCAGCTATCAGATTACCTTTCTGAATTCAATATGTTTAATCCCTATCAGTCCGGTTTCCGTTCCGGTCATAGCACTACCTCTGCCCTTGTCAAAGTAACCGACGACGCACGTAAAGCTATGGACCAGAGACAACTTACTTTGCTTGTTCTCTTAGACTTTAGCAGCGCCTTCAACTCTGTCGACTTCGACTTGCTCGTTGCACGGCTACAAACTCTCAACTGTTCGCAAACCGTTATTAATTGGTTCAGCTCCTATCTCAGAGCCAGACAACAGCGTATAAAAGTAGGCGATCGATCATCCGAATGGGTTAATCTAACAGCTGGAGTTCCACAAGGTGCGGTTCTGTCCCCGCTTCTTTTCTCAATTTTTATAAATCCTATCTCCAACCAAGTTCGTGGACATACTCATCTGTATGCAGATGATGTCCAAATATATAATCATTTCTCTCCCGAAAACATCAATGCCTCGATCGCCATCATGAACTCTGATCTTCAGGCCATTTGTGAATGGTGTGCGCTGATGGGTCTACTAATCAACCCTTTGAAATCCCAGGCTATACTCATTGGAGGTCGTAAATTGCTCTCCAGAGTAAATGTAAAATCCCTTCCGCTTTTAAAACTAAACGATATCACCATACCATTGTCGCAAAAAGTGAAAGATCTTGGTCTAATTATCGATGAACATTTCTCCTGGCAACCACACGTGGACGAGGTAAGTCGTAAAATATTTGCTAGTTTTCACCCTCTGCAAACACTCAGAAGATTTCTTCCTATGGACACAAAAAAATCTCTTGCACAGTCTCTCCTCTTGCCTCTCCTTGACTATGCAGATGTGGCTTATCTCGATTTATCATAGGAACTGCTCAACAAACTTGAACGTTTGCAAAATGTATGCATACGATTCATCTTCGGTCTACGTAAGTATGATCACGTGTCCGACTACAGGGCACAGTTAAAGTGGTTGCCAATACGCCAAAGAAGAAATGTTCATATACTGGCTCTCCTATATCGTGTACTCACCCAATTAACACCATCCTATCTCCAGGAGCTTTTTGAACCACTAAGTTCCCACGGTCTCGTACTTCGGTCAGCCTCTGACAGTTTATTAAAAATTCCGAGTCATAATAGTGATTTCTATTCCTATTCTTTCTGTGTCCATGGTGCAAGACTCTGGAACGATCTCCCAGCAAATATACGAAACTCGCCTTCTTTACCATCGTTCAAGACTCACCTTAAGGATTACTACCTTTCTAAGAAGTAACCAGTTCTTCCCTTTCTCTCCTGTTCCTCTCCCAATTTCCTCTCCTCGGGCACGATTAGTCTTAAATTCTTCCACTTGTCTGTATGTTATGTAATAATCTTTATTTTCACTATGCGCGCATGTACCACTATGTTTAGGTTAGCTGTAAGACATTGCCATGTGGCAATAAGCTCGCCTTTTTTGTATACTTTTTTTAAGTGCAAATAAAGAGTTTATTAATATTTCTCAGTTCTTTGAAAACATATCCAAGGATTCGCACCTTCGTAGCCACGTTATGTATATGAGAATCCCAACGGAGAAAGCAATCTAGAGTGATGCCTAGATATTTCCAAGATATTTCTCTTTGTATAGGCTGACAGTTACAAGACTCTACGCTATCGCACTCGTGTATTACAATAGTTTTATTAGTAGTGGGTTGACCTCTGGTTGTTATACTAAATGGCATGTATTTGGTTTTGCCAACATTAAGCGTCAACATAAAGTTTCCTAGCCAATTTTTAACAATTTCCATGCCCTCGTTTGCTTTCTCAAATGTGTAATCCCAGTTTGAACCCTTGAATAGTATAACAGTGTCATCGGCATAGGTGATGATTTTACCTACTGGTAACTGACATAGGTCATTTATGTAGACGAGGAATAAAATGGGTCCCAAAACGCTACCCTGTGGCACACCATACGTGAGATGCTGGCTTTTACTCTGGAGGCCCTGGATGGTGACACTTTGTACCCTGTTGGATAGGTAACTATCAAACCATTTAAGACTTGTATAGTTAATTCCTACACTGCTCAGTTTGCATAATAATATATTATGAGGAACGGAGTCAAAAGCCTTTGCAAGGTCAAGGAAAACTCCTAGACACTTGTCTCCTTTATCCACCGTTTTGACTATAAATTCAGTTAAGGCTGCTATAGCGTCTGTTGTCCCTAAACCTTCCCTAAAACCAAACTGATTGTCTGAGAGTATTTTATTTTCAATTAAAAATTTATAGAGTCTCGCCTTTGCAACTTTCTCGAAGATCTTGGAGATCGTGTTTAAAATGGAGCTAGGTCGATAGTTATTGAGGTCCTGCTTATCTCCCCCTTTATGTATTGGAATTACTTTGGCAATTTTTAATTTGTCAGGAAAAATTCCGCTTTTAAAACTCACATTAATGATAAAAGCAATAGGTTGGCTGAGATAGGTTTCAGCTAGTTTAAATACGCATGTCCCGACCCCATCATCCCCCACCGCTGACCTATTTTTAAGGCTGCCTATTACTTTCTTAACTTCGTCTCTATTTGTAGGCGTTAGTTACATGGACACAGGTAACGTATCAGATTTACTTAGGTCAGTAATTACAGAGCTATTTATCCCACGAAACTTTTCTGCTAATTTGGAGCCAACATTACAAAAGTGACTATTTGTACAATTTAGTAACTTTTCAGGATTATCTTTCATTGTAATAATTTGATTGTCAATTTTAATACTATTTAAATTTACATCCTTTCTATTTTTATAATTCGCCGCTTCTTTTATATTTATCCAGATTTTTCGTGGGTCCCCGGCTGAGTCAGTTATTTGTTTTTTAAAGTATTGCTGTTTAGTCAATTTAATAATTTTATTACATAAATTTCGATAACGAGTGTATTTCTGCCTCAGCATTGCATTGTCCGGTGTTTTTCTTAACGCTGCGTGCATTTTATCACGCCTGTGAATACGCCTTTATCACGCCTTTGTAAGATTACTCTAATAAACAAATAAGAAAATAGGTGTTTCATGTTTTTTCAAAATTCAATCCCTAAAGGGGTGAAACGGAGTTTCAAAATTTGTATGAATGAACAATATTAGATGTGCTTTTTATTTAGAATTCCTGTAGGATTACTATAATAAAAAAAATAACAAAATGCTTCATTCGTGGTTTTTCCAAAACTCAACCCCTAAAGGGGTGGAAAGGGGTTATAAAATTTGTATGAAGAAACAATATATAGATGGTCTTTTTAATTCGAAACTTTGTAAGATTACTCTATTAAACAAATAAGAAAATAGATGTTTCATTTTTTTTAATTCTACCCCTAAAGGGGTGAAACAGGGTTCCAAACTTTGTATGAATAAACAATATAAGATGTGCTTTTTTTTTCGAAACTTCGAAGGATTACTCTAATAAAAAGGTAAGAAAATACGTATTTCGTGGTTATCGAAAATTCAACCCCTAAAGGGGTGAAAAGGGGTTTTACAATTTGTATGGAGAACCGATATAGATGAACTTTTTAATCAAAACTTTGTAAGATTACTCTTATAAACAAATAAATAAATACGTGTTTTATTGTTTTTCAAAATTCCGCCCCTAAAGGGGTAAAACGGGGTTTTAAAGTTTGTATGGATAAACAATTTTAAATGGACTTTTTATTTTAAAACTCTGTAAGATTACTCTAATAAATAAATTTTTACTCTAATAAAAAAAGTTTTACCCCTAAAACGGGGTTTTAAAGTTTGTATGGATAAACAATTTTAAATGGACTTTTTATTCTGAAACTCTGTAAGATTACTCTAATAAATAAGTAAGGAAAAACGTGTTTCATATTTTTTCAAAATTCAACCCCTAAAGGGGTGAAAATGGGTTTCGATTTTTTTATGGAGATACGATATAGATGTACTTTTTAATTCGAAACTTTGTAAGATTACTCTAATGAACAAATAAGAAAATAGGTGTTTCATGTTTTTTCAAAATTCAACCCCTAAAGGGGTGAAAGGGAGTTTCAAAATTTCTATGAATGAACAATATTAGATGTGCTTTTTATTTCGAATTCCTGTAGGATTACTCTAATCAAAAAATAACAAAATGCTTCTTTCGTGGTTTTTCCAAAACTCAACCCCTAAAGGAGTGGAAAGTGGTTATAAAATATGTATGGAGAAACGATATAGATGGTCTTTTTAATTCGAAACTTTTTAAGATTACTCTATTAACCAAATATGAAAATAGGTGTTTCATGTTTTTTTTAATTCTACCCCTAAAGGGGTGAAACAGGGTTCCAAACTTTTTATAAATAAACAATATTAGATGTGCTTTTTATTTCGATACTTCGAAGGATTACTCTAATAAAAAGGTAAGAAAATACGTCTTTCATGTTTATTCAAAATTAAACCCCTAAATGGGTGAAAAGGGGTTATACAATTTGTATGGAGAAACGATATAGAAGAACTTTTTAATTCAAAACTTTGTAAGATTACTCTTATAAACAAATAAAAAAATAGGTGTTTTATGGTTTTTCAAAATTTTGCCCCTAAAGGGGTAAAACGGGGTTTTAAAGTTTGTGTGGATAAACGATTTTAGATGGAGTTTTTATTTCGAAACTTTGTAAGAGTACACGTGAAACACGTGTAAGGAAACACGTGTTTCATATTTTTTCAAAATTCAACCCTTAAAGGGGTGAAAATGGGTTTCGAAATTTATATGGAGAGACGATATAGATGTACTTTTTAATGCGAAACTTTGTAAGATTACTCTAATAAACAAATAAGAAAATAGGTGTTTCATGTTTTTTCAACAATCAACCCCTAAAGGGGTGAAAGGAAGTTTCAAAATTTCTATGAATGAACAATATTAGACGTGCTTTTTATTTCGAATTCCTGTAGGATTACTCTAATCAAAAAATAACAAAATGCTTCTTTCGTGGTTTTTCCAAAACTCAACCCCTAAAGGAGTGGAAAGTGGTTATAAAAATATGTATGGAGAAACGATATAGATGGTCTTTTTAATTCGAAACTTTTTAAGATTACTCTATTAACCAAATATGAAAATAGGTGTTTCATGTTTTTTTTAATTCTACCCCTAAAGGGGTGAAACAGGGTTCCAAACTTTGTATAAATAAACAATATTAGATGTGCTTTTTATTTCGATACTTCGAAGGATTACTCTAACAAAAAGGTAAGAAAATACGTCTTTTATGTTTATTCAAAATTAAACCCCTAAAGGGGTGAAAAGGGGTTATACAATTTGTATGGAGAAACGATATAGAAGAACTTTTTAATTCAAAACTTTGTAAGATTACTCTTATAAACAAATAAAAAATAGGTGTTTTATGGTTTTTCAAAATTTCGCCCCTAAAGGGATAAAACGGGGTTTTAAAGTTTGTATGGATAAACGATTTTAGATGGAGTTTTTATTTCGAAACTTTGTAAGAGTACACGTGAAACACGTGTAAGGAAACACGTGTTTCATATTTTTTCAAAATTCCACCCTTAAAGGGGTGAAAATGGGTTTCGAAATTTATATGGAGAGACGATATAGATGTACTTTTTAATGCGAAACTTTGTAAGATTACTCTAATAAACAAATAAGAAAATAGGTGTTTCATGTTTTTTCAACATTCAACCCCTAAAGGGGTGAAACGGGGTGTTAAAATTTACATGAATGAACAATATTAGATGTGCTTTTTATTTCGAATTCCTGTAGGATTACTCTAATAAAAAAATAACAAACTGCTTCTTTCGTAGTATTTCCAAAATTCAACCCCTAAAGGGGTGGAAAGGAGTTATACAATGTCTATGCAGAAACGATATAGATGGTCTGTATAATTCGAAGCTTTGTAATATTACTCTATTAAACAAATAAGAAAATAGGTGTTTCATATATTTTTTTAATTCTACCCCTAAAGAGGTGAAACAGGGTTCAAAACTTTGTTTGAATAAACAATATTAGATGTCTTTTTATTTTGAAACTTTCGTTTTTTTTTCAAAATTCAACCCCTAAAGGGGTGGAAAGGGGTTATAAATTTTGTATGGAGAAACGATATAGCTGGTCTTTTTAATTCGAAACTTTGTAAGGTTACTCTAATAAACAAATAAGAAAATAGGTGTTTCATATTTTTTTTAAATTCTACCCCTAAAGGGGTGAAACAGGGTTCCAAACTTCGTATGAATGAACAATATTAGATGTGCTTTTTATTTCGAAACTTTGAAGGATTACTCTAATAAAAAAATAGGAAAAAACTTCCTTCGTGGTTTTTTAAAATTCAACCCCTAAATGAGTGAAAAGGGGTTATACAATTTGTATGGAGAAACGATATAGATGAACTTTTTAATTCGAAACTTTGTAAGAATAAATTCTACTAAATTTAAGGGGGAAAAGAAACTCTAATAAATTTAAGGGGAAACAAGTGTTTCATGTTTTATCAATATTCAAGACCTAAAGGGGTGAAACAGTGTATATATTTTTTCTTTTGGATAAACGATATTAGATTGACTTTTTAATTCGAAACTTTGTAAGTTTTTTCTAATAAACTAATAAGCAAATAGGTATTTTATGTTTTTTTAAATTCAACCCCTAAAGGGGTGAAACGGTGTTTCAAGATTTGTTTGGATAAACGACATTAGATGGACTTTTTAATTCAAAACTTTGTACGATTTTGAAACTTTGTAAGATTACTCTAATAAACAAATAAGCAAATAGGTCTTTCGTATTTTTTTAAAATTCAACCCCTAAAGGGGTGGAAAGGGGTTTCAAAGTTTGTATGGAAAAACGATATTAGATGAACTTCGTATTTTTTTGAAATTTCACCCCTAAATGCGTAAAAAGGGGTTTTAAAGTTCTTATGGAGAAACGATATTAGATGGACTTTTTATTTTGAAACTTTGTACGATTACTCTAATAAACAAATAATCAAATACGTCTTTCGTGTTTTTCACAATTGGGTTGAATTGTGAAAGGCGTGAACAGGGATTTAAAATTTGTATGGAGAAACGATATTAGATGGAATTTGTAGGAATACTATAATAAACATTTAGGCAAATACGTAAATCGTTTTTTTAATTCAACCCCTAATGGGGCGAAAAGGGGTTTAAATGATATTAAACAAATAAGCAAATGCATGTTTCATATTTTTCTAAAATTTACCACTAAGGGGGTAGGAAGAAGTAAATAACGATAAAAATCAAAATAGAATCTGAGTCGCGCCTGACGGTTCCCGGACGGGAGAAGGCGCTAGAACCTTATTATAAATTCATAATTTGTCTCAATAACATGCGTAGCGCAAGCACTGCGATCGTCAAATGTTCACGCCTTAATTACTTAGTTGATCATCATGAAGTAAATATTGACAGGAGTACAGAGAAGGACGTTGGATACCTTTATATATTACACGCAAAAGTTACCACTTGATTGAAAAAAAGGGATCTATCTTAACCCAAATTTAACGCGTGCGAAGCCGCTGGCAACAGCTAGTATATATATATATATATATATATATATATATATATATATATATATATATATATATATATATATATATATATATATATATATATATATATATATATATATATATATATATATATATATATATATATATATATATATATATATATATATATATATATATATATATATATATATATATATATATATATATATATATATATATATATATATATATATATATATATATATATATATATATATATATATATATATATATATATATATATATATATATATATATATATATATATATATATATATATATATATATATATATATATATATATATGTATACATTGCATTACATATATATTTATATATATATATACTTACATTTCACGATTGCCACAATTTACACTGTGCTAACAGTTAAAGAATTTAAATTAATATTATAAAAATTACACTGACGATAAAAACAATAATGGGTCCACTCGCCTCCACGCAGAGCATGAAAAATTGGCGGTCGCAAAAAAGGCTGCGAAAACGGAAAGTATAATTGAATCAGTGTTGATTTAGTATAACGGGTTCGGTTACTGCGTAATTGGAGAAAATTTCGCGGCTTTGTATTCTCTTCGTCTTGGCTACGTTGTGTCTCATTATATTACTGATTTATGAGGAGAGTTATTATTAAACGGGTTGCCTCTTTGCGATTTTCAATGGAAGACTTTGTAGCAAAGGCACTAAAGAAAATAGAGCGTTTAGTCTAAGAATAAAACCATGCTGGCCATGCTTTTAGGGAGTTAATGGGCCCTTGCTGAGTTGGCCACGAAGACCATTTTGTTCAGGGTTGGTCACACTCACGGGTCAACACCAATCCGACGGCCTCCACGGATGAAGTGCGAGCCTGGGTAGGACTCTGGCCTTATGGTTAGTTTCCCCTGGGAATCAACCTTTTGGCGCTCCTGGACGGTCTGCGCACCGTGCGGCATAAGCCAATCGAGTGCGCACTCTGACTAACAGTCGGGGGAGTCTGGAAGCAGTACTGTTTCCTATAGAGCGGGGGTGGTAGCGGACCTTACGGCGACTGCCATTGAAACGACCATCGGCTACCCGATCCTGGGTGAACAGCCGGGCAAAGGATGCCGTGGTCTGCGATAGATTCGGTATACACCGTTTCACCGCTTCCTAAGGGAGAGGACCGCGCAAGCGACCTCGAACTCGTAACCAATCGAGAGACTGGAGTAATCTGGTCGCAATTGGAAGTAAGGGCGTGAGTGTAAGCCCGCTGGGTAACACTCCTGGCTATCTCGCGGTTAAGGCGTTGGCCTCTTACGGGTTTGTGACTCTTTTTGTCCTAAGTCTTCTGCGCTCACTCTAGGGAGATAGAACGACTAATCGTTAAAACTTCTTGAGGTGACGGGCTCGCCCGCTGTAGTCGACAACTCTAGTTGGCCAAAAAAAAGCTTTGCAGGTGAGTGGATGCGAAAATATTTCATACAAAGGCTTACTTCCTTTACAAACAAGTCCTACAAATACAAAATACAATTGATCGTCGGATACATTTTCTCTATTGTTTCATTCCCCCGAAATCACAAACCAGGATCGAAATCTTAATCTAAATTTACAAGACTCATTACTATTTCTTCTCGAAAGATTGTTATTTGTAAGTGTTTACATATCAATTTCCAAAAAACAGTGGGTTTCCGGTGTTTACACATCAATATCGACGACAATGTGCTCCAGTCGATCAAATTACCTAAAAATCGACACTGGAGAACCATCTGGCGACATAAATTTGACATAAAAGGCTTACTAGTGGAAAAAAATATGGCATATACGGTTGGAAATATGCCACACATGCCCGGCCTAAAATGAAATCCTTCGAATATGGTAAAAAAAATATTTTGCAAGACAATATACTTCTATACAATGGTTCTGGTTCCACTGTGGCCATCTTGGCCGCACGGGAAAGATACGTGATCCCACTGTTGATGCTCACGGGCTGAATTTCGTAATTACTGCAATATAATCAGCTAATCGAATGTTCACTCCGGAGAATAACTGTAAGTGTGTGGAAACGATCGTATACGTTTTTTTAAGCAGCGGGGGTGCACGTGGACATGTTAGCTACTCTTGAAACAACCCGTTGGCCACCCAATCCGGTGTGAAAGACGGGCAAAGGACGCCATGATCCGCATTAAATTCGAACCGATCACCGCTAACATCAGGTAGAGGCCGTGCTAGCGACTTCTAGCCAAATTTGCCCGCTCGGTTCCCTACCCAGTGCCTCGCGGCAGGGCGTTGGACTCTTACTGGCTAGAGTGGACTGTCTTGTCCCTAAGTATCTAGGTACGTTCACCCCACGGTTGAATGAAATATATCGTTATACCTTCCTGGGGTAGCCGGTTAGCCCGTAGTAGTTGACAACTCCAAATTGTATTACCTACCTAAACGCCAAGTAGTTCGTTCGACTTACGAAACCAGACGATTTTGCCAATATTTATTTTTGAATTTACGCTGAAAAAAGTTTTATGACTTTTAATTGCTTAATGTATACATTTCAGGGGCGTTTCCACAGGATTTATTTGTCTTTTTATGCACCTAGGTTACGACTATGCTAGAATAGGTTAATAGTAAAAACACATTTAAAAAAAAGCTTTTATTAAAATGCTTTATCCTGTGCCAACCCTGGGTGCATCAGCCATGTCATAGTGGAACCTATGCATTCAATTACGATAGCCCGGGTCTAGCTACCTTAATTGAAAGCTATACAGAATTTCGTGTTTGTGATGTTGACCGTTGAGGAGTCCCCTCGTTGGAAGCCAACCCTGGGTGCAGCAGCGCTATTGCGGTGAGACTTAGAACGGGCTGTCATAATTGAATGCGTATACAACATTTGGTTTTTGTGCTGTCGCCCGTTGATAAGTCCCCTCGTCGGAGCCGGAGCCGAGCCAAGAGTTCAGCAGCCATGTTATGGTGAAATTTGGAACGGATTATTCTAATTGAATGCTTGTACCAAGTTGTGTGTATTAACCGTGGAAGAGTAGCCTCGTCGAGAGCCGACCCTGGGTGTAGAATCAGGTCAAGCACACCATAAAAATGTATTGTCATCGGAACTGAGCCAACAAGTACAGTTTTAACTTCATAGGATAAGAGGAAGTGGTTCTAATTCAGCTTGCAAGTTTGGCGTAATCAAACTAACATTTCTGTACATATTAACAAACATTGCAAGGTATAAAATCGAAGACTATCGCAGTTGTTTGACATTATAAATAGGATAGAAAACGAATTTACCGCGTGAAATTTGTAGGACCCGACGTTTCGGTGACGTTGCAGCCGCCGTTGTCTAGGGTAGACTGACGGGTAGAACGGTACAAATTTCACGCGGTAAATTCGTTTTCTATCCTATTTATGATTGCAAGGTATAGTTGACGAAATACTATTTGACAAAAGTGTCGTTAGCACATTGGTACCTTTTTCACAACGATCGAGACCTTTTTCACACCTATCGTCGAATGTCTGATGGCTTGATATGGTTAGACTAAATCGCCTTGATCGATTAATAATATAAATTATTTATACATATCAATTTTCAAGCAAAAACACTAATAGTAACATTTTCTTTCGAATATTTCAATGGCAGCTGAATAAGTAAGCAATAGAATTAATTTAGGAAAAATGTTTATTGTAGTAAAAAGTAACAAAATTATTAGGATGCTAGGCTAAAAAGCTAAACGATTAGAACTATTAATTTGTAAAACACTAACAGTTCGATTTCGAAATCATTAGTAATTAGTGTGTATTTTAATATATCTGTATGAAGTACACGTTTTACAATTATTGGTATAATTGTAAAATCGAAATCGATAATCACCGAATTTACATGGTAAGTAGCTAACCGATTAAGACTATTAATTAGTGTAACAGTAACAGTTCGATTTCGAAATCATCAGTATTTAGTGAGTATTTTAATATATCTGTCTGAAATACACATTTTACAAATATCCTTAGGTACCTATACTGCAATATTTACTCTGATCGTTGGTAGTATAAAGTTCAAGATGTTATGATCGAACCCGGTGCAGCGGTCAGTTTGTACCTTTAAAGCGTTTGTCAAAGTGTTCCACGCAGGTAGAATCAATCTCCATAGTAAAATAAACGGTTACAACTTGTTGGGAATCACTGTTTATTTTATAACATTTTAACGACACTTTTGTCAAATAGTATTTCGTAGACTATAAATAATAGCTTGTAAAAAAGACATGTCTCAAATATAGAGTTTAAGGACGTTGCCAGCTGTAAAATCTGGGTCTGCGTTGAGAAAGATTACATATGAATTAAACGCCGAAAATATCCACTGACAATGATAATATTTCTGACGCAACTTATAAACAGAATATGTATAATTATCTCTTCCAAGTATCCACGCGCGACATAATCTTAGAAAGGGAACGACACGAAAATACTCTGCTAATAAATAGATAATTATGTGTTCATATGGGTGGCTCCTTGTGGATAACTTGTCAGGAAGGTTTTATCATTTTATAACTATCACTAATAAGAAAGACAAAATTACAAACCATTCGTTTTTTTTTAAACATATGTTTTACGCCTAATTCACGCTTCTTGCTACTTGGTAGTGACGTCTTACGTAAGCAATCAGAACAGACTATCTGAAGGTGTGTATCAATTAGGTTCGAGCATCAACTCTGCTCCGCGCATCTGCAACTGCTCAAATGGAGACGGTTCGCGCATCAACTCAAGAACAACGAGTGCTCCGCAGTTTCATTCGAACATTAAGCGAAGTTTACTGAATGTCGAACGTGTTTATTTATTTATTTATTTATTATAAAAGGTACACAAACAATACTCTAATATTACATGGCTATCGCTAACATTTTTACTTTGTTTCTAATTAGGGTATAATATTATATGCGTACTCCGCATGCATAATTTATAATTGCGTATGTGCCGTATCTCATGATTTACAAAATTATCAAAATTATCAAAATTATCAAAAATTATCAGTACAAAAATTAATATTCTTAAAAATTATCAAAACAAAAATTAAAAATTTTAGAAATAAGTTTACAGTGAATTCTGAAAAACAATTAAACAATGAAATGGTAAAAAATAGATCAAATATTGTCTGGAATAAAATAATAAAAACATAAAAATTATCAAAACAAAAATTAAAAATTTTAGAAATAAGTTTAGTGAATTCTGAAAAAAAGTTAAACAATTAAATGGTAAAAAAAAAAAAAATAGATCGAATAATGTCTGGAATAAAATAATAAAAACATACGGTAAATTATCAATTTGTTTCATAATACGTTATTTATAATGGACTTAACTACTAATGGTCCCAGGTTGAAGAAATCAATGTTATCGGTTATAGTGTTGTATAACCGGCATGTACGTGAGATAGGATTGTGGAAAGATTGATTTGTCTGCGAAGTGGGAAGGTGAAATGTTAAGTGCTGCCTCAGTCGCCTGGATGGTACGTTGAAATTTAACGCTTCTAATAAATCTGGTGAGTCTATCCCGCCGTTAAGAAGTTTATGCAGAAACATTAGACTTCCGCACTCTCTCCTCTTTCTAAGAGTAAAAATCTTAAAATAATTTAAACGCTCTTCATAAGAGTAGAGAGTGCGTGATAGGCCGGTTTTATAGGTTACCATACGCATATACTTCCTCTGCACAGACTCTATCGCTTCCGAATGCACCTCATAGTATGGATTCCAAATTATGGAACCAATGGATTCCAAATTATGGATTCCAAATTATGGATTCCAAATTATGGTCTTGTCTGTGATCATGTTACACGACATTTTAAACATATAATCTGTCCGTACCAGCATGGATTCACCAAAAACCGATCGGTGGAAACTAACCTGTTGGAGTACAACCAGTACATTTCATCCGCGTTTAATAGGAAACACCAGGTGGATGCCGTGTATACCGACTTCGCTAAAGCGTTTGACAAAGTTAATCATGACATATTACATATGAAACTTGCAAATAACGGTATTAAGATAAATGCAGCGACAAATTGAGCTTAAGGCCATTAGGTAATATTATCAAAATAGCAGCCTCAAATCGAGATTTTCTGTCATTGTTACATAATATAAAAAATAACAGCTACAAGTCAAGTTTCATGCTTTTGTAAAATAATATACAAAAATAGCAACCACAGATCGAGCTTTATACCGTTATAAAATGATATCGGAACAGCAGTCCCAAATCGAGACTTCAAACCTTTGCAAAATAATATGAAAATAGCCGGCTACAAATCGAGCTTCATGCCATTGTAAAATAATATAAATACAACCACAAATCGATCTTTATGTTATTAAATGATATCGAAATAGCAGTCCCAAATCGAGATTTCATGCCTTTATAGAATACTAACTGTTCCCGCGGCTTTGCTTCGCGTAAGGTTTCGAACTGATTTGTTAATTTAAGTAGGGTGGCGTTTATTTGCCCTTATAGACGCTGCCTTTAGATATATAGCGCAAGACGCCCCCCTCAGATGCGCGCTACCTATCTCGTAGACATACGCGTCTTGTTCCTCGCAACCCGCGCCGCCCTCCGCTACACGCTGACCTAGCTGGGCCAGCAGCCGCCCGACTCCCGCTAGATACTTCGAGGTGCTTGCACGCATTAATGTATTCATGATATATCAATAATTATAACACATAAAAACTTACGGTAAATAACTAATTTTAGATCTATTTAACACCCGTGATAATGAATATTTTGATAAGGATTCTCATTTTATTGCTAATGTTTTCAACAAACACTGCCTACTTATTTTCTTATTTTTTGAGATATAAAGCAGTTATTGTAGCTTAAATATAAAAGTTTGATATATGCTGCCGTCGACTTTTTTATAGATCTCTTTGAAGCCAATGTTTTTGTCATATAATGTTTTCACATAATATATTAAATCGTTTCGTCAGCTTGAGTCGATAAAGCAACGCGCCAGCTCATTTTCCCCTGACTTAATTTACAAATATCGAAATTGGCATTGAAAACCGATGATAACCGATAATCACTCGTTGATAACGGAGCTTTCTATTAGTCAAAGAATTTCGGATGAGTAGTTTCGGAGATTACCCCCTACATACAAACTTACAAACTTAAAAACATTACTTCTTTATAATATTAGTATAGAATACGTAAAAAATAGACAGATCAAGCTTCATGCCTTTGCAAAATAATATAATATCAGACATCAAAAACCGTCAAACTGACGTTTAATACAGGTGCAGCAAAATATTACTATGTTCGGGGTTGAAATTAGCAAAGTTAGGGTAATAAGCTGTCTCGGCTTCCAGAAAGTAGCGTCCATGCATGCTCAACTTTAGTGTATGCAAATTAGTTTCGGCATAAAATGCACCCCTCTGGGCATTTCGTACATCGCAGACTATTAGGTAATATAAATCGGTACCAGTAATATTGAGAAATTTCATAGAATTGAAAATATCCTCTCGATAGGCGAAACCGTTATTTATGAAACAGAAGAAAAATCTTTCAGAAATCATGAAAACACATAAAAACCTTAGCGAAGGTTGGCTGTCAGAAAGATATAATTTTTATAAACCACCTTGCTGGGTTTGTAAAATTTCAGCAAAATATACTACCGAAATATCACTATTAAAACTTTGTAATCAAAACAAGAATAATAATTTCCTTTTTAGGGAAAATTCATAGCTCTTACAGACAATGTGGTCTGCATTTCAATTGTATAAAGTCTTACTCCAACCACTGATTACATATGTTATTAGATTGCTCCATATCATATTACGTTTTAGCAACTCTTATACGACAGGCGACATGGGCTGATAGTTATTGTCCGGCGTAACTAATAGCAAATTATTTGAACATCTATAATAACATTGATTGATTATAAAAACCTATTATTTAAGCAATGATAACAAAAATAACATTCAATGATTAGTGTCAGCTACCGCATTTATTTACACGCTATTTATATTCACATCACATAAATGAAGCGGAGAGAAAGCCACCTATTAGTTTATCTGAACTTTAATATGCTTAGTTTATTGCTTATACCTGGATACCAAATTAAAAATTGACATCTTTATGTAAATAATAATAAAATAATAATAGCTATGATTAAATAATTCGTTTGTTATTATATTATTATCGTATGTCAAGATGGGATAACGTATGCATGTTCATGGCCATACCACGAACGCCGCCATGAACCAGTCTTCCCTTGTGTTCAATAGATCATAAGAGAAGATTAATCTGTTGTTTGGAAATGCCGTCTACACGTTGGGTTTCGTAGTTATGATTCCTTGTAATGATCCCTTGTAGCCTGGCCCCTAAAAGGCATTTATTTATTTATTTCATAAGTAAATCAACATAACAGTTTAGACGAATCCGTTGATATGCAATATAAATATAAATATAAATAAATTAATAGTTAAAAAAAAACACTAAAAACACACGCTTTTATAATTGCACGTAAAAAAAAGGTTTGTTATAACATTGAAACCTGATCGTGTTCAAAGTCCATTATGTGACCTTTCTCACAAGTGCAAACACGACTATGATACGATATTCCATCATGGAATGCCAGTTCCTGTCTTCCGCCTTCATCATTAGACCTTGAAACTTAATCGTGGTCAAAGTTCATTACAAGACCTTTCTAACAAGTCCAAACACGGCTATGATACGATATTCCATCATGGAATTCTAGTGCCTATCTTCCGGCTTCATCATCAGACCTTGCAACCTAATCGTGGTCAAAGTTCATTCCAAGACTTTTCTAACAAGTCCAAACACAGCTATGATACGATGTTCCATCATGAAGTTCCAGTTCATATCTTCCAACTCCATCATCAGATCAGTTCGACAGTACCATATTATTGTATTGTCATCAGAGTTACATACTGCTGCCAATTTTCATGACGCTACGATCCTTGGAAGATGGTTAAATTCGTTACCTTAGATTCCATTACATAGTTATATACAGGTCGACCTAATAAAAGCGTGGTAAAAACAGAATTCTTGCAAGCACATGTTTAAATAAGCATTACACACAAATACAGGCATTAAGAATAAAAAAAACTTACAAACTTACGGTACATAAAGAATGAATACAATTTATCTTATTCCGACATAACCAAGTAGCGCAATGCCCACACCTTGAAGAGATGCGGGCTCGTTGTAAAAATATCAAGGTCTGACGCTGCCGCACATAGCGCATTTATGTGCTGCAAAGCTCTGTCGAATATCGGTCGACAGGCCCTGTATATAGGCCTGTGACTTCTTCCACTTCTCGTACTGTTGGGTGGGGCTTCGTGTGAGCCGGGTCCATTGACCCGGCTTTCGAGCATATGGCGTCTCAGGGCTGTTCACCCTGAGGCAGGATTCTTAGTGTAGAACAATGTTACGCTCCTTTCTTCGAGGCACGTCGTGGTAGGTCCGTTTTGAGGAAAATATTAATGAGCATAATATTTTCCTCTTTCGTGCCGATTTGGCACTCGTAAATCAGGTCCAGCAACTGGGACGCCGTGATTGTTACCTGCTCGTCTTCGTCGAGAAAACGCTTTTCATCTAGGTACATCGGCTCTTCCGGCTGGGGTTGTGGGGGCGGTGTGGTCGGCCACTCTTCGTCCGTTTGAGTGGAGGCGGACTCTGTGGCTGCTCTCACTGGCTGGGAGCAAGAGGGTGGGGCGGTCGCTTCGACCTCCATCTTCTCCTCCTGCGTTGGATGGGGCCTGGATGGCTGCTGCTGCAGTGGCTTCGACCGACGCCGCCGTTTTGACTTTTTCTCCTCAGCTGGTTGCTGCGGAGCGGCCGGCGGCGCTGGCTTCTGTCTCCAGGACAGGGGCGCGTTGCGTTGCGGGGAGACAACGGGCTGGAGTTTGCCTTCTGTAGACTGAGTCGTAGTAGCTCGCGGCGGGGCGGCGACGACCACTGCGTGCGGGACGCCCTGCTGCTTCCGCGAAGTTTGGCGGATTTCCGCCAGGAAGCTGCGGCATCTCCTGTTGTTCGCAGGATGGTCCTCTCCGCAGTTTCCGCAGGTCGCCCGGGCGGTTTTCGGCCTCGGGCAATCTTTGGCTGCGTGTTCTTTGCCACAGCACACGCACACTTGTCGTCGGTGGCAGTTGTGGCTGCTGTGGCGGAAGCGCTGGCACCGGTGGCACTGCTTGGGGCCATTTCTGCCCCTCCAGGCCTCCACGGTAACCTGCAGGAAGTGAATCTCCGCGATGGAGAACACCTCCCGCCAGCGCTCGTTCTTGCGGATGACGGCGTAGAATAGTGCTCGCCGCCCGCCGTGTATCATTCTGACGTAGCTGGCCTCGATGCCGTGGTCAGCCAGCCCGGAGATGGCCTCCTCCTGTGTGGTATTGGAAGGCAGGCCGCGGATGGCAATTTTCGCATCCTTGCTGGTGGGCGTCGTATATGTGTGCCATGCTACCGAGCCGCCCAGGCTATGTAAATAGTCCTGAATGACTCGGTATTCGGCGGAGTCGGCCGGACGAAAGCGAAGTCCGCCCCATTCCTCCAATCGGCGACACGATAGGAGCGCGGCCCAGCCTGGCCCGGATAGCCTGCAGGTGGTCAGGCCACCTATCCAGCTTATCCACGACGATTGGCTGGGGACGCGGCTCCGAGTTCAGGTGTTGCGGCGCGGAACTCATCGTCGAGCGCGGCAGTGGCACAGGCGCGGCTCCGTTGACGCTCGGAGTCGGGCTCCTCCTGGCCGCTTTGGCGTAGGTCGGTGCATCTTCGTCATCCGAAGGCACCGGGGTGTTGAAGAGGTCGCTGTCGTAGAAGGAGTCAGCCCGACGGCGTTGCGGGTCTCTCTGTGGCTCGGCATCAGGGGAATCGGGATTTCTCACGCGTTTCCTCGGCGTCACAGGCGGGATTAAGGGCATATCCTTGCCCCTGGTAACAGCGGTGCTGTGCGAAGCGGCTGCTTCGGCGGCGGAGCTCATATTCGGGCCGGAGCGGACTCGACGGCACGAACTTCACGGCGAGGACCGGAGACGGCGCTCGACGGTCGACTCGCGGCGGCAATATTCAGCGCGGGCGGCGGAGCGGAGCAGGCGACCGTTCAGAACGGACGCCGGGCACTGAATCCGGGTAAGCAGACTCCATCGGCTTAGGTTGGTGCGCGAGGACGGCTCCGCAGATAGATTATGAGTGCGAGCACGATTATAATTGTCCGGAACAAAGCGACAAATCAGCTTGAAAACGTAGGCCATGGCGAACATTTCGCTATGCAATTTAAGAGAGTTATAGCCCACAATGCCTATTAGTAAAAAACTAGTAGGGTATAAGTAATTAAAATAGTCGATGAAGCAACCCTACATCACTCATTGTCCATGGAAACTTGGACCGATGTGTTAACAGATCTCAATGTAAACAGCGCTACTGACAAATTTTTAGAAATGTTCCAAACTCATTTGTCTAACCATACCACCATAAAAGCTATATCACATAGAACTAGAAAAATAAAACCGTGGATTACGCCGGGGTTGGTGAAGTCAATACATAAGAGGGATGCATTACACAAAAAAACCAAACGATATCCAGATAACATCAGGTTACAAAATTATTATAAAAGATATCGCAACTTATGCGCAAGACTAGTAACACAAACAAAGGAAAACTTTTATAGACAGAAGATCGAAGACGACAACTATAATCCTAAAACGACTTGGAATGTAGTAAAAGAGCTGAGTAATCTAAAAAGAACAAACAAAGGCAATATATCCGAGCTAAACATTGGCAATGATAAAATAAAAGGTGAAGCCAAAATAGCAAGCGCACTTAATAAACATTTTTCGGGCATCGGAAAGACTCTAGCGTTAAAAGTATGTGACCATTTGCAAGCTACTGAACAGCAAATTGCGCAAAGGATTGATACGACCAACAACAATCCATGCTTTACAATAAAATATATTACTGAAGACGAAGCTTTGAATGTAATAAAAAATATGAAGGTAAACTGTGCAAAGGGATCAGACCAGATATCTGCTAAAACACTAAAAGTTTCAGCTAAATATTTGGTCACTCCTATTACGCATATATTCAACTGTAGCATAGAAAACGGAATCTTCCCAAATTCATTTAAGTCCGCAAATATTACCCCGATATTTAAATCAGGCGATAAATACGATCCCAACAACTATAGACCTATTTCAGTGCTTGGTGTGCTGTCAAAAATTTTTGAAAAGCTCATAAACAATCAGCTCTGCTCTCATCTGGAAAAAAACTTGCTGTTATCGGACAGTCAGTTTGGGTTTAGGAGAAATAAAGGAACCCATGATGCCATATTGGGCATTACGGAATGCATTACAAACCACTTAGACAAAAGCAGAAGGTGTCTTGCAATATTTTTGGATCTTGCGAAGGCGTTTGATACTATCTCTCATGAAATCCTACTTAAGAAATTAATAAAGATAGGCATCAAAGACAGAGAACATCAGTGGTTTCGCAGCTATCTTTCTGAGAGAACACAGCGGGTTCGGGTTGGTGACACTCTCAGTGAAGAGTGCTCTAATAGTTATGGCGTTCCGCAGGGTAGCACTCTGGGACCTACTCTGTTTCTGATCTATATAAACGACTTATGTGAGCTTGATACTGGGGGGGAGATCGTGACATACGCCGATGATACGGCCATCATACTTGCTTCGACCAGTTGGGAAAGTGTTTACAATATGGCTACACATGCGTTGAAAAAAGTGAAAAACTGGTTGGATAGCAACCTGCTAACCCTGAACGTGGGTAAAACAAAATACATGACCTACAGCATAGATTCTCGACAGCAACCAGCGCCCACCTTTAAATTAAATTTGGAAGAAGACATTGTCCATAATACAATAGAACGCGTCAATATCATCAAATATCTAGGAATTGAAATCGATCCTTATCTCCGATGGAATGTACATATCAATAGTATTTCAGGGAGGATTAGAAAACTTATTTATTTATTCAGAAATCTCAGAGGTGTGCTAGATGTGAAAACCCTACGATCAGTATATTGTGCATTGGCTCAGTCGCTTATGTCCTACGGACAGATTGGCTGGGGTGGTGCGGCCGGGATGCACCTGGACCCGTTAGTTAAGGCCCAGAAGGCGATAGTTCGCGTCATTAATAGGAAGCATTATTTATATCCGTCGGATGAGCTTTTTAAGGCATTCGACGTCTTGGATGTGAGACAGTTATACGTGAGAAATATTGTTACGCATTTCCATAGCTGCACTGATCGTCATTCTTCACTAAACCACTCATATGACACCCGAAATAAAAATAGACAATCCCACCAGCGAGTGAATACGAGATTTGCACAGAGGCATTACGCGTTTCTGGCACCGCGTCTTTATAATTCCTTCTGCTCCTCCTTGGGGAAGGCTAAAGTGCAGAGTTCAATTAGTAAATTGACTCTGAAGAAATATATTTTCAAGTGGCTCATGACGAAAGGTAGAAGCCAGTGCGAAGAAATGGTGACTCACATCCTGACCTAGGCCGTATTTGACACATCTATTTATTTATCTATTTACCTTTTTGGGCTTTTATTGGTGGGTCTAATTGCAGTATGGCGGCGCCGCCTTAGTTCGATATTGCCATGTATCATCAGTGACTGTGCCAAGGCATAATGTATGGATCTCATAGTTTTCATATCTGAAACATTTCTGCTACTCCTGAGGATATATATTGGTTTACGGACCTTTTCGATATGTGTTTGCCACCGGAGATGTTTATTCGACATGAACACCTAGGTACTTTACAAAATGCACACGCTCAATTTGTGCACAGTTACAATCAAGACTGTCGCTTTCGTGTGGGACTAAGTTATAATTTTTGTGGAGGTTGCTGACGAGCATCTATGCTGAAGGCTACAAGCTTGTTTTATCTACGTTTCGGCGTTGACAGATTGTGGTCAGGCCAGCCCTTGACACTTTTCATTGCGGCAGCTGCCTTGTTGTATGCACTTTCCCAACTATTCGATTCGAGTGGGAGGGCAGTATCGTCGGCGTGGGATAGTATGTCTGCGTCAACGTCCATTTCACAGAGCCCATTTGTGTAGAGTGAGAGGGGAGTCGGTCCGGGAGTGATTCCTTGTGGGACCCCATGATTATTGTGGAGACTATTACTGGGTGAATCGCCTGCCCGGGTACGCTGTTTTCGGGATCCAATACAGCTGCGAAACCAGTTTAGTTCGATACCTGTAATACCATATTTCCCAAGTTTCATTAGGGGCATTTCATGGGATACTGTGTCGGGGGCTTGCGCGGGGTCGGGAAGTACAGTAATACACTTTTTGTTGGCGTCTACATACCTAGTGTAATGCTCTGACATTTTTAGTACTGCATCTTGTGTTTCCCATTTTTGGATCTGAAGCCGTATTGGTTTTCGGATGACATGTGATTGGTTTCTAGATGATTATAGAGTTGTGTAATTACTATTTTTTCCAAAGTTTTTGCTAGAGCATCGGGTACTGGTATCGGTCGGTAATTTGAGGGATCAAACTTCGGTCCATATCTGTCACCTGATACTTGATAAGAAAAATATTTTTTCGGTTGATTATGTTTAAAAAAAAAAAAAAAAAAATGATAATATTATATTAATTAATTAAATTCACAAGTATATGTGCACAGTAAGAAACCTTTTTAGGCTACTTAACTTAATTTATTGGTCTATTTAGTTATATATTAATCTATATATTTATTTATTTTACTTATCTATAACCTTAAATATGTTCTTTTTCTTTATTTAATATTAGTTCTTTATTTATATACACATTTATATATTTATAATAACCTTAAAATTTATAAGAATGAATGAGCGATCGGAATGAATGAGAAAAAAAAAAAAAAAAAAAAAAAAGAAAGAAAGTGAAGTCACTATGATTAAAGTCTTAAATACTATCACCCCAGAACAGATATACAATCTAGTGGGGGGATAAAATCCACACAAATGCAATCTTATCTGCTTCGCAAAAATCAATTGTATTGTTTTTGGATAATTTAAAAAAAAAAAAAAAAAAA
Organism: Micropterix aruncella; assembly: GCA_944548615.1. Taxonomy (NCBI): domain Eukaryota; kingdom Metazoa; phylum Arthropoda; class Insecta; order Lepidoptera; family Micropterigidae; genus Micropterix; species Micropterix aruncella. Next base: position 25,498,724 of record OX155957.1, read on the forward strand.
AAAAAAAAAAGTACGGATAATATCCGTAATGCTTGAAATATATAAAGCGTAAGAAACATTTTTGTTTTTTTTCGAACATAGTGATATAATGATGCTGATGTGGATTCCATATAACTGCATTCGTTTCCAATCTACTTCCATATAACTGCATTCGTTGCTTCTCACAATATCCTAGTTGCCAAAACGTATTATGGCACTGAGCAATCTAATGCCCTATTCAGTGGCGGTTCCTTCATATAAGCCGAAAAGCCCGGCTTGCCTTTTTCTTAAAAAGATTGCTAAACTAATAAATTAAATTACGAGCACCTATTGCAATCTAGATAGCAATCTAGCGGGCAAAGATTGCTTCACGGGACAAAACAGCTTATCGACAGGGTAACAATTCGCTGCAATCTTACCGAGTTAAGTTCAGCTAAACATCTCGCTCGCACACATGGGTACTTTCATTCTAACCTGTGGCAAATTACGCAAAACAGTATATGTATGTATACGACTTTTGTATTGAAGAATAAGCCAGGCTTGCATCAGCATGAAGTACGAGTGAAATGCGAGCGTGTTCTGTATTTAGTTCCGTTTGTTTCGAGCAAGTAACACAGATTTTTTATTGTATAATTTTGATTGATTTGTGGTTTTTGTGGAGGACATTGTCCCTTGTGGTGAGTTCTGTCTTAACTTGATTTCACTCGCTCAAGCAAATAAATCGGCATTTCTTAAAGCCACTGAGGTATGCGACTAATCTACGAGGAATATGAGGAATCTACAACACAAGCAGTAAATTTTAAACTGAAGATTGAAGAGTAAAAAGGCCAGGCTTGCCCCATTCACCAACCCTGGGCACGCACTGACCCTATTATATAATCAATTATCTACATAACTAGAAAGACCTCAAGACGTATGAGAACGAATTACTAGTAATATAAGCGATGCTCAATACTCGGCCTACTACGAGTAAATGCAAAGTTTCAGGCGGTTCATTCAGGTATCCGGTAATTTTAATCATAAATTTCGGAAGTTCGAACCTGAAACGTCGAAAGTTTCTTCTCTGAGCGGTGCAAACGCTACCAAAGTTACATGCCAAGTAGACGATTACAAGTCTAATTACCATTTCAACTTAGAACAGTGATGTTACATAGTTGCAGAAAGTACGCTGTCCTTCTCACTCACTACCTTGTACGTCTAAATTTATGTATGAGAAGAATCCTAAACAAAGACGGATTATAAGAACACTAGTCTAGTGCACAGGGAATAATATATTTTTATTGATTTATTTTATTGCCAATTGTGTTAATTATACATTTTTGGCATGCATGTTAACCCTTTGAGGACCATAAGATTTGCGGTAGAGTATGGGAATGTTTGATACATAAAACAGTTAAAGGGCGATGTAAATAACATTTATATCAAGTTTCGTGAAAATTGGGTAATTCGATTTTGTATAAATTGATGGGACATAAGTGTCCTTGTGGTCTATAAATAGGCAAAGTTACAACTTTTTCCAAAATTTGATTATTTTAATATTTAACTCAGAACTCGTACGTACTAAAAAACATACTAAAAGAAAAACAAACAAATTGGCTGTAAATATTTTAATTATTTATTTAAAAGTACCAGAGGTCGTTCGTTGGTCATTTGCGATATAAAAAAAACGGTATATTTTTAAACAATATTTGTTTTTGTTTATAATATTAAAATTTTGTTGTCTCAATAAAATGGAAAACCTTATTCGTATAAATCATTCGTGTTTCATTATTTATTAAATGATTTTTGAAAGGTTCTTAAAAGGTTGCATTGGAGGCGGAATGCACTGGAAGATAATGTTCTATGACAGGACGCCAGAGATGCTGAAATTTTATTCGAATGCCTTTCAGCATACACTTCTAGACACCAGTAACCTAGCTCGTTGGAGTAATGCCGAGGATAGTTCGTGTCCCCTTTGTGGCAATAGCCCTTGCACAGCTATATTCTAGATGGCTGCAAGGTGGCTTTAGATCAAAGACGGTACACTTACTGCCCTGACAAAGTCCTTGCTGTTATTCGCGAGGTAATTACCCTCTCAATGGCTAGTGCCAACAAGGGCTTGACATTACCCTTTAAACCCCCAATAGAGTTTGCGCTAGATAGCTCTAAAGGCAAAAAACATTTAACTACAAAACCTTTCTCAATAATCTAAAAAGCTTCAAATTGGATTATGGAGGTCGATTATGTCTCTAAGCAGTATACATTCCCTGGAAGTCTCAGATGCACAGCACTCCGTACAGATATAACTCTATACTCTCTATTTTGGGAGGTGGCCCTTATTATAGAATTAACTGTTCCATGGGAGTCAAATATCCCAAAAGACCACGAGTACAAATTAAATAAATACCATGATCTCGCAAATGCTGTCACCCGGGACGGCTTCATTGTTCACCTTCGCGCGGTGGAAGTTGGCGCTCGTGGCCTGCCAGCCAAATCTCAGTTTCACCTCTAAAGATCCCGGTCTTTCCAAACAAATAATAAACTCTTTCCTAGAAAAAAATCTAAAACCGCGATTTCCGCATCTCAAATTCTATGGCTTCGAAGAGGGAGTGAATCGGTTGTAAGGTGTATGCTCACATCTGGCAAGACAACTGTCCTAAACCTACCACAGCCGGTCGTAAGTCCGGAACCAACCGCTAACCCCCCAGAAGTTTTATATTAATAATAATTTTGTTTTTTTTACAATTTTTTTAAAGTAAAAGTTGCTTATTTGCTCGTTACTTACTATTTAAACAATTATAACGAAGAGAACTTAACAATCTACTACTTAATACCAAAAGGGCAATTTTAATAAAGAGTTTTATAGATAACAATGCACTTTGTATCAAACATGGACTTTTTCCAGAGAAAGTATAGAAACGCGAAAATGCAATTAGTGACATGCAAAATACACTCATGCTGCAACAACATTTCAGATGCCTATATTGTACAAACTAATGCTGGTCTTCCAAAATAATGTATTTTATATCTATTTTATTTGTAAAGTTGGTATTTCCGATTAGGAAAAACTCTGGATTCGTTTGTAGGACATTCACAAACGGAATTCGGATATTCACAAACGTGCCCGTTATCAAAGCGGTCTATAACGCATACGTAAGGTAAGTACTTGAATACGAAACATCCATTTGTAATCCTTGCTACAGAATACTTCCGCTATCACTAGTATACTTCCGCTATCGCATACTTCCGCATACAGTATACTTCCGCTACAGTATACTTTCGCTACCGCAGTATCACTACAGCGATGTCACCAAAGAAAAACTTATTCTGTGTACTATAACGATAACTATTTATTATAGAAGGGCAATTTACTAAAATATATTTAATGTGTTAATAGAAACTATAATAATGATATTAAAAATAATAATAATCATGAACTGGTGGAAGTGAGCATGTGAAATAAAAAGACGGTGTCGGTGATTAGTGAGAGGACAAGGGTGATTGGTTTATAGTGATACAGAATCTGTTTCTATTTCGGGACCTCTGCGCACAAAACGGTTTCTGTTCAGGTGAAATAGTCGATTCTTGTTAAATTTCTTGATTTACGTACCCAGTAAATTAGTAAAGAATTAAGCTACTGGAGGTATTTGAATTTACCCGCTTTAAGTGGGATAATAAATAGTAGAGCTTGTGCCACTATCGAAGAAACTCGCAACTGCAAATCAGCAAGCAAATACGGGCTATCGGTACCGCTGTTGATTATTTCATGGAGAAGAGAAAAACCTACACTCAGAAAAATATTGGATTGATTCTTAAGAACATTACCATTTTGCTATTACTGTTGTATACATAATAACGATATTTAAATCGAAATGTTGATGAATTATAAGGAATTTTGTTGAAACACCATTACTCGATTATATTGTATCAACATTTTCCGTTCGGTTAATACGGAAGTAACAGTATACTGTAGTTTCAACATGATTCACGTGTCCGAATATAACCTTACATATACTACTACATGCTGTGATGTTAGGATCGAGATCCCAAGGTCGCGAGTTATGAAATAACATTATGTTTTAACATTACGGCACGGTAACTACCGACACGCCAACATTGTTACGCGTCATGTTAATTTATACGTATGGACCACAGTCCGATTCATCTACGTAATCCTTGTTGAAACATGCGTATTTCCGTGTATTACATCGTTATATTTTCTCAGTGTATCAGCGACAGTATGTCGATCTCCGAGGCAGGTCATTTTAAAATAGCGCAGATCTTCTTAGCAGTTGGCCTGTTATTGAGAAGCATGTTGCGACCTTCCATTCTATAACGAAACGCTTCTGGATACGCAGTACGGAACTTTCGTTTGTAATCTTTGCTACAGCGCGCTGTAGCAAGGATTGCAAATGGATGTTTCGTATTCGAGTACTTACCTTACGTACGCGTTATAGACTGCTTTGATAACGGGCATGTTTGTGAATATCCGATAAATCCTACAAACGAATCCAGTCTTTGGAAGCGTATGAAGAGTGCAGCTCGTATTAAATATACCTATATTTGCAGTTAATATAAAAGCGGTTTAAAATAATAACACTACTAGTAGTAGTAGTAGTAGTAGATGGAGTGGGGGGCTTGTTTCCAGCCCTTGATGTCACCTAGATCTGTAAGGTCTTTTGTAACTACCCACTGTGTGGTTAGGTCAATGGTCAGCTAGTAGCCCGGTACTTCTTACCAGTCCAAGTAGGTCACTGACCTTCAAGTTGGGCAGATCGCTGGGTTCGAGAAAGGCTCGTCCCAGTAAACTGTGTCTTTTGGCGGCGAGCCCTGGACAGCGGCCAACAATGTGTATGCTGTCTTCAGGTTCCTCGCCACATATTCGGCAATCCTTGCTCTCAGTCAAGCCAAGGTTGAATAGATGAGCTCTAAGGGTCGTGTGTCCGGTGAGGAGACCGATAGTGGTTCTAAGGTTCTTCTTGCTCATGTCAAGTAGGGCCTTGGTTTTCTTCTGTAGTGGTTGCTCCATCATGGCTTTTGCCTGGCGACATCCCTGACTCTGTTTCCAGGAAGCCCGATGTTCCTACTCCAAGCAGTCCCTGATTATTTTCTTACCTGTAGCGAAGGGGACCCCTACAGCTGGCTCTACTGGGCAATCCAGTGTGCCCAGTTTTGCCAGTCTGTCGGCCTCTTCGTTTCCGGGTATGCCTTGGTGACCCGGTATCCATATTAGGGTGATTTTGTTGGATTTTCCCAATTTGTTGAGCTCCTGCATGCAGTCCCAGACCACAGAAGATTCTGTGGTGGCTTTAGCCAGAGCGTCCACTGCTGCTCTGCTGTCAGAGCAGATGAGGATTTGTCATATGATAACACTAAATAAATGCAGTTATAATAAAAGCGGGTGAGGAATACATAGACGCCGCTAACGGCGTCTCTGTATATACCACTCTGTATAGGTCTCTATAGACCACCAATGGTCTATAGAGCTCTGGTGGAATCATTGTTCAGGTACGGGTTGGCGATGTGTGGCAGAGACTACAAGACCGATCTTAATATTTCTTTAGGCTGTGTACCGGATAACATTAACAGACAAATAAACATGGCGTTTCCTAATGCTGCATCGCAGTCATGGATTTTCAAATGTTTAGATGTAGGGTTATATACTCGATTAAATCTTGAGGTCATGACATGTGATCCATTGACATGCAACAAAACAAATTGCGGAAAACATCCATATGACGCAGAAAGATAATACCGTGTATGAAAAGCGACCGACCCAAATGTTATTAATCGACTTCAAAAAACGGGGAGTTTATCAATTCAGTTGTATTTTTTTTTAAATGTATGTCATCAGAACTCATTTATGAACCGATTTAAAAAATTCTTTCTTATTTAAAAGGATATACTTCCAGATTGATCCGGTTTATATCAAAATCTTTTTCTGATGATAGGATCCATGAGGAATTGAGGGAAATACTTAAATATTACCATTTGAAGTTGCAAATTTACATGTTAGTTCAGTTCCGATGACAATGCATTTTTATGGTAAGAATGACCTGATTCTACACGAATTTTACATACGCATTTTTGTGTGATAGCCCGTTCTAAGTTTCACCATGATATGGCTGCTGTATTTATTTAAAAAAATGGAGTCGGTTGTTGTTTTATTTTTTTAATTATTTTGTTACCTTCAATAAACTGCCATCGTCGATTAAAGTTGTCAATCGACCAGGGCTTGAATATCTGTGTGTAGACTAATCTTATTGATGAGCATCTCCATTAATATTTTCCGTATTTTCTTTATTATCATTTAAACGCCCTATTTATGCAATAGTATTATATTTTTGTATAAACAACTATATGTTATTGTTATGCTTTGTGTAAGCATAATGTATCAAGTTAAGAAAGTACGTAGTAGACTCTGCCATGCCAGGACTCGTTTTGTATGTAGGAAGTGACATGTAAATGAAATATGCTCCTAATCCGAAATACCAACTTTACAAATAAAATACATTCTTTTTAAGGCCAGCATTAGTTCGGCATTAGTTCATAGGCCAGCATTAGTTCGTGCAATATAGGCATCTGAAAAGTTGTTGCAGCATGAGTGTATTTTGCAAGTCACTAATTGCATTTTCGCGTTTCGATACTTTCTCTGGAAAAAGTCCATGTTTGATACAAGGTACATTGTTATATATAAAACTCTGTATTAAAATTTCCCTTTTGGTATTAGGTAGTCGATTGTTAAGTTCTCTTTGTTATAATTGTTTAAATAGTAGTTTTGCCGTGTGCTTCGCTGTGAAGTGCCTTAATATGAAAATCCATGCAAACCTATGATTTTTCAGTCTCATTAAAGATATAAATGAAATTGGAAAATGGGAACTCAAATTAAAATAATACAAGTAAATATATTAAAAAGAATAAAAAACACGACTGCCGTTACAGAAAGTGAACTATGGTAGGTAATTATAATTATTTTTATTACTTTTTTTATTGAAATATAGGTGGTTTTTGTATGTATTCATGTAGATACATGTATATTCCAGAATGTACTCAATCAGACCTTTCATTTGACACTAAACACGATATAGTTATGTTAATTTATTTACATTTGGACAACTATTTATTCGACATTTGAACAATTTAGGTAGATACCTACCGTATGAGACTCGGGATGACATAACGATTCTAATATTTATTGACATTTGGAAATTTGAAAATTTAGACAACTACTTACTTGATATTTAGACAGTCAAGGACCCTATAACACTCGGGATTATATAAAGATTTTAACAATACGTACTACACTTTTCTAAATTGGTTGAAATCTTTAGAAGTTATGGCTCGCACAGAAATCTTTAATTGGTCGTGCGACATGAAATAAAATAGGTGAAATGTATACTTCTGTTGCCAAAATAACGAAGAATGATGGTCTGCGATCAAAGAGTGGAATTCAGAAATATACACATCATAGACGTTATTAACAATTTAAAAAATGACATACATTTGAAAATATTCCATATTATGTTCACAATTTGTAAACGTACATTTTCGTAAATTTTGGTTATTTCTTAAAATTATATACTCAATTTTAAAGTATGCCTTCTTTCTATTTTTATTTTGAATATTTTTACTACAATACTATCCATTGGTGATTTTAATAAAAAAATATTATTTTAAGTTCCTCATTTAGTATTTGATATTGACTACATTGGAACAGGCGGCGGTCTAGTTAGGTTATGACTTTTGTGTATCTGTAACTAGTGATAATTTGAAATTAATAAATTAATTTGAAATATGAATTTTTTGATATTTGGGTCACCTACACAACCTATATATGAATAATAAAAAAAGCATAGAGAAATGATAGTATATGAGATGACGTCATTCTCTATCCGTTATCAATTGAGATTCGAACGTGACAGAGATGTATGTATGACGTCATTTATGGATTAAAATTATACCCCTTTGCAATTTAAATTGTTCTCCTGTAAATGTTTTTTTTTTGAGAAACGCACATCTGGCTTAAAATCGACGACTGATCTGTAATCAGACTGTGTAAGTGAATAATTTTATTAATTTTGTCAAATAAGCGAGAAAATTGTCGATTGTCAATTGTCGAATCAAATGCGCGAGACTGTCGCGCATTTGATTCGATTTGGATTGTTTCAATTAGGAGAATCATATTGTTAGCGCGTGGAGAAGGTTGCGTTCATCTTTTTTCTACACGTGGAAAGAATCCGTTCCTCGGAATTTAATTAATCAGCGCGTTACGACGGAAAGGTCGAAGAAAATGGCCGCCTAGAGGGCTAAAATAAGGAAGGATCAAACGCTGATCGGGGCAATAATACGAGTATATCGACTACCTACTACAATATCTTATTTCCTTTTGTCTCCCTCTCGAGAAGGGGGACAAAGGGGGTTTGGGGGAGGAGGGATATTTGCTTTAGGCGTCACCTTTCTCTAATAACACTTCCTTTTTAGTATTCCATACTAAAACGTACGTACAGGATCCCATATTCCGTCTTATACCGAATTCCATTTAAGTATTCCATCATAAGATGTACAAACATAACCTGATTGGTGAGACTTTGCTGTGGGAGATTAATTACTCAACAACTATATTCTCAACTAAAGAGTCCGCCACAACTAAAATCTTTCCGGGTAAACATGCTGTGTATAAAAGCATATTATATAAAAGAAGATCATTTAAAAAATAAATATGCTTGATGCTAATCAAAATAAATATATTTGTCAATTGACTGATTATTTTAATTTAGGACGATTTTCCAACGTGGACATGAATGAATCACTATGGAAGGTAGTCCATGGCCACGGCGGAAAGACGGACGGCGACGCCGCCGTGTATGTGACAAACTTTCATACAACACTGACGACACCATGAATTAACCGTGGATTTTTACGGCGAAAAAAACTTGTGGCGACAGAGCTCCGGCTTCTTGTCTACGGGACGTTTTTTTCGCCGTACGGCTTGTTAGCCGCGCCTTAGAGAAACACGTGAGCTCTTGTCCACTGCATGGTTTTTTCACTGTACGACGCCTTAAGTACATACATTTTGTAAACGACTTCAAGGTGACGCAATAATTGTTCGCCGTGTAAACGTCCTGTGTCGTGGACAAGCTCTCATACATTGCCACACAAGACTGATACAAAATTTGCCGTAAATGAACACGGCACGCCCAGGGATAAATGCGGTGCATACGGCGGCGGCGCCGTGTCGTTTTTCCGCAGTGTCCGTGGACAAGCTCCCATACTGATCCATATCCCACTGACGACCGCTCTTAGACCCGGTGAATTAGCCGTGGAATCTCACGGCGAAAAAAAACGTGTGTAGACAAGAGAATAGAAGGTTCTCATTTTGCATTACTATTTAATTATGTTTATGTAAATAATCACTAATAATTTAAATCACTAATAATTTAATAAAAATATTTACTATTTAATATATGTTTATATATAAATATAATTACGTTATAATTACGTCCACCCTATGTAGCATTCAGTTACGTCTAGTGAAGTGATTTGGGCGCCTTTTGAAACGAATCTAGTAAGTTGGTGCGACGTCAATATTCAGCACCGGGAGACGCCGAAATTCCAACGCCGACATTCCAACGCCTCATTACCTGCTTGAGTAATTTTCAGCACGCTTCTAGCCATCATTAAATAAGGACCATAATGCCCTACGTTCCATCAGGAAAACGGAGACTATTTTATGAGAAATTGTTGTAACGTGTATCACTTTTTATGTGGTCAGATAGATTGTAGATATAAGCTAAAATAAAAGAAGTCTTTATTTTAAAGTCGACGGACCGACGAATCACGGTCGACGAATTTTTAAAAATAATGGAGGACGACAGAAATATATAATCTACTTTATTGTAGTTCTAAGAGAATTCAGCACGAGACACTGTTCAGGTCGGGTTATGACCTCGATTATGGCCGTTAAGTAGAAGATACGGGGAAATTGGACATCCTAACCGCAAGCGCATGAGCGTGCGCGAAGAAACGGCGAGAGTAGTGCCGATCGGCACCCGCGCACGTTCACAGCCGAGGGACGCGCCATGTCAGGCTGCCACGCAAGGAGGCCTCGGGATCCCCGTTGAGGCCGAAGAGTGTAGTTTGCGTCCATGGAGCCCGTATAGGCAGGCCTCAGACGGCCCGTGTTCTTCAGCGCGAAGTTGCCGCGCCCATGAACACGGCGGGGCATCGAGGACTATACGCCACGGTCTGACATTTCTTCTTCTTCTTCTTCTTCTTGCTTTATGACAATCACCGATAGTAGGTACTTTTCTGCCAAGTCGTTTTCGGAGGGCATCTAAGTTAGTTTGTTACATGCACAGTTACATGTATAAGACGGCACAATACTGAAACAAGGGATACATATTTATAGAAATGTAGGTACATATAGCATAAAACATGGTTATTGGGGATGATACAAACAAGGAAAGGGTGTGAAATATGCTATTACACTATACAGACATATTATTAAGGGAAATAAATTTACATATTACTTTATATATTTTGGGAGAGTTGTGGGATAACAAGTGGAGAACACATAGAGGGAGTTGGATGTTATACTTTACAAGGTCTGGGATAAAACTCGAATAATTATTGAGGATGGGACAGTTAAAGAATAGATGGTCCAGCGTGCAATCTTCGTGTCCACAATCGCATTGCGGAGACGCGAGAACATTAATACGGCGGAGGTGCGATGGGGTGGAGCAATGTCCGATCCTCATGCGGCAGATTATCGAAATCTCTTTCCGACTAAATGGCTGGTGGTGGTAGGTCTGACATTTCGTAGAAGGCGGTATCGAGGAGGCAGCCGGCGAGACAAAAAAGCAAGAAGGAAGGAAGAAGAAGAAGACCCCTGAAACGTCAAAAAACACGCGAATTAGCTTCGCCCCAACTTGGTCATCACCATGCCGCCATAAGGAAAGGAAAACCCTGAAGGGGTTTCGTAAAACGGAAAGAATATTAACCGACACGGCCACGAACATGTGTCCACATTGCTCACTTCTCAAAAATACATAAAAGAAACACGGCTAATTTATGAAAAAAAAAACACTGGCACCTTCGAATAAACCGGCAATGCTCCCAAACGTTTGAAAAACCCATATTTACCTAATATTTAGTGGGGTCTTCTGGTTAGATAGTAAGCGCGGCTGGCCTTGCTCGCCATTGACATCGGAAACGAATCTGCTGTCAGCACTCTAAACCATAAAAATCCAACTAGACCAAAAACGGTGGCCTTTGATAATAATTTATTTTATTAAACGAGAATAATCCGTCTATTTTTATACGTTACTTTCGTATTATATTTTTAATAATTTTATTTTGTGTGGCGGAACACGCTTAGTCTCGTGGCCTTAACGAAATGACAGGAGAAAATGAAACTATCAGATGTCAAAAGTTTGACATTTCGTTATAACCTAAGTTTTATATCGATTTATATTATATGGAACAATATGTTCCTTGGAGTTTTCACGCGTAGAAATGTGATTCCCAGCATTTCCACAGCGTGACACGTGGTTGTATATATAATAAAAAACTACGTGTGGCACTCGGGGACTGCCGCGGTAAAGCTATTGCATAGCATTTTTAACAACTTATGCAGTTATAATTATTTATTTATTTTATTTATTTTATTTTTTCTGATATCAGATAACTGCGCTCTATCGGAAAACGTTGAAATTATTCTGAATCATTTGCGGCTGCGGAAGCAAATGATTCGGAATAATTTAAACGTCTTCCGATAGAGCGCCGCGCACGAAATTTTTATTCGATAAAGCAAAAAAACGGAGTATTCGAAAAAAAACGTAGATAAAAAGATAGATAATTAAATTATCTTTAAAATGGTGCAGGTTTCATAATAATACGCCAAATAGTATTTGCGTAGTAGTCGTTTTTGTGTTCGGTTAGACCTAATTTCACAAATTAATTACACTATGTAATATACACAAAATTTAAAATATTCAAAGCTAAGAATATTAGGAAAATGCTTTTGTTTAACATATATTTTTTTCGAATCGTAAGCAGTACTCGTTTAGACGTAATTATCAGTTTAAAATCATTAATTTTCGTTAAGAAATTTCTTCATTCGGTCGCCGCGCCCGCGATAAAAGCTATGCAATAGCTTAAAATTAAAAAGAACCTGGAGCATCCAGTAATCTCTAAGTAGGTACTCAAAGAAAAGTAGACTAAATTTAAATCTAATTTAAGCAATTTCACATACATAATTTCACAATTATAATTATCTGAAAACTAGCTAATTACGCATCTTTTTAATGATTATTTTAAGGTTAACAATTTTATATTATCAATTTTACTTATATATTATGAATTTTATGTTCAATTTTCCAGCCTGTAAGAATTAATAATACCTCTTAGTGTATAAATTCTCCCAAATTTTATATATTCTACATTACTTAGGTTTTTGTAATGGTTCATTATATATTTACAACATTTAATTGTCCGCCTTAGAACAGGCTATTGTCTAGTTAGGCGATATTAAATTAGTATCACTGGCAACAGTTCTGGCATAAGTTATCAGTTTTTTGCTACTATTACTCCTCGGGCTGCTCGACCATTCCACGTATTACTCTTGATAACTGTCCATACCATTTTCAGACTCTGCACATAATCTCAGAATGATATCTCAGAGATAATCTCAGAATTAGTGAGTCTCAGAATATAACAATTAACTGGACTAACCATATCGAAAGCTATACAAGAGCCGCCTTAGGTGCCCTACACATACTGCAATAACTTAAAAAATACTCCCTCCTTAAAATCTCATCTGGTCCTAGACGATCACATTCCCAAACGATCATATTAACTTTTGGTTATTGTTAGTATTATTGTTATTAATTTTTAAAAAATAACATTTATTGTTACTTCCATATTTTGATAATTTTGTTTTAAACAATTAGAATTATGACATACCCAACTGTATAAGCAATTTTGGATGAATAAAAGACTATTGACTATTGACTATCTCGACTACTGCGACACTGTCTATCATTCTACAATAGAAGATTGTGCATACTAGCTTCAAAATGAGCTTTTAGATTTCGTTGTATCTTGAAACCACGTGAACATGTTTGGTTCCTATTGGTTCCGAACAGATTTGGCCTGATGGCATATTCCTGATCAGCTCCCATCTGGTAGGCTCCTCGAAAATGAACAAGCTGGAACGGCCGGAGTAAACTCGAAGACAGTTAGGATCGGAAGTGCGGATCCGGGGGAACATCTCGAGCGGAACTGGGCGGTTTGCGTAACGCGATGTGTCAAACTTGCTTGCGGAATAATTGTCGACCTGGCGTCATCTGTCCTTGAAACGATCCATTGGCCACTCGATTCCTAGTGCCGCCTCGGTCCGCGATAAATTCAAACTGAATTACCGTTTACCTCAGGTATATGCGGCGCAAGAGACATAGAATCTGTGACCAGACGTTGTAGCTGTAAATCCGTGTCGGTCACTTGTTACTTTGTTCCCCACCAAATTTGACGCACCATCGTTCAATCTGGTAAGCCATTGCACCAAGAGGTGCTCCCCGTTTTGTGAGCCTCTGTTAAACTGTGTGGGATCCAACGCCAGCGCAGTTTTCTCCCAGCTAAATTTTCGTGTAAGATTGATTGTACTTGACTCATGACCATGCATAAGGACGCCCGACTTTCATCGTAGGTACCGATTATATGGCGCACATAATCGATGCTTTATTTATTGACAACTGTAGACTGGCGACTTTCTCAAAATTCGTCACTGAGTTTGAAACGACCGCGTTTGAATTCTGCAAATGACCTATAAATTATCATCTGGCTTCGTCAAACTGCTACTGGCTTTATCACAATATGCAGTTTGAAGACGAGCGAGGCTGTGCTAAGCTGTGAAATTACACTTCATAAAAAATGATACAGCGCAAATTTTCATGACCTTTTTTTTTCATTTTTTTATATATTTTTTTTATTTATTCATACAAAAAACAATACAGAATTGATTCATTAGATACATCACTAAAACCAGGTCTGGTTTGTCTGTGAAATAAAAGAAATCTTCTATACTCAGAATAAGTGACGAGTTTAGAGTCAATTAAATTACAGCCAAATTTATTAATTACTTAGATAATAAACATGTTGTTTCTACCCGCAATTTACATAGCTATTTTAGGATGTGTGTTACTACTTAAGTGAATTACTTTCCGTCCACACACTGTCATGGCTGGCCAAATCACGTACATACAGGTTGCTTCTTATTTAAGCGTTTTGTTTTTATTTTATTTTAATTTTTAAATTTATAATTTTGATAACAAATGATTTTTTTACAAGCAATTTCTATGATGACACCCCACAAATAAAAATACCTATGACAACTAGGGTTGTCGACTACAGCGAGCAAGCCCGTCACCTCAGGAAGTTTTAACGATTTGTCGTTCTATCTCCCTGGAGTGAGCGCAGAAGACTTGGACAAAACAGTCCACCGTCTAGCTCCGCCACAAACCCGTAAGAGGCCAACGCCTTAACCGCGAGATAGCCAGGAGTGTTACCCGGCGGGCTGACACTCACGCCCTTACTTCCAATTGTGACCAGATTACTCCAGTCTCTCGATTGGTTACGAGTTCGAGATCGCTTGCGCGGTCCTCTCCCTTACGAAGCGGTGAAACGGTGTATACCGAATCTATCACGGACCACAGCGTCCTTTGCCCGGCTGTTCACCCAGGATCGGATAGCCGATGGTCGTTTCAAGAGCAGTCGCCGTAAGGTCCGCAACCACCCCTGCTCTAAAGGAAACAGTACTGCTTCCAGACTCCCCCGACTGTTAGTCAGAGTGCACAGTCGATTGGCTTACGCCGCACGGTGCGCAGACCGTCCAGGAGCGCCAGAAGGTTGATTCCCAGGGAAAACTAACCATAGGGTCAGAGTCCTACCCAGGCTCGCACTTCATGCGTGGGAGGCCGTCGGACCTATGACAATTACATGAAATAAACTTTATTGTACATCCGAAACTTTCTATTTAGGATAAAATATGTTGTAAATATTAAAAAAAGAGGTTTATATAAATGGCCAGTTTTGGAAGTTTTCATTGTGACCTATGTTATATAAATTTAAAATAATGTTTCCCGAAATAAAATTTCAGACTTCGTTCACACAGAGGCTTCGTATTTACAGGAGCGATTTTAACGAATCCGTCGCTACTGGAGGTGATATTACCACAGCGTATTCTGTCGGATTCTTTCTCTGCCGATCTTTATACCACCCACGTTCTACAAGGATCGACGTTCTATTTTCAACTGAACTAATCAAAATCTCCTTGTCTATACATTTTTCGAAATTCTTGCTCGCCATGATTAGTATACACTTATTTAAAAAAATGTAAAACTAGCAAATGGCAACCGCGCGCCCCGCTTTGTGAGGTACCGGAATCAGTATACTCTAAAAGCAAAAATAACGGATTAAGTCATGTGTGAAAGCACCCATACTTCTGCATACATCTTTAGGTACGGATCCGTTTTTTACTGTTCCTGCAACCAGTTATTGATGACATAACGGAATAGGATAATTTGTTGGATAGGTATTTTTTACCGGATTCGAAATACATTCGTATGTGTGAACATCAACGAAAAAAACGTATCCGTCGAAACGGACCTGCAAAACGAACCGCTGTGTGAGCGAGCTCTTAGGCAGTGGGTAAGTTCTTAATGTGATTGAGTTAATGTATAATAAGGACATCTGTCCATAATTGTATTTTTTAGCATATTATGTACGGACACGTTTGTAACCGAGGAGCAGTGCGACTTTAGGATTCCCGCCTTTTATGTACCTGTAATATGGTTCGAGCGCAAGAAACAAATATCGGTATCCCTGTTGTATATTTACGGATTGCCATCGAGCTTAGGACTATAGCATGACCACACACATTACAGCTACCGAAGATGAAATTACCTATAGCCGGAGTAAAGCAATTGAGATTTCTGTTATCAATCGATCGATCGCTGTAAGTGAACGATTGGCGGGTCAGTACACTGAGACGTAAAATTTGGTCCTTCACGGAGGTCGACGGGCACGAAGAGCGAAAACAGACCATGACATAAGAGGAGGCAATATATTAATATTGGTAACATGTTGATGTTGTTGCCGGAGCTATCTGGCGGGGATAAGTACCGGCAGCTGATGGCGAGAAAATGGAACGGCTGTTCCAAAAATTAATGAAATGTTTGCGAAATTCTCATATCTTTTTTGTGCCATGTGTTGTGTGCATGAATGAGTTACGAGAACGTTATTACGCTATTTGGACACCATAGAGAATGTATTTGATATGAGTCGATTTAATTCAATTTAATATTGAGTAGTATCAAGAGGATTAGACAAGGGTTGTAATGTTCTCAGTGAGCGCATTATGTACGGACACGATTACACCCGAGTAGGGTCGACAGGTGGCGAAGGCTACGATAACGGTCGACCGCGGCGGCCAACGAGGCCAACTCGTTTGAGTTGGACCATTGAGACCATTGAGATACAAGCGTTGTATGTATAGTTGACGAATTTTAAACCGGCGTCTTTCAGATTAGGCTCGACCCTCGTTATGACCTTCGATAATCACCTTTTCGAATCTATTCGTACCTACATATGGTTTGAATACTTTAGATAATTGGGCCGCATAATCCATGCTCATTTAGAATTGACCAATTCAACCGAGCCACCTCTTAATATATTAGTCACATACATATTTGCATTACTAAAATCAATAAAAAAAAACGCAAACAGGCGAAGGAGATCAATGCTATGCTATTTGACAATTAAAATAATAAACTATATGAGGTTTAACTTTAGAAATAAATCGTTCTGTTAAGTATTTACTCCAGTTTAAATAAACTGAAATTTATTAGTTTGATTTTTTTATAAATTCAATTTTAGAATAATAATAGCCACATAACACAAGCATCGAAAATTTAAATGCCATTTATCGCATTTTTTTAATAATAATAATAATAATAAACTCTTTATTTGCACTTAAAAAGTATACAAAAAAGGCGAGCTTATTGCCACATGGCAATGTCTTACAGCTAACATTTTTAAATAGACTGAAATAATACGGAGACTTAGAATTAGAGATATAATGATTTGGTAGAGAGCCACTTAAGAATAAAATAATTCGAAAAATCGAAACAAGGTTTTTGAAGAGTAACTACATAATTTATAATAATAGTATTCAATACCTACTTAATACTGCAACGTCAACTTACTTTAGAATATTTTGAAGTGAGAATCAATTGAGTTATCAAAAAATTAAAGATAATATACAAAAAGACTACGATTCTACAATACAAAGGACTAATTGATTATAATAAATCCAAAATTTTACCAATTACAACAATAATAACATTCAATTATTAGTGCCATCTGTCGCAGTTTTTAAAATGGCTAATTACATCCCAAATACGAACAGTAGGTATATTATCATCCCAAATAAAAATACGTAGATATAAAATGCTGTTTATTAAACTAGTACCTGAACGTTAAATTGCGTAATTATTAAGGTATCGCAACTAGTATACCAAATTAATTTGATATTTTTGTAGTAGTAGTAGTAGTAGTAAATGGAGTGGGGGGCTTGTTTCCAGCCCTTGATGTCACCTGGATCTATAAGATCTTTTGTAACTACCTACCCACTTTGTGGTTGGGTTAGTGGTCTGCTAGTAGCCCGGTACTGCTTACCAGTCCATACAGATCACTGACCTTCAAGTTGGGCAGATCGCTGGGTTCGAGAAAGACTCGCCCCAGTAAATTATGTCTTTTTGCGGCGAGGTCTGGGCAGCGACCAACGACGTGTATGCTGTCTTCAGGTTCTTTGCCACATATTCGACAGTCCTTGCTCTCGATCAAGCCGAGGTTGAGTAGATGTGCTCTAAGGGTCGTCGGTGAGGAGACTGATAATTTTGTAATTAATATAATATAAAAAGAGATACGCTTTAAAAGTTCGTTTGTTATTAAATTATTATTATATACAGTATAGTCGTGTTTAAAGCGGCATTCACAATGCGCCACTATACTGATATATCACGAAAGTTGTCATATTGAATATATTGATAGTAGTTTTTTTTAACTTTAAGTGCCATCTGTGCGTTGCGTTTCGTAGTAAAATTTTGGTTGCCAAATTGTAGTACGATGCTAATTAATCTAATACGCTCTTTAATCAATGGTAAAACCTAAGATTTACCGAAAGCCATTGGTCAATTTCCAAAATATAATTAAAAAATACATTTTCGGGCGTCTATATAATATTCGTAAAAGCTTGGTTTTACCATTGCTCGTTGGTAAAAGTTTTATTTATGTTTTCAAATGCCATTTATGTTTTTTAATACTATGAAAATAGTATTAAAAAATATGTTAGAAATCGTAACTTCTAACATATTTTTTTTGGCCCGAAGCACTCGCCGGACAAGGTCGTCGTTTCAGCGCGGCGGTCGGTTTTTGCCTCGCGGCGATTACCGGCCGCCGGAGCTCATTTCACGACTTCGAAGTGGCCTACCTACATCTACGAATAAAATATAAAAGTCAAAGTCATCTTTAGAAATTATAACTAGAATCAAGTGCGGCGCAGGCAAAGCATTCCAGCGTGATCTCCACATCCTATTTGGGGCAAGTAGATTATATTCTCATTTTCGGTTTTTTTTAAAGTAAAATTCGATTTCTTTTATTCTAACTTGCAATACCACAATCGTGCAATACTTTTAGTCCTTCAGACCCGTTTTGCACGACATATACGTGCTAACCCGTTTTTCTGAATATAGGAATCCGTAGTTTCTAATATAGGATCAACGATAGACACCGCCAATAAATCTAAAATCATTTCGGCGATCTCTACTTAAAATGTAGGCTGTAAAAATATATAAATATAATTAAAATCCACGTTAGACAATCTTGGGATTAAAACGTGGCGAAATCAGAGTGGCATTGAGTTCTTCCCGAGGCAATTAAAAATCAGATAAATTAATAAAATAGCTTATGAAGTAAAATACCAAATTATAGATAAATATAAATGCAAGTCATCGTCAGGGAATACGTAATATTTCCAAATTTAAATATCAGGGAAAATGATAGAGCAAAAGACTACCGTCGTTTACGATAGTTGAAAGTGCAGCGTACCCGACACTAAAATTGCCAAATCATTGTAGGGCAAAAATAGGAAAAACCAGTTACGAATAATGCTCATCGAAACACGGGTAAAATGTAATAATTGTAACGCACGCTCGTAAAAATCTCGCAAGGCCTTCGACGATCGACGGATTAAAATTAAGTTTCATAAATAATATAAATATTCAATATCACACATATAGTTTCGGGAAATGTCTTCGCAACAGGTTATAGAAAAATAAATGGTAAATTTGGGTCGAAAAGGTATCTTTTATTTTACTCATAATCATCTCAATATCAGAATAATTTCATTTTTAATATCGTCATATATCATATATTTCATTTTTTATATAAATAAAATAGACTAAAAAAAACCATAAAAGGAAAGGATTGGTTGAGATATATTTATAAAATATTAAAATCAGTTTCCAGTATTATTTGGGGAAATTCATTAAATTCAGAACTCTTTATTAAGGAAAATAAAGCACACTTATTTATGTTACAAATTAATTTTGCGCATATTCCAGCAAGATTTAATTTAAATTAACCGAATCCGCCGTCGCGTCCGCGCCATCTAGCGGCGAAACGCGGGCATTAGTAGCACAATGCAGGTTGAGCAAATGATGTCCAACTGTGCCAAGTAACTCGCCGCGCCACCGCTAGAGGGCGTTCGAACGAGAATAATAATATATTATTTAGTAAGGGAAATGGTTCAAATAATTTAGCAATTCAATATCCATAAAAGGCCGTTCATCCCATAGGGATGGTCATCTTACCGTAGACTGGGTCACTAAGGGATTCTAAATACCCCCGTGCCTGAGATGGACTGAGCGAACCGACGCAAATCCCGACGCAGCCTACATACCCCTGCCCCAGAAGAATTCTAAACGGTGGAAGGACTCTGGCACTTGTTCATAGATCCGAAATAAATCTACTTCTCCTTCCGGGCTGGCGCCCACTATATAAACAAATCTTTCCATATCGTCCGGAAGTATATTGGTAAAATAATAATATTGTAATCTATAAAATAAACTGATATATTAAAAATTATTCGGGTCTCATGACAAATTCCTTTGAGTTTTCGCGCGTGAAAATGTAGTTCCCAGCATTTCCACAGCGTGACACGAGTTGGGTATCATTGCAAACTGCCTCGGGTAGCGAAGTTCGTTTTTTGGTCAAGGGCGGGGTGGAACAAGTGCCAACAGATGGCATTGATATTGTATTGAAACGTATGGCGGAATTTCAATACTTTTAGTGTAGCTTGTATAGTCGAAGTATGATATATTAAAATATTTTATTTTTAACCACAAATTATAGGATATACAGATGTAAATGATGGATATAAATATATTTACAGATTATAATATGTTATATTTTATTATGATATACTATATTATATATAAATATGATACATTATTTTATATGTTATAATATATGATATTATATTATATTGTAATATGTTACGTTATATTATTATATTTATATTATATTATGCTAAATTATATTACGTATTATTTTTTTATGAGACGGAAGAAGGACAGCAGGCAAGGCGTACAGGCTCAGCGAATACCACAGAACTTTGTATCCATCGCCCCAACACAGACATATACCTAGTGGGGTGATGTAATCCTGACAAGTAATGCCCTTTCGCGATTTTTATCATATGTATTTTTTTTAAATGTGTTAAAAAAAAAATTCGCAATCTATTTTATGTAACTGTAAAAAATAGGATAAATAAATAAATAAATATGAGGTATTTAAACCAAAATTTTACAATATGATTTACGCCCAACAAGGCATCTGTGTACCAAATTTCAAGTCTATATGTCTAAAATTTCGAGATTGAAATATGACTTTACTGGTGGATAGAGATTGAAATATGGCTTTACTGATGGGCCGATTTTAACTAAAACCTTTTCAGCTCTTGCCATGACCATATTATGCCTGCTTGCATAATTTCAGCTTAGTTCAATAAAGCCTTTCGGTAGCCACACAGAGCCACAAACATACAGGCATACACAGACAGACGGCAATCTTAAAATGGTCTCAATCGTCGCGGGGGGTCTCGAGACGGATATTTCTGTCTTCATCTCGAAAAAAAAATAAGCGTACACAATACTTTCCCTCCTAGTCGGTTGGTGGGCCGGGAAAGCAAAAATAAAGATATGTTAACCAGCGTGCATTTCATGAAAACATTTTTATTTAAAATGCGATAAAATGTTGAAAATGATGTATAAGATGTCTGACAAAAGTATGGTCCAGTGGTAATGTGATCACTGAAACTCATTAGACCCGAATTGACCTCATTAGACCCGAATTGACCTCATTAGACCCGAATTCGCACACAACGAATTGGGGGTTCGATAATGTGGTGAATTTACCTACTTTAACCTGCATTTGCCTGCTTAATCGAACCCTCTTACAAACTTTTATGATGTCGAAGAATTGATTGATGACTTTACTTGAAAAGTGCTTATTGATCGTCGCTTATTCCGAAGTTGAAATTAAACTTTCTCTTTAAGTATGCGACGAAAATCGCCCAATGGAACCCCTACTTGTAAGAACGATGGACACAGAAGTATAAAAAGTATAATCAAAAACTTAAATGAAAAAAAGCAACCGGTAGTGATGGAATTACTCATATTTTTTTTAAAAACTGCAACGAGAATTTATCTATCACTTTTATTATTAATCTAAATATATACAGCGGTTTTTTTCAGTATCTCAAGAAAGCGGCGTTAAACCCTATATTTAAATGTGGCGAGATTAATGAAGTAACTTTCCATAGACTAATTAGTTTGTTAAATCTACTATCAAAAATACTATAATCCACGATGAATTCCCGCTTAATGAGCTTCTTAAACAAGCACAACTTTGTACCTTCCACTCAATATGGTTTCCGGTAGGATAAATCCACCCAAGATGCTATTGCTTTCTGACCTAGAATATAGTAAATTCTCTTGATGAAAGTGATAAATGTCGAATAGCTTTTCTGGACCTTTCTAAAGCATTTGACACAGTATCGCATTAATAAAAAAGTTACAAACATGTGGGGTCTGTGGCATTGCACCTGACATGGTTTACCGACTACCTTTGTAAAAAAACGCAAATCACAAAACTCAACAGGATTGTTAGCGATGACAGGATCATCAAAAATGGCGTACTACAAGGTAATTTTCTAGGCTAAATTTTATATTTAATTTACAACTAGAGCTGTCAACTACAACGGGCGAACCAGTCACCTCAGGAAGTTTTAACGATATAACAATAGATAGTATAGCTACGCCACCTGCCCGTCAAAGGCCCACGCCTCGCGGCGAGGCACCGGGAAAGGTAACCAGCGAGCAGCCTCGCTCCCTGACTACCAGTTTGGAAGGATATCTCCGTCTGGAATACGTCGTCAGGATACCTCGTTACCTCCTGACTGGTTACAGGAACGAGGTCTTTTGCGCAGCCCTTATGAAGCGGTGATACGGTGTCTCCGAATTTATCGCGGACCACGGCATCCTTTGCCGGTCTTATTCACCCAGGATCGGGTGGCTGAATGGTCGTTTCAAGAGCAGTTGCCATAAGGTTAATAACCACTCCCGCTCTATAGGAAACGTTACTATTCCAAGAATCCCCCGGCTGTTAGTTAAAGAGCACATTCGATTGGCTGACGCCGCACGGTGCGCAAACCGTCCAGGACCGCCCGAAGGTTGACTCCTAGGAAAGACTGGCCAGCAGGCTAGCATCCTACCCTGGCTCTCCCTTTTGCGCGGTTGCCCGTGAGGATGACCGACCCTGAACGAATGGGTCTTCGTGGCCAACTCCAGCAGGGCCCATTAGCTCCCATATTTAATCTATATTATAGATTTAACAAATGTAGCTCTGGATTGGAAAAACAGTCTTGTATGCAGATGATACTGCCTTGATCATGCCCAATAGCGCGTGGCCAAGTTTATACAAAACTGCTAAAATGGATAATAAAAATATACATTCCTGGATAAAAAACAGCCTTTTAATATTAAATAGTGATAAACAAATTATTAGGCTTTTAGATTACTGATCTTCCCTATAAACACTTGGCTAAGTGTATACAAAACTGCTCAACTGGGTCATGCAAATATACACTTCTGGCGAAAAACAACCTTCTAACATTAAAACAACGATAAAATAAAGTATTTTGCTTTTTGATTTCCGATCTTCCCTAATAACACATAGCCAAGTGTATGTATACAAAACTGCTGAAATAGGACTTGCAAATATAATTTCTGGCTAAAAACAACCTTTTACCATTAAATAGCGATCAAACGAATTATTTGGCTTTTCGGTTACCGCGCTTTCCCAATAACACATGGACAATTGTATAATATGTTACGGGTAATGTTGTTTTAGTAAACCTAGGTTTACCCAGGTAAACTTAGAATTACCCAAGGATTTTGGGTTAGGTTAGGTTAGGTTAGGTTCTACGTTTACCCATTACAACTAGCATTACCCGTAACATATACAAAACTGCTGATGTTGGTCTTGCAAATATACATTTTTGGCTAAAAATCAACATTCTTACATTTAAATGCCCTAAAACGCTTGTTTGGTCTTTTGAGTATCAGCAAGGGGGATTTCGCAAACACAGGAATCAAGTAATTCTTATGTACACATTATCTCACAGGATTCCTCCAACGAGCACGTTCTGTAACTGCGAAATAATTAAACCCGAATGTCAAGTAAATCTAGGCTTATCCTTTGACAATACCCTAAAGTGGGATCTTCACATTGTTGTTTTTGCAGGTAAAATCAGGAAACTGATTTGACCCTTAGAAATGTACTACCATTAGGAAACCTTATTAATGTCTACTACGTGCTAGTCCACTATATATTAAGATGGAGAAATTCTAAACTTCCGCGCTGGATCCGATTGTTAAAGCTCAGAAAGCACTCTATCGATAACCATCAGAACTATTTAACGAGCTCAGACCTTTGGACATTAGACAATTGTATGCAAAATTGACCCTACTTTACTATTCAAACAATGCGCACTTACAAAACGTCACTGATGTTGTGGACATTATAAGAGAGGTTGTACGTCAGCCAAATAAGTAATTTTAAAAAAACGAACTAAATTTCACTAAGATTCTTTAGTTCTGTAGCTCTTAGACTGTATAATTACTTCCGGGACAATTAAAAACCATGCAGAATTTATTATTATTATATATTACTATAATTACATACATATGCATAAACATAACATATTTCTAATACTGAAATAATTATTAGGTTAATATTTTAAGTAGATATATCAATAATATCATACATAGGTATTAATTTAAGTTTGAATTGACGAGCGCACATAAAAGTTGTAGTTTTTTTGTCTATACACCTTTTTGCTACTTTATCCCAAAATTGTTTCCTTAATTATTTCTATCATTTTTATTACTTAGATTCCACAGTCACTGCAGGTGGCCGAGATCGGGGATCGATCCAAAAGCGAACCGCTTTTGGCTCGATCGTCAATGAGCTGTTTCGATCGTCGATAAGCTGTCTCGTTCGTCGACGAGCTGTCTCGATCGTCGACGAGCTGTCTTGATTGTCTACGAGCTGGCTTCCAGCTCGTTCTTGATAGCCTCTTGAAAGCTAGTCTACGGGCTCTCGATGTCCTCAATGGTGGCTGATGTCACATGGCTGATGCACGCTTCCTCCATCATTTTGCCATACTTGGCCCAGTCCGTCTACAGTTCCAGGTGAACCAAAAAATGCTACGCATCTGCTATTCCCAGTATATATGGCATTTTATAGCTTGTCAGCTAGTCTACTTTCTTTTTCCTTATTAACTTTGTCTCGCTCGCACTCGTTGTCTAGCTCTGCTCACTTTTCTCTCTTTAGTCCAAAAAAAATACTAATCAATTGCCAAGATTCATGCGTTAAATCTCTTGTACACCAAATTGTACCATAATTTTCCGTTATATTTCATAATAACATGACATTTTATACATTTAAGGGTGCACGGTTTACACGCTCGCTATTGGAAACATGGTAGTATGCCGGGTTTTCTGGCTGTTCCGATTTCCTAATATTTTTTGGCAACTAAAAATACTAAAAAATCATAATTATAACCCTTAATTAACTCCAAAAAACATATATACTGCTAATTTACATGTCTGAGTGATTCGTTTCGAAACCATCCAATATGTCCAA
Organism: Micropterix aruncella; assembly: GCA_944548615.1. NCBI lineage: Eukaryota > Metazoa > Arthropoda > Insecta > Lepidoptera > Micropterigidae > Micropterix > Micropterix aruncella. The sequence continues at coordinate 25,524,008 of OX155957.1, forward strand.
TACATCCAAATATCAATTTATTGAAATCTGAATTGATGATGTTTTTAATAATTTTCATTTGGAAAACAATGTTCGGGGAATCATTTTGTGCATGATTCATAATTTTGCTTTAGATTACCGAGTTACAGCAAAAATATCCATTTCAATAAATATTGCATATATTCGGATACAACATCAATCGCTCTCACTAATTGAATTACATGTTATATAATTAGCAATCTCCATCTTAAAATCCGATTTGGCATCTGTACAAGAAGCCATATTGGCAAATCGGCAAGCCTCCCAGCCGAGCTTAATGGGTCGTTTAGCACAACTTTAATGCAATCAGCGCCATGGCACTCACAGTAATGTTGGAACTCTCACGTCTCTTTCAGCTACATTTAGCTAATTTTATATGCGTCTAGTAGCCGTCTTTATTTTATAACAATTTTGTTCTGAATCGTCTTATATTCATCCGGGTAGTTTTCGGAATCTACCTGATCGTGTAGTTCTAATATTAAAATCAAAAGTAACATTTTGAAATAGATTCAAATGAATTTACCGCGAATTTAAAATAAAATAAAATATGATGTAATACTACTGCAAACCCCGGGTGTGTATAAAATCGAATGTAGCTATGATTTGGCCTAGGTGAGACAAACGAAACGTCCCAAAGCCACAGAAATAAAAATAATGAAAGCCACTTACATAGGTGGAAGGTTTTCCCGGACTGGATTGGGAAATGCTTATTCTTAAATGAGATGTATGTTTGGATGAACACCACTTTCGACAGTGCAATGTAGGTTTAATGGGATCCCTTTATCGCTAGCGAACGATCGCCCTTCATCCACATCTCAAAAACAAAGCGTATCCTTTTGAAAACCAAAATAAAATGTCTTTATTAAAGACAAATTTAAGCAAAAACAATGAAAAAAATCACAATCAATCGTCTCTTAAATGCGGAATGACATTTCGAAAATTCGATTTGAAATTCGAATATATCCACTCTTTTAAAGGACGATATAAGATTGCTGGGCTCGCTATCAGCCAGCTATTAAATGAAAATAAAAATAAAATACTTCATTTGCTCGTTCCCATGAAATAAGATATAAATCGTAATTTCTGGTCGAGAAGTTTATACTTAAGGCTATATGATATTTACAAGAGTTCAAAACATAAGATAAAACATAACATAAACATAAACATAAGAATATGCAAAAGGATACGCTTTGTTTTTGAGATGTGGATGAAGGGCGATCGTTCGCTAGCGATAAAGGAATCCCCTTAAACCTACAGTGTACCGTCGAAAGTGGTACTCATCCAAAAATACATCTCGTTTAAACAATAAGCATTTCCCAGTCCAGTCCGGGAAAACCTTCCAGCTATATAAGTGGCTTTTATTATTTTTATTTTTTCATCAAAGTGTCATCCTTTAAACGAATTCTATATATATATATATATATATATATATATATATATATATATATATATATATATATATATATATATATATATATATATATATATATATATATATATATATATATATATATATATATATATATATATATATATATATATATATATATATATATATATATATATATATATATATATATATATATATATATATATATATATATATATATATATATATATATATATATATATATATATATATATATATATATATATATATATATATATATATATATATATATATTTATATATATATGTATATATATATATATATATATATATATATATATATATATATATATATATATATATATATATATATATATATATATATATATATATATATATATATATATATATATATATATATATATATATATATATATATATATATATATATATATATATATATATATATATATATATATATATATATATATATATATATAAATATATATATAATATATATATATATATATATATATATATATATATATATGTATATATATATATATATATATATATATATATATATAAATGCCTATGGTAGTTGGTATTTAAATACGTAGACAACCATACGCTTATAGCTTAACGACCACCCTAAAGTTCACACCGCTTAATTGAATTTAAAGTTATAATTGCAAATGTTTTAACTACAAATATTATACGGACAGTTAGATAAAGGATTAAAGTGTCATGTGAGTGAAGATTTAATTAAGAATTATTCTATATTCTATGCTATGTAATCGTTTATGCATATGTATGTATGTGTATTCTTGTATAAAAATATATAAAAAACCGGCTGGGTTAAGCCAAGATTTCCCGGCAAGAAGAAAACCCCGTCCCCTTCCCCCCCCCCCCCCTTCCATGGTCTCTCCTTCGCGCCAATTCCTCTCCCCACCGCTTCAACCCCCAACCCCCTCCCCCCCGCCTGCCAATATCCCCCCCCCTCCCGATAGTGATTGTGTTGGTTGAATTATTGTACATAAAATAGGGAATGTATTTCTAAGATTTTTGCGGTCTTCAAGTAGTATTTTCCTAGTATTTTAGTAATATTATCGTACAATATTTGTAGTATTTTACGTGGTATTAAAGTGCTATTTTTTCAATATGATACTTTTGCAATATCTCTTTTCTCAATTAGTATTTTATTAAATATGGCGGAGTTTAAAAAATGTTTGTCTCGCATTTATATGAGATATTCCAACTAACATTTCAGAAGGTTTCCACCCAAGAAGGCATCTGTGTACCGAATTTGAAGTGTTTGAGTCTAATATTTAGAGATTAAAGTATGACTAGCGAGCCCCAGGCGGACCGATTTTAACCACAATCTTTCCAACTCTTAGCATGACCAAATAATGTCTGCATGCAAAATTTCAGCTCGATCGGATGAAGCGTTTGGGCGCTATCGTGGAGGAATATACACAGAGTCACAGGCAGGCACTCAGAAGTGCCCTTAGGATAGTAAAGACGTATGCATAATACTATGAATACTTGTAAATTTGCTAGAAGGCAGTTATTGGTGTTATAATAATGATTCATTTTCAACTAATGTGTGAGTGTATAACTGAATAATTCAGTGTGTGTGTGTGTGTGTGTGTGTATGTGTGTGTGTGTGTAACAAGTATGAATGTTTATAACTTTTTTTCATATAACCGAACGAGCCAGCTCGCGGAAAAGCAATATCTTAGTTAGATATGCAATGAGCTGCCAATGGCTACTGGGTATAAATGTTTTTTATTCCCGATTTACGATAATGTTTACAGATTATTATAACCATTCTGCGGTAAAATGTATTGTTCATATTCACTAACTAAATAAAATAAATTAATTAGTGTCTTATGTGAAATATCAATTAAATAAAGCCAAAATGAATATTATGATTAAATACGATTTAAAAGTAATAAGTTTTTACCTCTTTCAAAAGATGGGATAATTTTCAAACATTTATTCCGCATTTT